>OZ024913.1:20327694-20725194 GCA_964017125.1 Flabesymbios commensalis
CATTTAAAATATTTTTATTCGGTGCGGGGATCGACTTGAGACGTGAGATTGTGACGTCTATAATCGGTTCCCGCGCTGAAAGGGTTAACAATCCATGATTGTATGCAATAACAAATAATTATTGCATACAATACATATAATTATTCAGGATTGGCTATTATAAGTGTATACATACATACTTATGATATATACAATAGGCACTATGCCATTTCAAGTATTAATTTATGGTTTTTAAGCATTTTCAATCAATATTATGAACATTTCAAAACAATGATATCGACAGCGTAACCCAGCAATAACATTTTTACAACGTCGGCCCAACATCTTCGACGCTGGTCCAACATTGTACAAATGTTATACAAAATTGTTTCCTGTTTGCTGGGAATGTTTCATATCGGTAAATTGAAATTAACTGAATACCGGTAGTTTTTCAATCAATTGAAGTTGTAGACCGAGGCAGAAAGACCAGCTTTAGTAGGTGTAAAAAATCATATGCTCTAAAGTTTGAGTGAGTTTTAACCCTTATCCTGCTAAGGTGAAATATTTAAATTTCCACCCACATGAAGCTGTGTCTCGCTACCGCGACCCACAACTTCAAGTGGCTGAAAATTACTTATATTTGTTTAATTTGAGATTAAACATTTGCAAATCCTGATATCTAAACACTCATTTCGTTCCCAATCTCAGTGATTTGAACAACTATCAAAACAGATTTAACCCTTTAGTCGCCAAATTATTCAATCTGAATTTTCACCCTGAATTGAGTCCCGCTGACGCTATCCACAATTTCAAGTGAGTGAAAATTGTTCAGATTTGACAAAATGGATGTCAACTGTTTTCAAATATTGCTGATTGATGTCATATTTCATCTTTAACATGTTTGAAAGGTGATACTTAATGTGCTGATAAAAAATGAAATCCCGAATATATGCGACACCGGCGGTTAAAGGGTTAAAACGACAATTGTTGTGATCAGCAGAATGAGGGTCAAATAAAACATAATTTCTATCTGTATATTGTACCATGATAAAAGCCCCGACGTTGTGGCTGCTGTGGAAGTTTGACGTGATGGGTACGATCTGGGTGGATGGCGAGCCTTATCAGTTTTCCCTGTCAGAGAGTTTTCTTTTTGCTTCTTTTATTGTGGCTGTGGATCCAGTGGCGGTAAGTGTCACCGTCCCAGTAAAAACAAAACATTTGTATAACATTTGTGCAATGTTGGTCCAACGTCGAAGACGTTGGGCCGACATTGTACAAATGTTATGCAAATGTTTTGTGTTTGCTGGGAATAGCAGCTGGTCGGTATTGCTTACCGCCTGAAAAGTAAGCGTTTACCATGGTCACCATGGTTACAAACGAATAACGAAAGTCACTTCGACTGCATAACACTAAGTCTTATCGATTTGGTTTGCATTATAAATTGATAGACAGAAAACCAGTGAACATAAAATGACAGTTTTCAAGACGCTCATTCAATGTATGGAATTATTTATTTTTTAATATTACACTGTTTTTTCTGTTACAAAGTACTCATTAATGTTTTGAATTCAAAATGTGTATTTGGTGTGTGAGGTGTAGATGTGCAGATACTCATGCTGTGCATGATTTGTGATGTGCAGATAGATCTATGATCGGCATGATATGTGTAACTAAGCTAAGCATGCTAAGTAAATTAAATAATTTTCAATTGAAATTTCTGCCACAAAAAGCAATAACAACCGATACAGCAACAGTCCAATTTATTTAAAAATATCGGTTACGTTACGGAAGTAATCGTAAATTAAATAATTTAACACCCCCTAGCCCCTCTTGAAGTTGTTTCACGCTACCGCGACTCACAATTTCAAATTAATGAAAATTACGAAAAAAATAGACTGCCTGGGTATGAGGAGGAACTTACAACCCTTAAATAATTGTATAAACCATGGACATTAAAGGATTTTTCAACTCACCATAAATGTCTTGGTCAGCTCTTCCCGCTTCATTTGAATGGTCATGCACTGCCATTGGAAGTATATATTTTTTTCAGTGCGGGGACCGTATTTATACGTCAGAATCTGACGTCTTCAGACATCAGATTCTGACGTATAAAGACGGTACCCGCGCTGAAAGGGTTTTTGAATGTGTCACTTGGTCACGCAGGTGCTGGCTATATTTGACGAAGTCGGAGTGAACGCTGTGTTATATTTCTTGGTATTTGGTGAATCATTGCTCAATGGTGAGTTCTGTTTTGGCTCCGTTTTCTTTCTATTATAATTATGGTAAAGCGGCTCCTTGGGATGACATCAATTTTCGTTTTTTCATTTTTGTAATGAAGTAGTGTATCTCCCAGATCATTTTTTTTTTTTATATTCAATTTTTTTTATCAACATTTCCATGAATCCGCTTAAAACCCAAACAAACCTTTTACATACCTAAACACTTGCTAAAGGAAAGCTGAATGTCCCTACAGCATTGAGCCACATGTTGATGCCGTCGGCCCATCGTTGGGCAGACAGTCAGTGCTGCAGGTGTATCCCCCATAGCCTGATTATAAGACACCAATTAGCGGCGATTACTTTGATCTCACCGTCTAAGACGTGGGAATATGTGGTGTAAAGTGCTGTATATCGCTGACTTGTTTTGTTTACATGGCAATATACGACCTGGAAATATAACTATTTCACTCTTTTTCAGTGCTTTAAAATTGTTTGTTCGCTTTTTTTTTGTATTTTAAGCTAAGATCAGTAGGCTACATGTATATAGCTTCATATGAATTAAATTTTTTTAAATGACAAAATTGAAAATGTCTTATCCCTCGGGATCACTTTAAATATTTTTGTAAAACAGAGTAAACTAGACAACTTTACACATGTGCAGATGCTAGTGCTACTGTAAAACTAGCCGAGATAATACAAAACATTGTTAAGTAGATTCCGATTATGTAAATGCCATTGGCTTTTTTTACGTGTTTGCTACTTTTACTCCACAGATGCTGTCACGATAGTGCTCAACGAAATGATGGTAGTCTTTGTGGAAATGGAAGATATCCCCTGGAATCAGGTATCGATCTTGTCATTACCAGATTATAGGCAGTTCAGATTGTTGTGAATGAATAAATCTTGTATTCTCGTACACGGTACGATATATCGTAGGCCTCGTATTGGAAATCCTAAGCCTACGAAATATCGTAACTTGTACGAGAATACGGGCCCAGTTTTATAACAGAGAGCTGTAATGAGGCCTAAATCTGATTATGATTATGCATAATTACTTTGAGACCAAACATTTTCAAATTTTGATATTTATAATACATCAATTTAATTCTCAATAACTGTGATTTAAACTGCTAATAAAATAGATTAAATACATAGTTTTGCTTCGTGCTTAAAGGGTCAATACAAATATTCCAAACGATTGAAGTTGTGAATGACTCCGAAATAGGGGCACTGTTATTTCAACATTCGACTGATTTTTTTATTTGACAGATAGCACTTGGAATTATCTCCTTCTTCACTGTCAGCCTGGGAGGACTAGCTGTAGGCGTCCTCTGTGGAATTATTACATGTCTTGTTACTAGGGTGACACACTATGCTAGAGGTTTGTATTATATTTACTAAATTTTATGTTTAAAGGGATTTACTGCTCATGCGATTTATCTTATCGGACTGATAATCTAGAGCTATCAGCGACTCCACTTACACTCGACTCCAGTTATAGCTCTGATTTGACTGCCAGGTGTCAGTGGTGCCAGTTAACCCTTTCCCTGCTACGTTATCTGACGCAAATTTTCACCCACTTGAAGTTGTGTCTCGCTACCGCGACCCACAACTTCAAGTGGGTGAAAAAAATTCATATTTGTTTAATTTGAGACCAAACATTTGAAAATCCTGATGTTAAGACACTCATTTCATTCCCAATAGCTGTGACATAACCTGCTAATAAAACAGATGATAAACATTTTTATAGTCGTACTATTAGCGCCTAAAATTCATCCGTTTAACATCCACATTCGCATGTCATTCATGTACTTCACCATCGCTAGATGTGTTGACGCTAGCTCATCACAAAAACATGTTTAGAGAAAGGAAGAACTATTTAACAAATTTGTTTATTTTAGTCACTTGAATAATAATTATTTCAAATCGTTTTTGATTTTTAAAAGAATGATGCTACGATTTGAAAAAAAATGTTGGACATCATTTTATTACTTGCTCAATATATATAAAATCCGCTCAACTTGGTGTTGTATTTGATAGAGATAAACGATTATTTCAATCATTGTATTATGTGCTGTAAAATAGAAATAAACAACTTTTTCTTAATTTATTTCTGGCAGTGGTGGAGCCCCTGACTGTGATAACGGTAGCCTATCTCTCCTATTTATGCGGCGACCTTTTCCAGTGGTCTGGAATTATGAGGTGAGTTACATAATGTTCCGTTTCTGAACCAGAAGGAAGTACATTAATAACATATGTGTTCATTGGTATCATGTTTGTTTTACTTCTCTGTCTTTAACCCTTTCAGCGCGGGGACCGTCTTTAGACGTCAGAATCTAACGTCTACAGACGGTCGTCGCACTGAAAGAATTGCAATTTATATTACAATGGCCGCAGACCCAAAAAATAGATATTCAAATGAATCAGAAAGCGCTAATTAAGACATTTATGATGATTTCAAATTAATTTAAAAATCCGTGGAATGGTCTCTTAGGTCTATAACGTCGTAAAGGTTATAAGTGTTACGCATAATACCGTACTGAGGCAAAAGGCAGTAACGTACTGCTTAGTTGGAAAGTAAACAGTTAGGCCCAGGGCCTACTGCCCTTTGCATTTCTACAGATTTAATAACGGAGATTTGTTATTAAGCATGATCTATATTTCTCCGCACTAACCTCCAGTCTATTTCACCAGATTCTGGGAGTAGTCTTTTACCAATTTGCTCGGTCGCTCTTTAAAAAAATTTAACAAAAATTTTCTCGGATCATGTTTTCATCTTCCCACAACATCCCTGTTGTGTATTAGCGAAGTTGGACCATTTGGCATGTAATAAATTTTCAAACTGACAGCTTTCTTTAACACCATTACCGTGAAACAAGATTTCTATTACATGCCAAATGATCTAACTTCCAGAATACACATCAAAATTGCACCAAATTTTCAGGGATGTTAGGGGAAAATGAAAAATTGATCCGAGAAAAAAATTGTGATTTTTTTTAAAGAGCGACCGAGCAAATTGGAAAAAGGCTACTACCAGGATCTGGTGAAACAGAATGTAAGATGGCAATTAGTATTTGACAATATCAGGTCGCTCACGTGGGACAGCATGGAGTTACCATAGTAACTATGTTGTTGCTATCTTGGGGACTATACGAACTGAGGATAGCGGAGCTGTGTTTTGTTTTTAGGCCAAGAGTATTAGGGTATTATATGAGTAAAACCTGGAACAAATTCATAACAAGCTGAAAATTTCAGAAAATGTTCAGAAAACTATCCCCTACAACATACTAAAAGTCCCCAAGAATCAACCCGGGGCCTTTTGTTAAATTCAAGATGGCGTCCAAGATGGCTGCCGATTTTGCATTTTGTCATTTCTTGGGCTATAAGCATCATACAATTGTCATTAATGAGGAATTTAATTTCAACAATATTTCAACACGAAAATAATATTTTCAATGTTTTTTTACATTATGAAAACTGATGATCTAGATACGTAATTCATATATGAGCAATGTTGCAAGGTGCCAATTAGCAAAATTATAAAGGTAGGAGAAAGTGTAAAACCTCATTTTCGTGTAACTTTGACTGAAATATCCTAGACACGCCCAGAACTTCTTATCGGGCGAGTCACTGTAACAAATTTCAATAATCCACCTGCATGTCCTATCACCCCACCATCACGTCATCATCTATACACATCATCCATCTCATCAATGGACTACACTGTTTTTATCGTATTACAATGTCATTTAAATGACTATTACTCTCAAAAAAGGGATGTTGAGCAATAATTCTAATACATGTACTGCTAATATAAGATCTATATTTGATGTTAGTTTTGTTTCTGCCTGTGTCAGCATGATTGGATGCGGAATGGTCCAAGCCCAGTATTCTTTCCACAATATATCCAGAAAATCTTATATAACAGTCAAGTATTTCACAAAAGTATTAAGGTGAGTGGTTGTGGTATGGTATATCCCTTTTTAACGTTCTGAGCGCTAAATTAAATAATTTAAATTTTCACCCACTCGAGGTTTTGTCTCGCTACCGCAAAACACAACTTTCAGTGGGGGGAAATTACTCATGTTTGTTTAATTTGAGACAAAACATTTACAAATGTTGCTGTTTAAACACTCATTTCGTTCCCAATTACTGCGATTTGAACGGCTAATAAAACGGATTAAAAACGAATATAGTCGCGTTTGGCGGTTTAAGAGTTATTATCTTGTCCATTAACCCTTCAAGCTCCAAGTTATTTATGTTATTTTTCTATCCACTTCAAAGTGTGTCTCTAAAACTCCAATATGCCCGATATTCCATCTACTAAATATTAGTCCTGATGTTAGCTACATGTATGTCAATATAGGATTTGTACTGTTAGATCCCGGCAAACACGACACATTGACCCAATGTTGGACCAATGTTGGTCCACCGTCTACGACGTCGGCCCAACATTAGGTCGATGTGTCGTGTTTTCCAGAGAGAGTGTTAGAATTCCCATTATTGCCATGTGTTTATTTAATGATACATATTGATAATGGTCGTAGACCCATAACATATAGTTATTTAGATGAGACCAGAAATATCTAATTTAGACATTCATGATGAACTAAAAAAACCCACCTCATTCCCCATGCTTTAACCCTTTAACCGCCAAATTATTCAATTTTAATTTTCACCCACTTGAAGTTGTGTCTCGCTGACGCGATCCACAACTTCAAGTGAGTGAAAATTATTCAGATTTCACAAAATAGATGTAAACTCTTTTCAAATCTTGCTGGTTGATGTCACATTTTATCTTTAACATATTTAAAATGTGGTACTAAATGTGCTAATAATAAATGGAAACCCGAATATATGCGGCACCGGCGGTTAAAGGGTTAAACAAAAATAATTCAGTGTTGTACGTAAGGGTTCAGGTGTGACAATTTATTTCTCATTTGTTTCAGCGCTGTGTGTGACGCTCTGATCTTCATGTTCCTTGGAGTCACTGTTCTCACCAACGACCATGTCTGGCACACCGGATTCGTGCTGTGGTCACTCTTTTTTTGTGTTGTATACAGATTCATAAGTAAGCACACAAAGGAAAATATTTTTGTATCAATTATGAAGACCGATTATTTTTTTCAATTTGAAATCATCATAAATGTTTTAGTTAGCCCTTCCCGCTTCATTTGAATACCTATGTTACGGGTCTACGGCCATTACAAATATTGTACTCTTTCAGTGCAGGGATCGAATAATCTGGCGTATATTAGACGATTATTGTGACGTCTAAAGACGGTCCCCGCGCTGAAAGAGTACAATATTTGTAATGGCCGTATACCCATAACATAGGTATTCTGAAATTGGTATTCGTGCACTTAGCTAGACATTTATCTTGTGTCTAAAAATTAACCCTTTGCAAGCTAAGTTTTCTCATTTAAATTTGCACTCACTTACAGTAGTGTCTCGCTACCGCGACCCATTTTACTTTAAGTCGGTGAAAATTACTCATATTTGTGAGCAAACATTAGCAAATCTTGGTGTTGAAACACTGATTTCATTCCTGTTGACAGTTACTTAGCCTGCTAACCTGCTAATTTAACAGATTAAAACGACTATAGTCATGCTGCTAAGTGCTTGTAGGGTTAAATATAATGTAATTGCATGTATTGCGAATAAAATTTCCCGAATGAAGGCATATATGCTACTATATACAGTGGCATGTCGTACGTTGTTTATATGCAATATTTCCATCCTGACACCAAGGAAAAGTAGTCTAGTTAATAAAATTTAGACAATAACAGTAAATTATTGAAGTGAACAAATAATCTTTTCCTTTCATGTCTTGCCTAATTAGTCATCCTACATATACTTTTCTCTTTCTGATAGGTGTATTCGGCTTGACACAGCTGGCTAACTATTTCAGAATATCGAAAGTAAACTATCAAGAGCAATTCATAATGGTGAGTAGGCCCCATGAAGACCTATATCATCACCTAGATAGTAAAGTTTCGAATCGTTCACTTTTCGAAGTGGTATACTCTAAACAATATTGGCTCTATAAAAAGACCCTTCAGTACAATCACCATGCAACCCCAGGAGAAGGTTCTCCTGGGGTTGCATGGTGATTGTACTGAAGTGTTCCTTTTAAAGAACCTATATTGTTTAGAGTGTAGATACGACCCTTTAACCCTTTAAGCCCTCACGATGCATTAAAGCATCATATTATATCCCTGAAAACAGACTTAGTTTTTCTACAACCAGAGGTTTTGGAACGAAAATTTCTATGAAACTTGTTTACCAATACATGGCAATTTTCTTTAATTTTTCACCCACTTCAAATCATCTTCATCCACTATAAGTCGCGGCTTGTAGTGGATGAAGATGACAATGGTAAATTCAGGCTTGAAAGGGTTAATACAAAAGTGGCGACACGTAGGGACCTATGTTATTTGAGTGTATGTAATATATTAAGATAATTAGTACAGTATTATCATGATTATGTTGTCTTAGCTATTCTGGTTGATATAATTATATGATTTTATAAAGGAATTGATTACATATCAGCTTGTCGTGATGGGAAACATTTTCAGCAGCTCGTTTTGTCATATTTTTATTCTGCAAGCTCAATAATCAGATAATGACAACCATGAAACATCACTCATATTTCGGTGAGAGAAATGGATTTACACTGTTACCAATTTACCTATTGTACTGCAGTGTTAAAAACTTGAAATCAAATGCCACACATTGCCACTGTGATGTCACAAATAATTATTGTATACGACCATGTGAGGATTCAGAATCTAAAAAAAATAGTTCACTATTTGTAATTATTTTGTTGTATTCTTCATAGAGTATCGTGCTTAACCCTTTCAAGCCTGAATTTACCATTTTCATCTTCATCCACTACAAGCCGCGAATTGCTTTCGCAATTCTCGACTTTTAGTGGATGAAGATGATTTGATGTGGTTTGAAAATTAAAGAAAATTGCTATGTACTCGTAAACCAGTTTTGTGGAAATTTTCATTCTGAAACCCTCAGTTGTAGGAAAATAAAGTCTGTTTTCATGGATGTAAAATTATGGTTTAATGCATCGTGATGGCTTAAAGGGTTAATATTACCTTTGGTTATATTTCCAGTGGTATGGTGGATTACGTGGAGCCGTTTGTTTTGCTCTGTGCAGCACTTTAAGCGATCAACTGCCTCTGAAAAATATGTATCTCACAACAACACTGGTCATCATATTCTTCACCGTATTTTTTCAGGTATGATATTTTTGGACTGGCGTTTTTATCCGTATATGTTAATGCTACAGAACACAATGGCTCATTGGGATGGAAACAACATGCGTAATTAGTTGATGATTTTAACATTAGTATTACTAGGCGTACTTAGACGTAGCGATACACAAATGTAACTTTATATAATTTTCTAATAATTACCTGAATGACGTCCGCTGTTTATCATTCTTCAGTCATGATTCAATCTGTGTGATATTTTTACAGGGAGCTTCTGTGAAGCCTTTGGTAAAGCTTTGCCACATAACCCGAAAATCTGACGATCCCACCAGCATGCTGGAAGCAACTACTGATAGGGTGAGAACCACAAAAGCCCTGAAGGCACTTACTATATACTGGCATTCTAATATAACTGCAAACACAAGTAACTGCTCATTTTTCAAGTCAGCAGTCAGGCCTTTGCGTCACAGTTAATAGTAGCGTTTTTCTCCAAGCTTCTTATTACTTTCTGATGTCGATATTTGCTTTATTGTTCCTATAAAATGATTCTGATTTCTTAAATCTAGCTTTTCACTTCTATTTGTTTCTTTAACCACCTTACTGATGATATTAGTATTAGTTATTCTAGCTATTTTAGCAGTTGAAGTTTTGCATCCGATTTGACGCTTCTTCTTTCTCACTTATTTCTAAGACATTTCTAACTTACTGTAACTTACTACGTTTTGCTTCAAACGTACTTCTATTTACCGTCAAACATGCTATTGGCAGCCACCCTTAAAGTAGCTGGGTCGTGCGGGTGGGCCCACAGTGTGTACTCGGAGAATCGTGATGACCCACCTACTTTCACCCTTCTTTGGGAATCTTCGGAAGCCGCCCAAGTTTGCAGTAATACGCTTTTCATGCAATACAAATAAGCTTATGTGATCTTGAAATGACCCTGAAATACCTGTGTGTCATCTTGTAGTGATGTTATATTAAAGAACAGGGGGTTTTATAGCTATGTGCCAAGTTTATATTATGTCGCGTCTAATTTTTGCTTATCCCAGCAAACACGAGGAGTTGACCGAATGTTGTTTCGATATTGGCCCACCGCCTACGGCGCTGGCCCAACATTGAAACATTTGGTCAACTCCTCGTGTTTTCTGGGATGAGGGTCTACTTGAAATATTACATCAAAATATATTTAAAATAAACTTGGATGCTAGAGTTATTAATAAGGGCAGCCAACATCCAATGGGAGGCCAATTGGTCATTCCCCAAAGTGGGATACAAATGTAATATTAATGCGCTTCCCATAAACAGCATAGTATTCCTATCTTAAAATATACCACCTAATGATGACTACTTTATCTTATTACAGGTGATCGATCACGTAATGACAGGTATAGAGAGTATTAGTCAAACTCACGGATCAAATCATTTTATGGTAAGCAATGTCCAGATTTAATAACGAATTTGATTCAGAATTTTTGAATTGTGATTTTGATTCAGAATTTTAAAATTGCGAATATATCTTTTATAATTTCTGTCGTAAAATTGGGCATGCTATGATTTTGCATTGTATACTTAATCGTGAGCTGCGGAGTTATATTATATGTCGTTTTATCCAGTTAGTATAAATGTTATTATCTTCATTTTTATGTTATTATCTTCATTTTTATTATTTCTTAGGGCTACCACATTTATAGTTACATTTCCAGTATGCACAATGATTATATATTTTGGACTTCTCACGATCTATCAGTTAAGGAATATAGGCCTAATTATCTGATTATGATCATAAACTACAATTTGTAGAGCCAACTGTTGATATATAAAATAGCCCTAATTTATAGCAGATTATTCGTCCCTTGGATATGATAGAGTGTATCTACCACCAAAGTTGCAGATACACCTTTGCATATCCATGGGGACGAATTATTGGTGCAATCATACCGAGCTGCCGCATAATAATTATGTGTTAGTCTAAATATTATATTTTTGCTTGTTATCGCGTTAAGTAAATGACTTCACAAATTGTTTTATAAACTAGTAATTGCCAGGAAAATGTTTCTTTTGCACAGAATCTAATGATTAAAATGGACGGTAGATTTCTACGCCCTTACTTGCAACAAGAACCGCTGACCCATGACCAGCAAATTATAGAGCATTATTGCAAAGCTGCCCTAAAGTGAGTCTGAAACATATTATTATCCAAGTAAACAAATAATCAATAGGACAGGCTATTATTGAATGTGGATGAAAATCATTGCAATCTCATTCATCGATCACAGCAAAATGTTAACCCTTTCAGCGCGGTGATCGACGTTAGACGTCAGAATCTGACGTAAATAGACATCAGATTCTGAAGTCTAAATAAGATCCTCGCATTGAAAGAGTAACTATTTATAATGGTCATAGACTCGCAATGACATAAGTATTGAAATAAAGCAGAAAGAGCTAACGAAGACATTTATGATGATTTCAAATGGAAAAAATCTTTGGTTTCTATGGTTTATACAAAAATATTTTAGCGGGTGAAACATATCTTACTGAAAGTTTGACATTTACTTACTAACCGTTGTCCTAATCTTCCAATGACGAAAAATGTGTTTGCTTATGAAAATTAGAATCCCAAAATTGAATAATTTGATTTACTGAGCTCACACTGGGAACATATTTTATCAATTTCACTGAAATTTCGTTTGGTTTGAAGCCTTATCCCTGTCAGCCCTCGTGATGCATCAAAGCATCATTTTACATCTCTGATAACAGATTTAATTCTCATACAACTAATGGTTTTTTAATGAATATTTCCAATACATGGCAATTTTCTTTAATTTTTCACTCAGTTCAAATCATCTTCATTCACTACAAGTCGAAAATTGCGACAGCAATTCGCGGCTTGTAGTGGATGAAGATGACAATGTAAAGTCAGGCTTGAAACGGTTAAAATGCTAAGCATAATAATAATAATCAATAATAATATAATCGTTTTAATTTCTTTTATTGGCCAATTAAATCACAGTTATGGGGGGGGGGGTGTTTGTTTAAACATAAATATTTGCAAATGTCTCGTCTCAAATCAAACAGTTGTGAGTCATTTTCACTCACTTAAAGTTGTGGGTCGCGGTAGCGAGACACAACTTTGAGTAGGTGAATTGTTATATATGTAGCGCTTTAACCCTTACAGCGCGGGGATCGACTTTAGTCGTCAGAATCTGACGTCTGTAGAAAGAGTTAACGAAGACATTTATGATGATTTCAAATTGAAAAAACCCTTTGGTTCCCATGATTTTGAAAAAAAATTGCAGCGCTTTAAGGGTTAAAATCATGTATACGAGATTTTCATCAACATTATTCTTTTCCGTAGAGAATATGAAAAAGACATGCAAGATAACTATCTCTCAAGTAGGACCAACATGGCTCCTAAAGATAGAAGGTATGTGTATGTGAAAGGAAATACTCTAGCTGATGTAAACAACTAACCCGTTAAATTATGAAGTAATCGAAGCTGTGGCAGTCATAAGGCACTGTCGTGGGTTGTATGTTTGAGAGGGATCTACTTGATTTTTGTTTGGTATGTTTTGCCTCCCTGATGTAACCTCAAATAAAATTAAGTGGAGACACTACAAAATAATAGTATAAATCTCAGTACCATATCTTTCTCAGATCTACCTCTACCTCAAACTTTCAACAATTTTACAGCTGTGACTGAAAAAGATAAGAAAATGTGCAGAAATCAAACTCAAGTCTTGTTGTTTAGATCCCATTTCAAATTCAATGATAAAACAACCCATAGAACCAATGGTTCAAATCCTTTCCAGACTTGTCAACCTATCACTGCGAGATGGGGTGGTTCCCAGGAAAAAAATCAAATTTAACCTCATGGAGCCCAGGCATGCCACATACAAGAAGCATCACTTCTAGCAGTAGAAAATGTTCCTATGACCACTGACTAGATAAAAGCAGCAGTTTTAGTATTCTTGACTTAACTGCTGCTTGTGATACAATTGATCATAATATTATTCTTCTGCGTATGAAAACTAAATATGAAGTGTGTGGAGTGGCACTGGAGAGGTTTATATCTTACCTGTCAGATAAAGCACGACCACTAAAGATTAGGACGCCATTTTTTTGCTTCGAAGTTATTCTTTGGCCTACCCGAATGTTCTGTTCTGAAACCCACTTTATTCTCTCTATATGCCTCTCATATTGTTGATATTGCTAATAAATAAATATACACAAATTTAAATCATGTTCAGATGATGCACCAAATCCTATTTAACGGTGGAGGCATATACAGTGTATTCTCATGTCATCAGTAGATGTATATTTCACGCTCTCCACATGTACAATATATGTTGTTGTTTACCAAGCTCCTGGTATGTTGACTCGGGTGAGATTGAAAGCATGGATGAAAATACAACAACGAATACTACAATCAGATCTGAAGAAAACATGCATGTTCAAAGTACAGGTATGTACTAGTATATATTTATATAAATTTAAATTTAACAATTTTTCTTTTATTAAGTGTTGCTTCCACTATTTCTTTACACAGCCCACGCCATCTATCCATTAATTTGTAGCGTTAGCATGAAAATTAAATTTGGATATTGGTGACAACAGCATTTGCGAAATCCTTTGACACTACTAGTATAACATTATGTGAAGCAGTTGGATCGTGACTAGACCTTTACCAAAGCAAAATACGTAGTAGAGACCCCCGTGCAGTAGATTAGCCAGTGGATTGATTCTCCCTGTTTGCATGTGACATACTTTGGTACCCGCGTACTTCTCACGATTCACCTGCTTTGAAGCATCACATAATATGTTCCTTCTGGGGATTAAAGTGACGCAACTGCGTGGCAGTTGCGTCACTTTAATCCCCAGAAGACAAATAATAACACTGACGCAAAGTGACTTATGAATGCAAGGTTCCTGCGGGTCTACTCTTCTTAAAACTAATGACTTTTACTGATTTTGTCACTTTAAATTTAATGGCATTTTACTGACAAAAATAATCAAATTACTAAGTATGATGCGTTTTTGTCATATTTTAAGCACAAAATAACAGCTAGGCCTGTAAGCAAACTGCATACACTTTCCGTCAATAATGATATGTGACACAGATTCAACACTAGCAGAAAACCAGCAGTTTGTGTTAGGACAGGCTGACTGACGATCGTACATATATAGTCCATATAATCACTGATTTTCTCATTTTAATGACTTTAAAATGACTAGCAATCAAATTTAATGACTTTTTTATAATTTTAAATCCTATTTTGAAATCTAATTACTTTAAATGACCCACGCTAACCTTGGAATGGAACGTCACCACATGTCATGTGTTAACTGTTCACAGATGCTCGCCTGTCCATTATCAGCGAGGTGGGCGTGGATCCCGATGAACAATTCAGATCATCCCGGCGACGATGTAAGTTCACCAATCTCGAAAATAATATACATGATAATATGGGGATATGTTTAATTTAAGATCTATCTTTTTGCAAATCCTGATGTTTAAGCACACATTTTGTTCCTAGTATTAGTGATTTGATTGACAAATACAACAAATTAAAAACGACAATAGTCGTGATCTTGAGCAGGATAAGGGTTAATGTAAATGTGTTGTTAAAATAGATAGCCCTGTTTAAATATTGTACTCCGTTGTGTAATTTTGTGAAATAATAATCAAATGCCATTCTTTTAATAAAATAGCATTGATCATGTTGCTGTTTTTATTGTACACTGTATGTATAGCTTTATTTCGTAGCTTTCCAGAGAATTATACAAAATGTTATCAAATGCAAGTTATAATCATCTTCATGCCGTCACTTGCTGTGTCACTTTAACATGTTTAAGTTGAAGCATACTGACTATGATAAGTCACTTGTGCTTATTTATCACCAAGTATTGTTATTCAAACATTTCACAGTCCCGTTGCGTGAGTCAAAACACCTGACAAAGGTGAGATGAATATCTGTTGTGTCAATATTATTGTTATTGACGTGAAGAAGTACTCGAGACGATGCAGCTCATTTACTGATTTTTTTTGTGACAGCTTCAACTAAGGATGATGACCCACCCACTGCAAAGACGGTGAAAAAGATGATGAGAAGATCTCTGACATCGGCGGTAATAATTAAATACATGTACAATCCTCAGTAGTGATTATTTTATACAGCAGGTTTTAAAGTAACATTTTCATTACTATATTCACTGCACGTGGTGTATTATCAATTTAAAACATAAAACATTTTCTCGGTTTATTATGAGCGTTCAATGTGAACAAGAGTCTTCTAATACAATCTCGAATAATATAGCTGATGCAAGTTCCCATTGCAAATGACAAATAAGATATACTTTATTCACAAATGACTTCTCAAGACATGTCGGGATTCTATTTGTACAACTCATCTTCGAATATATATAATTTGAAACAAAATTGAAGCTGTAAATATCGGAACTAGCCAAGTATAAAGTTTGTGACTGATACACTTTAAATATATTCTTTTCAATTGAATTGTGTCGGCAATACCTGCTGTGACCATTTCAGCACGGGGACCGTCTTTAGACATACCTGACGTCTACAGAGGTCAGATTTTCACGTCTAACGAAGGTCCCCAGACGAAGAATTACAAAATAACAATGGCCTTGAAAAATCCCAGAAGCATCGCTTGCACCGAAATTCCAGTAAACACAAAACATTTGTATAACATTTGTACAATGTAGGCCCCACGTCTTCGACGTTCCCAGTAAACACAAAACATTTTTATAACATTTGTACAACGTCGACTCTACGTCTTGACGTTGGTCCCGCATTGTACAAATGTTATACAAATGTTTTGTGTTTATTGGGATGTCACCTCTGGTTTCCTTACAGGTGCTGCACTACAAGTTCGACAGGAACCTGACGCGAGACGAGGACCAGGACTTGGCCCTGCAACTAGAGCGGTCGAAGCAGCTGAGGCAGCAGCTCCGCAGGCAGTACTCCAACCCGGACGGGAGAGGCCGCACCTGCTCCATGGTCCCCGTCCTGTCGTCGGGGAGGTCACCGGACACCTCCCCCCTGAGGTCGCCCGTGGGATCGCCCGGATCGCGTCGAGGAGCCAATTTCGACGGGCTCGCCACCATCGACGAGGGCAGGAGGACGCTCGGCGTGCGCAGATTCACCATGACGTAGGTTTGGCTGAGGGTTCCACTCTCCCTGATACTTCTACCTCATTTTCATCTCACCTTGAGCAAGGAATCCTTGCCTTGAGGTTGGAATTGCTCAAGTGAATTCCCACCGCAAGGTGTCATGAATGAATCCTAAATGTCTTTTGATGTTATCGGAGTGTGATATTATTTTAAAATAATGCTCAGAATCTCATTATTACCAAATCCCTGCGCATAAACGTGTATGCACTTCCTATAGCAAGCACAAACATTTGTATGACATTTATACAATGTTGGACCAACGTCGAGACGTTGGGCCGACGGTGTACAAATATTATTATATGTTTTGTGTTTGCTGGGATGCACTTACAAGCATTGTTAGGAGGTCTTTTGAAATACTGTTATGCTCATATATAAGTGCATAGACTTATTTGCGAAACCTCAGTGATTTTCTCATTTACTTTGATATTTTAAGCAACTTTTGCTGTTATAGATTTTCTACGTGTGATAATTCACATACAGACATGAAACTGTATTAAGCCCTCTGCTGTATTCAGATTTATACTACACTCTACACAGAATAGGTTCTTTAGAAGAAAACCTTAATACTATTACTATTCAACTGGTATTGGTTCTCCTGGAGTTGCATGGTAGTAGTACTGAAGGGTTCATTTAAATAACCTATCTTGTTTAGAGTGTACATGATCTCAGATGGAATCACCCTCATCCTTATGCCTGTTGACATTCATCTAAACAGACCCTTGCAAAGTATGTTGTAGGCAGACTGGCTATCAAGAATAATATATTAAATAGGAATCCCAATTGACAAAGGGTATGGAGGTGAATGAATACGCCGCTCCCCAGCAAGCACAAAACATTTTGTATAACCTTAATACAACGTCGGCCCAATACAATACAAACATTAGCCAGAGGCTATTCTCCCGATTTGTTATTTAAAAATCAACAATATTATAACAATAACACACATTCAAGTTTTCATTTATCGCAGCAACGTCTGTTTAAATTTAATGCAAATGTATCTGTCCAATATCGTACACTGTTGCGGAAGCGGGTGAATCGCTCCCAGAAAACACGACACATTGAACCAATGTTGTTTTAATGTTGGCCCACCGTCTGCGACGCTGGTCCAACATTAAAACATCATTTTTCAATGTGTCGTGTTTGTTGGGTCACTAGTGCAAAAAACCCAGCACGATTGAATAAATAAAAAATAAACCGTGACGCCATCTGTTTTTTGGCCAATCTACTGCAAGCGGAGCAGTGGCATTCAGTTGGGTGAATTGTTTCTTAAGGTACACTCAGTGAGTGACACATCAGTATCGACCATTTTGAAACTAAATGCTCGTATCTACCGCATCCCGGAGTGTCAGATGGGACTATTTATCCCCAAGGGGGTCGCTGCTCGTCGTGTTCAAATAATTGTTTTTTTTCAAATAAAACATATTCGCTGATCACCATGATCACGATTATAATTTTAATTCTGATCTCATTAGTCATTATAAAATCTCCAGATTATGTACCTGTCATTTCACTCATATACCACTGCACACGTTTCTGCAACCATGCTACCTTTTAACTGCAAAAATACATATTTTTTTAGGTATTTCGCTGTTTTATATAATAAATATGTGTAATAAAATATTCTTTTACCATATCTCCGAGTGTCTTTATAATGCTAGGCGCCTTACTCACACCTAACCCCAGCTTTTACTCAGGGTCGGTTCAACGTTGGCGACGCTGGTCCAGCATTAAATCATCCCTGGCTCAATATTTCGTGTCAGTTGGGACTATCACACATGTAACTTTGATTGTAGATCATTTAAACATCTTCCTCCGCAAGGCCCGCTACCCCGGACGTCGCTCCGTTGCAGAGTAAGATGATTTCAACATACAATCAGCTACATATATGTAAGCAGAACACTCTATGCAGGGGATCAATATGCTTGCAGATATCAGTAGTGAGAAAAGGGGTATTATAGTTCCGATGGAGGAGTGTGAAGGAGGTGTAATGATAACCCTTTAAGCCCCCACGATGTATTAAAGCGTAATTTTACAGCCCTGAAAACTGACTTGATTTTTTACGACTAGAGATTTAATAAGAAAATTTCCATGAAACTGTTTTACCAATACACGGCAATTTTCAACAATGGTAAATTCCGGCTTGAAATGTTTAATTCAATGGGAGGTATGGAGGAGGAGAGGTGTGGTGGAGGAGGATTGAGGAGGAAGAGGTGTTTACACATCCACCCTTTAAACCTCACAGATTGGAAATAAATTAAAATGATTCTTTATCTAATATTTATTCTGATTCATCCTGAATAATAACAAATAAAAAATTTAGGTATTTTGTCATATGCTAGCTGTTATTCAAATTACTATATATAATTGTACATGTTTATCTTGTACTTCTTTTTATGGCTGAACAATTTACTTATTTTATTTGGAAGGAGAAAAGAGCAACTTCAGATTTTTCTATTTCTTTTTTAATCTCTTCATAGCTTCATAGCTTCATATACATATCACATGAAACTGCCTTTTGGTTTTGCTGAGCAGAATAATGAAACGCACACTGTATTTTAGAATTTCTTTGTTTAACCCGCTAACCACCGGTCACGAATAAATATATATATTTTTTATAGTACATTAAATACCAGCTTTCAAACATGTTAAAGACAAAGCGTGACAGCGATCAGCAAAAATTCAAAATAATTGAACTCCATTTTATCGAATCTGATTTTTTTTTACTCACGTGAAGTTGTGAATCGCGTCAGCGAGACACAGCAGTTACTTAACCCTTTAAGCTCTCACGATGCATTAAAGCATCATTTTACTTCCCTGAAAACAGACTTAATTTCCCTACAGCTAAGGGTTTTAGAACAAAAATTTCCATGAAACTGGTTTACCAAGTAACATGTAACAAGCCACAAGTAGTTTATTCTGATGGTCTTCTTTAGTAGAAGACAAGACAATATATATGGCAATTTTCTTTAATTTTGAACCACATCAAATCCTCTTCATCGACTACAAGTCGAGAATTGCGACAGCAATTCGCAGCTTGTAGTGGATGAAGATGACAATGTAAATTCAGGCTTGAAAGGGTTAAACATGTTAAAGTGAGTGAAAATTCCAATTTGTTTTTGCTATTTTAAACAATGGATATTATTTTATTCTATAATTTTAATTCACTTATATGGTTGACAGGCATTGTAGAGGTCGTCTCGACCTGTTCCCGTCAACCAAAGTTATTACCATGTTCAAAAAATGATAATAATAATTATAATGTACCATTTTTGCATGTTCTTAACTGGAAGTCAAATAAATAAATAAATAATAACGTTGCGGTTGAAAGGTTAAGGCTATCATTGAACATAATTGTGGAAATAAATACACAAATATTTAACATAAATAATTAATATCGATGTAACGGAGGGGATTTTTTAAATTGCAATAGGATATATTTAGATCCGTAAACAATTACAAAAGAATACTGATATACGAAGTGTGGGCAAAGCAGCAACACAAACAGTTGGTCCAACATTGTATAAATGTTACACAAATGCTTTGTGTTTTCTGGGCAAACCTGTAAGGCTATACATTTGTTACATGGAAGGTGTTATGATAGCTCTACTATTACATCGAGTGTTTTACCAAACGTCACACACATCACAGTAAATGTCATGTTGATTAGATTTCTCTGGCTTAATAGCACGCTCGCCCCGAGGACATTTTGTACAATTACGCCGGGGTTTTGTTGAAATATCAGCATTAGAATGCAGTAAAGGATATATTTGGCCGTTTTGACACGTTTTGGCCGTGTTTGTTAATAGGCACCAATGCCACAGTGTAACCACGTACGTTGTCATTTGATCACCATAACAACCACAACCATGACCCTACAGGCATACACGTCTTGTGGATTTTTGAAGCCTCGATGCATGGTGCAACTTTATAGGATTTTTAAATGAATTGGATTGAGTATGACATAAAACAAGTCCGATATCTCAGAGATACTCTTGTTGGTTTAAATAAATATCTTTATTTGTTAAATTATATAAAAATGTCTTTCCTTAGTATCATTACTATGTCTTGTGGATTTCTTCGGGTATGGTCTGTATTTGTACTAATTACACGAGATTAGATAGTAGAACATCTGTTCGTATTAAAATACGTCGGCTATCTGATTAAGCAATGTTAGATGATGTGTGTTGACTTGCACAGTGTAGGCCCGTAAGCACTGGTGCATATAAAATACATGATACCGTAAGCCCTGTACACTATTTTTATTGATATGTTGATAAACGAATCGGGTCGTGATAAGTAGGCCCACGTTATATTTCACAGCAGGGGTAAATATACTTAGTTCTATTAGGAAGCTATAATTTTATTTTCCGAGAATGATTGGGGATATTTAAAAAAGTTGATGGGATGTAGGTGGGCCTACAACAGAGAACTAGACAATATGTTTTGTCTTCAAAGTGTGTGAGAAAGCTTATCAATTACCATGAACTTGGAAAAAAAGGTCACGACAAAACATATCCCAGTGGCCCTAACCCAATGGTTGCCATTTTTTTTTTAATTGTAAATACCCACCAAAACAAGATACTTTGAGCTAATGCTGGTTTAATGTTAGGATAACATTGTCTCGACGTCTTGTGTTTGCTGAGTAGTGAAGACACAGAGTTGATTAGGCCCACCTCACTAGCCTATAATTTATTGTCCTTTAAAAACATTTTCAAAATGTGCAAACATGGGTTGTAGATAATACGAATCACCTTGCAGAATCCAATTAAATAGGCCGTAGTTGTTGTTCTGGTTAACCAACTTCCACATGCGACATACAGATAATTAAATAACCGTAGTAGAGTAAATAAAATAGTTCTATTACTTCTCCACATACGCTGAAACATGATTTTTCTTATAAAATAATTAAAATGAGAAACAAAAACTAGTCAACATTGTCAAAGGAAACTACATAGCAAAACCTAATTATAGGACATATATTATGTTTTCTGAACCCAGATATGCGCATGCTTAAAAATGATGTTGTTTATATTAATTTTATAAATGCCATATGTGTTTTATTGGAAAAATATTGCAGCTTTTCGTGAAGATGTGCGTATTTAGACTGGGCTGAAAACTGAAACATTGAACTTTGCTCGGCATTTTGGTGTATCCGTTTATATCTATATACTTATTTTGACGTAATTTGTGTGTGCCTAGTTAGAATCTGTCGGATAATATGCTATATTTGTGAAGAAAACCCTGTATTTTCTATATATATGACTTTTCTTAGGGTATGGTGATTAATGTGTCTCAATAATGGTTTTTGGACACCGGAATTTTTGGTTACTGTTTCGTATATTAAAGTTGATATATTTTCCTACAATAACAAAAGAAGAAATTTATGTCGCAGGGGGGGGGGGGGGTGCAGCAAAATCGTGTTTTTAGCAGGCTTTCGCAAATCAACCCCAGGCCTAATAGTTTGTCGCACATAAAGCACAATTTATGGTTTCTGCAACATTTCTATTTGAGAAGTGCTTTGACCTTTAAAATATATCCGCCGTTTTTTTTATATATTTACTGTTACCATAATTATACAGCTGACGATTTATTTGTAATAGCTTAGTGGACCGGGAATAAACGTTGCTGACGAGTAATGTTTAAAGGAAAAATTCACAATGACCGCGACAATTCCAGCTTTATATTAGCAAAAAACAAAATGGCTATGAAAATGTAAATGACACCTTATTTCCGGTTTGTCGCACGGGAATGCTCCATTTGTGGATTATGGTAAAATCCAGGATGACCGTCATTTTACATATTTACGATTAAAATCACGACGTCATTCTAAATAGCCATATCCGTTTATATCTATATACTTATTTTGACGTAATTTGTGTGTGCCTAGTTAGAATCTGTCGGATAATATGCTATATTTGTGAAGAAAACCCTGTATTTTCTATATATATGACTTTTCTTAGGGTATGGTGATTAATGTGTCTCAATTATGGTTTTTGGACACCGGAATTTTTGGTTACTGTTTCGTATATTAAAGTTGATATATTTTCCTACAATAACAAAAGAAGAAACTTATGTCGCAGGGGGGGGGGGGGGGAGTTGGGGGGGGGTGCAGCGAAATCGTGTTTTTAGCAGGCTTTCGCAAATCAACCCCAGGCCTAATAGTTTGTCGCACATAAAGCACAATTTATGGTTTCTGCAACATTTCTATTTGAGAAGTGCTTTGACCTTTAAAATATATCCGCCGTTTTCTTTATATATTTACTGTTACCATAATTATACAGCTGACGATTTATTTGTAATAGCTTAGTGGACCGGGAATAAACGTTACTGACGAGTAATGTTTAAAGGAAAAATTACATGAAAATGTAAATGACACCTTATTTCCGGTTTGTCGCACGAGAATGCTCAATTTGTGGATTATGGTAAAATCCAGGATGACCGTCATTTTACATATTTACGATTTAAATCACGACGTCATTCTAAATAGCCATATACTAAGTACATCAAAGCATGTTTCGAATGCATGTTAACCCAATCTCCTGTATTACCTGGTTCATTTTTTAGATTTCTATTTATAAATGTTGTTTATTATGGTATAATTCAGATGCATAAAAACACTTTTATTTGTGTGCTGGCGGTACCCATTTCGGACTCGAAGGTCAAATAATGGTCATTTGGATTGAAACACGTGAGGCATAAACTTACGAGCGCCAAATCATGTAGAAACAAGAAATTGTGAATTTATGTGTAACAAAAATATAGAAAAGATGTGGTTCTGGGGAGCATTTTTGGTTTTGCTAATTCGAAGGTGAAAGACACCAAATATAGAATGTTATCCGATGCATTCGATTTCAGCACACCCAAATTATATGAAAACAAGTGGTTGCACTTAAACTGTTAAATGCTGAGCTAAGTTTAATGTTTCAGATTTCAACCGAGCTAAATACACACATTTTCAAAAAAAGTGCAATATTCTCCCAATAAAAAATATACATGTGGCATTTATAAATCTAAATACCCCTCAGTTTACGCATATACACAACTGCGTTCAGAAAACATATTATGTCAAATATAGACATGGTCAATAATTATGTTTTATTAAATCGTTTCCATTGACCATGTCGACAAGTTTCTCTTGTTGTTGATGAACTGCCATTTCTCATGTATGTCCCGCCTATACATGTAGACCAAATTCTCTTTCTGGGCACTTGCGGCGCTCCTGTGCCTTATTTACATGTTGACCAATACACGAACACGTGGCATCTGCATGTTTTCTCACAACATTGCCATGTGGTTCAGAGGACATACAAGCTGTACATCAAATTTCACCAAACATGACAGGCTGTACAAATTCATGAACATTTTATGATGGTTTGTTCTTGTCGTTTTATTACTAAACATTACATATGTGTTGTTACCAGTCGTGCAAATATCACTTAATATGAACGTAGCTCAAGTGTTATCAAGCTTATAATCGTGCAATTATTGGCTTAATCACGTGACCGTGTATTATTAATTAATAATACATGGCTATTCCTTGTTTTAATCACGTGACTATGTATTATTAATAAATAATACACGGCTAGGCCTCAGCTTACAAAAACTACATAGCACAGTGAATCATCCCCCTCAGAGTTTATTTATGCTATAATTTCGCGATCACTAAAAGGAGACTCGCGGTCTATTTTACCTTGTTTAATTGTTGTGACGGCGTCACTGCTTATACGAGCACATTTTGAAGGCAGATTCGGTCTTATGTACCGTGAACGACGTTTCAAATTGAGCTAAATCCTAGCATGTATATCGTCGCCTCGGAGCTAAAGGATCCTATCTGCCACACTAACGAGTGTCAGATAGGATCCTTTAGCTCTGAGGCGACGATATGGTGTTGAGCCGGGTATTCGTTGAGGCAGATCGGTCTTATGTACCGTGAACGACGTTTCAAATGGAGCTAAATCCTAGCATGTATATGTTGTTGAGCCGGGTATTCGTTAAGCCTGCTAGTCTCTCTTTAGTCTATCTGTAATGTAGTCTATCGATCTGTCTATACTCAGACGCAGCCTAGGAAATTACAATTTATTGTGACCATGAACAAGATCACGTTATATATGTTAGACGTGAAAGGGTTAGTTATAATGTGCAAAGGTGATTTGTCGTCTGCACGGAGATGTGGATCAATAATAGATCTGTAATAATGTAGTTAACACAAACTAGGGACAACAATGAACAAAGAACCCTATAGTTCACTCACTTCTAAACACTTCTTATATAACCCATTGCTAGCTATGGACAATATTAGGCCTATATAGGCCTAGTACAATTTAGCTACCCGACAACAAAATTATAGATTTTAATGCAATGAGCCATGAATTTATTGGTAATGTAGACTAACTGTCGATCAGTTAAAACAATTGATGATCTGAGTTAAAATGGCTGCCATTCACACCTTTTCGAGTACAAATTCTAAATTTATTTTTCTGGTATATTATATGCGTGGCGGGATTTTTAGATGTCGAGAGGGTGGCAATCTGCCACTCCGCCTGTGGCCACCTTACACCCTGCCCGTGGGGTGCAGCTTAGCGGTGGGGCGGTGTCTTGATTCTGGGTCGACAGACTGTGTCCAACAATATTTTTTGTTTTATTGTGTCGTGTTTTAGACCAACTCTTGGGTCTCGGTTTTTAATAAAAACCTCTGAGATTATTTCACTATTATACTGTCGTCTGTTCTGTATCCGAGATAGAGGAATTTAATCAATGCACACGAGGCGTTGAACCAAAGTTGAGCCAGCTTTGCAAAATATTAAAAAACATTAAACATGTTAACACCACATTAATTCGACTTCTCATTTATTGGCAGCATTTCGCAGGAGCCTCTTTTATTGTAACAGCTAGAATATAAAAAGATGATATTAAAAAGTGACATGAATTAAAAAATTGTTAACGTATCCACTGTATACCACTTGATTTATTCTACTGTAAGTTTCGTCTCATAATATATTTGAAAACACTTTCACTTACTGACGGGCCTATTTAAGAGAGGAACCCGGGACATACATGTGGACAGGCAGTCCCAGCGTGGAATCAGATGGATATCACCATCCAGCAACTACCATATGTGACAATTAACTATACATTATCGCTTTTTCTGATGACACTAAAACCAAGTTTATAGGTGAAATAGTTTTTACATGCAGTTACATGCAATTTTGTTGACTGACTGTGTAAAATCAACAGGCCGTAGTTATACATTTCTTGTCATGCATTTCTTCAAATGAGTACATATTCACATACATGTAGCTTGTGAGCGTAATTTTAAAAGGAATAACAAGACAAATGTAGGTTAAATGAAATGAAATGAATCGGGCTTTAGGCCACCTTTGTGCACATATAGGCTAAACTGGGCCAGGAGAACCTCCTGAGGATGGTGAGATGATTGAGATGACACTGTCCTCCAGACACAGGATTCGAAATTCGAGTCCTGGCGGTCTGAGGCCGAGCACGCTACCTCTCGGTCACGGAGGCTCCCCACAATACTGACTTTCACACGTGGATGGGGAAGAAACATTTTTGTTTCTTTGAAACCGCCAAGACCGGGAACCGAACCCCGAACTCTGGCGTGAAAGGCAGCGGTGCTAACCACTACCCTAGGGTCCCCGCCCTGTAGGTTAAATGCCAATTTGTCGACCATATGGTATATCATGCTGCTGTTCAAGTTACTGATAATAGCCGGAAGGCCCAGGCAGCCTGCCCCAAGGGCTATGATAACTCAAACAAACATGTCACCTATATCCAGAGGTCAATGGCCGGGGGAACCTCATGGCCTTGTTGAGTAGGCCCATATTTACCCTATCATTTTGAAATGGATGTTGAGGCCCATTTTATTGCGAGTACACTGATGTATCTCTGAAAAGTGTACACTTTACAGAGGCGTAGCCAGGGTTATTAGCATGTGTACTCACACAGCAAATGCTGTATTCTGAAGCTTTAGCCAAATTGACACGATTTAATTGATTTCGTAAATTGAGTAACTTATGAGAACATAATAAACTTAGCAGCTTAACAATATAAATTATTAATTTCAATCCACGTGTGTGCGTTTAAACGCCTTGTTGACTTTAACTGCCCATTTAATGTAATATGTGTCTGGTGTTCCACAGTGTGGTGTGCACAGATTACGTGACGGATTGCACATGATGTTTGCCAAATATTGTCTACAGGGAAGATGTGTAGATAGGATTAGACCCCTTAGTCAGGGCTAATATTACATGCCAAACAAGTACGGTAACAGACAAAAGCACAATGGCGGGTAATGCTTATTGATAATAATAGGCCTTGATTTTAATATACAAACCAAGACCATAGATTGCGATCGCGACGCGGCAAAAACAGCAGCACAAGATCAAGAATTATAAAGCCTAACTATTATCAGATTATGTTATCCAGCCGGGCGATCACCCACCCAGCAGAAACGAGACATTGTCTGTGCCGCTGGTTCAACATTAAAACACCATTGTGTTTGCTGGGCAGGAACCTGGTGTCATATATACACACATAGTCGTCACCTTGAGCATAATTTGTTCACAAGGCAATGGTTTAGCTATCTGGCAAGGTTTTCCAGTTATTACGCATATTGAAGTCACAACAGAAGTGTGAAGTAAGTGGCAGCAGGTCGGCCATTTTGAATTTGATGAAGTTGATTTTTTTCATCGTATATCCCTACCTGAAACTGCACATTTTATATAGTAATGGTCTAGCTGTCTGGTCTGGTTTTCCCCATATTACGCATACATGTATTACAAAAATAATGCCCGATAATTTTTGGCCGCCATGACCTATTTCCTGTGCAAATCTTGCCCCATTTCGAACTCATGTGAGCTATTAGTGAAATGGATATATGATATGAATTTTTGAGCGATATATAAAAAAATATTGAGTGAATCGCGTTAACGGGAAAATGTGTCGATCGGAAGTGGCCGCAGGTCTGCATATTGACTTTGATCAAGTTGAAATTTCTCATGGTATATTATTCCTACCAGAAACTACACATTTTGCTCCATAGCAATGGTCAAGCTATCTGGTCCGGTTTTCCAGATATTACGCATATTAAAAAAAATAATGGCCGATAATCGGCCCCCATGACCTAGTTTCTGTCCGAATATTGCCCAATTTCGAACTCATCCGAGCTATTATTGAAATGGATATTGGGGGCCTACGGTATAAATTTTTAAGCAATACATAAAAAAATGCTGAGTGATTTTCGTTAACGAAAAAAAATGTCGATCGGAAAAAAGTCAAGGTCATAGGGGTCACAATAAGATCAAATGTGAAATTAGTCAAGCTTTAGTCATGATTAACCAGACTCTGTATGTGAAGTTTGATGTGCATTCAACTTACGCGAAACATGTTATAGTGCTAAAAGTGGCGGACAGACCAACGGACAGACGGACGGACCAGCCTGATGACGACAATAGACATCCGCCAAAATATTTGTAATTATTCATTATGCAATTCCTATTTTGAAAGGATATATTGATCGATTGCCACCTACTGTGAACGCCAAAACATGTTTTTTAACATAATATTCATAGCTGCATGATTACGATTTCTTGCAACAATATATTCTAAATTGATTTCATAGTGTTGTTGTAATAAATTACGGAGTCATTTGTCTGCACATTCATACTGCACGGTTAACCTGTTAACAGTGAGCATATTTACTTATACTAGGTTATATACCACTATAGTCTGTCCAACGGTGGAGGATTGTCCAAAATGAAAGTTAACTTTCGTTGATTAGGCCTGCTCAGTCAATTCTGAAGCGATTTTCATGCAAGTAGGCCTACTGTCATTTGGTAGCTGACGAGGTCGCCGGTCACAGGCTGACCAGCTGCCTATTGAAAAAAACAGATGCATCTGTTCGATGTTTGGCCGCAGGAATCGGATTGTTTAGTGGTCTACAATCAATTTGTGACGCTTTTAGGGTCATGTTACGAAAATATAAACAGTTCAAAATTTGAATCGAGCAAGTATGATCAGTATAAACAGTCGCTATTGTGTTTAATTTTTTTGCAGCTGCAAACAACATTCAGCTCTCTGTCTGGAAACGCAGTGCCGTCTAGTCATTTGGCACCTGTCTTGAAAATGTCATTAAAAATATTGTATAGCTGAAAAGTTAGAACGTTTGACATTGTAGTAAATATCTAATTATGACGCCCCTCTATAAACTTATCATAAACTTAATTCTGGATTATTCTCAGAATTGTGTTACATGTCAAAATGGTCAAACTATTGAAATACTCACTGGAATTCGCGAAATTTGTCGCCAAATGACTTGATAATAATGGTTGCAAAATTTTGTAAAAATCGAAGGAGAATTGACTGAGTAATACCCGAAAAGCTAACTTTCCTTTTGGACTTCCACGGTCTGACAGACCAGGCCTATATATAGGCAGTGATTTATTGTTGTAGCGAGTGATCAGGGCAGGTGTTTTAAGTGGTGATAAAGTCAATATCAGTTTTGTTTTGCACTCTTGTGTTATAATGTAATTAAACTGTTCTCCTTCGTGTAGGACCTATACTTTCTGTAAAACGGATCAGATACAAACATATAGGGCCTAAGCAACACCTCACATATTTTTTTCTAAAACTGTGAACCGGTCACAAACTTGCTCTGGATCTGCTACAGCACTGAAGTACAGATTAAATGTTGCATTTTGATGAGATTTGAATGCTCTATTAAATATATCATAAAATTAATTATTCTTCACCCTTCCATACAATGTGTATGCACGTGCGTACTGGCGTACGTCTGGCTACGCGCCTGCTTTAAAATAACCAAGTATTCTGAAAACGTGCACCATCAACAAAAGTCAATCGTAAATCTTAACGTTGTAAAAGCACGCAGGACAAATAAAGTAATAACATGATAACCCCACTGACAGACATGGCATGTAAGTGTAACGCTAACCCTTTCAGCGCGGGGACCGAATTTATACGTCAAATTCTGTAATTTGAAGTCGATCCCAACACTGAAAGAGTAAAGTATTTATAATGGCTGCGTAGAGCCATACAATAAAAAGCCTTTATTCGACGAGATTATTCGACGCCAACTTTTAAATATGACCGTCCACAGAAGTATTTCTCGACTTTGAAAGGGTTCGATTTGTGGCTAAATCTTTTTCGGTGACTGAGAATAATTAGGTGGGATCTTATTGGTGGGACACTTATGCGGTAATCACTAGTATAATTTGTACTTACAAAATTAAAATCATAATGAATAAGTAATGTTGACAGCAATGTTATGGTAATATGGGGAACAGAGAGTTTTACCTTCAATGGACATGTACAGAAATGTAGCAACTCTGTCAACATGTAAACTGTCATCACCAATTTACAGATTGTTTTACTGTATGTCAGAGCTTTCTGTAACCTTCTTTAACATTTTAATTGACTGTGGTTTCTCAACTATGATGTACACCACGATCTCCCCTGAAAAACCAAAAGGATGTATCTGCTTACTTTTAAAGCTTAGATGACCAATTCATACAAAAGTGGCCATGGAAAAAAATGAAAAGAATCAGGCTTTAGGCCACTTTTGTGCTTTGTGCACATATAGGCTAAATTGGGCCTGGAGAACATCCTCAGGATGGTGAGATGAGTGAGATGACACTGCCCTCCAGACACAGGATTCGTAAAGCTTAGCTGACCAATTCATACAAAAGTGGCCATGGAAAATATTCAACGGTAGACCCAGTATTAACATGGATATTATCCATAATAATTACATAATTTGTAAAGCTAATTTCTTTCGAGAAAATATCTCCGTTTCATTCCGCCTAATTTAGAACTAACTTGTTTTATTTTAGCTGCTGTTTAAACTTCCTATTGATCTAGGCAGTTTTTTCTAGTTTGCTACGAAATACTAGTAACTAATGCCCTATTGCAGTCTACCTTCTAGCGTAACAATACATCCGTTGGGGATGTCCAATTGCCCATTACATTCTGAATGTCAGCACTTTGTGGCAGATAGACAAAAATAATCAGTGTTTATTTCCACATCGATCATAGAAAGACCGTGGGCTGGTGTGTGTGTGTGTGTGGGGGGGGGGGGGGGGGGGGGCTGCTAATAGATTTTCTATGTGCAATACCATAAGAGTACTGGAGGAAGTTAACCATTTCAGTGCGGGACCGTCTTAAATACGTCAGAATCTGACGTCAACAGACGTCAGATTCTGACGTATAAAGCCGGTCCCGCTCTGAAAGAATTAAACTATTTATAATGACCGTAGACCCATCACATAGGTATTCATTTAAAGCGGATAGAAACATTATTTATGATGATTTCAAATTGAAAAAAACCCTTTGGTCTTCATGGTCTATACGAAAATATTTCAGCGTCGTAAGGGTTAAGCTACTCCAGCTATTTTTTTCCTAAGCAGCCTGAAGCCAGGTTATTGCTTCGGTCAAATTGCAAGCCAGATTATTCTGTCATAGACTTTTCCATTCCTCCTCCCACGATCGTTAACCCTTTGCTTGCTAATCACGACAATAGGCGTTTTTAATCCGTTTTATTAGCCGATCAAATAAATGTTATTGGGAATGAAATATTTGGTCTCAAATTAAACAAATATAAGTAATTTTAAACCACTTGAGGTTGTGGATCGCGGTAAGGAATTCAACATGCGATTTCAAGTGAAAAAAACATGTATAATTCATTGCACCGTTTGGGACCATACGTATGTCCATTATATAGGCCTGACCGAGCATGTTATATTATGCACACACACACAAAACTGGCATCTGATGGATTTTCAGAATACTACAGTGTACCTTCTACTTTGTCAAATAAAGTATTGGCCAAATTTCGACAATGCAGCGCCAACCTTCCTCTCCGAAATAAATAATTTATGATCTCCCTCGAAAGAGGTATGGGGTGGGTAATTAAAATTTAAATGTAAATTATAAGTGTAAATTAAATCAAATGTAACGTTGTGCCTGTTCCAATTACTGCATTTTCTAAATGTTAATATTGATATTGCTAAGAAATATCTGTGCCAACTCTTATAATAGAGAATTTTACTTCGCATTATTGTAGTTAGGTCTCTATCAATGAAAACCGACCAGGGTAGACATTTCAAAGCCGGGGCGAGAAGTCACCACAAGCACTTTTCAAAATGGCTTCCAGAGCCCCTGGTAAGAATACGATTATTATTATCTCTTTACAAATTATAATATCCAGGCGACGTCTATATTCAGTGATATGTTTTTTTTATTAAAAAAAATGATTAGACAAGGCTTTATAACGATCATTAAACAAATAAACTTTTTAATTTTTTTTTTAATTATTAGATCTACAGGAGGCCCAAGCACAGAATGATATACTCCATAATTAGTGCAAGAGCATTAGGGTTGAACCTGGAATAATATCGCAGAAAGCTGATTTTTTTCAGAAATGATAGCTGGACATCTTCCCAAACGAATCCCGAGTCCCCGAAAATCCCTCTTGTGCATTTTTTTTAATTCAAGATGGCCGCCACCATGTAAGGCCATTTTCGAAAAAAACAGGGATATTCCCTATTTCCTCACTTTTGCAGTTAGAAAAAAAATATTTATCACCTATTTAGATCACCAATATTTTATTATATTGAATTTATCAACAGAAATCCCACATTTTAGTTAATTATATGTAACACCATGTAACGCCATTTTTTTAAAGACAACCAGGGGTATACCCCAATTCCTCACTTTTGCAGTTAAAACAATGATTTTGGTGTCTCTACCTATGTCTTAAAGTACTAGGATGTTATCCGGATGATCAGAAATAATATTAGTACTTTTCTTAATACCACAAATCCAAAATGGCCGCTATATTATTTTGTCAAGCGATCTCTTACGATCTCGTTGTTGAAACTAAAATGTATTTTTCAGCCGAACCCATGGAGTCTAGAACTTATTTAGATAACCAATATTTTATTATATTGAGTTTATCGACATAAATCCCACATGGTAGTTAATTCTACCATGGCGGGTGATGCTTTCTTGCTTGTTTTCGAACTACTTTTCCACTAGAAATATAGATCGAGATTTGCCAAGTCAACAAATTAATCTCTGGTAAATAATTAATTAGAAACAGTAACAAGTCTAATTCAAAAGGTACTGATATTTTTGACTAATTTGGGGCAGGGATTGCGTCAGCAAAACCTGCTTCAAATAAATGAAACGGTTAATGTCAACATATCAGATGTAGGCTGTGTGTATCCATTTTAATATAAGACACATAAATAAAACACATCGAACATAGTAATAATTTTTTAAATTACATCCCTAAGTTATGGTGATGAGAGTCACATTATTTTTGTTATTAGAAAATGAACATGATTAGACAGATCAAAATCTCAGTCTTATTGTATTTCTGTCAGCGCTGTCAGTAGGTCATAAAATAGGATTTATGTGTATCACAATTGTTTCGGCTTTGGCTGCGTTTCAATCATCCAAATTGTCAGTTTCTACATGTTTGGCCAATACAAAAACAGCACATCGTTGTACAATATAGTCTAGCTTTGCGAGATTTTCCCCTCTATGAACAAGCCACTCTGCACCCGCAACTCAATATTTTTAGAACTCTTTCTGGAGCGACTGCTCTTTCAGTTTGAGTTGGTGACAAACGACCATGAGATAAATTCCGTTCCCAGTCTGTAGCTTTCACACCCTACTGTACAGCAAAATATGCTCTGTATCATAATGGAGTTTATCCCAGACAACACGAGGCATTCATCCAATGCTGTTTCAATATTGGTCTTCGACGATAGCCCAAAAATGAAACAGAATTAGATTAATGCCCCGTGTGGGCTGGGTCAGTAGGTGACGTTGAAGGGAGGCTTCCTAGCAAAAATCAATTAGATGATGACATGACATCTTCGATAATCGTCCAGTAACAATGCTCTTTCAAATATTTACTTTTGTCCATGATGTGCGATTGTCAATATGTTTAATATCATGGAATATGCATTTGAATATTAAGATATCACATTTTGAATATTAGGATATATATATTTCGTGATAAAGCTATGGTATTGCATGGTATTGTAACGAGATGATTTTACATCAAAATATTAGAATATGACATTAAAATAATTGATGTGACAGTTTATCGTCAGGATATGAACTTTTTATGTCAGGATTATATCAGGATATGATAATATGAGGACAGGACACATTAACGTGATGATATGGTATTATAATATCCAAATATTGCCCTTTAATATATTAAAATGATGTCTGGATACAGCTTTATAAAGGCAGGATATAGTGGTTAACCATCACGTTATGGTATTAAAGTGACAGGATCTTATAGTGTGTTGTCACGATATTATTATAATATCATGATATAGCATATTAACATCACAATAAGACTTTTTAGTGTAAAAGGAAATGAAAGTAAGAGAGGACAAGCACACATGCTGTTCAAAGAACGTGTGTCCTAACCCTATTTTACTTTCCATTTTATTAAATCTTCCCAATTGTTTTTGTTTTTGTCAGTTTTGGTGTATTTGATCAATGTAGATGCCTTCTTGAATTATATTGCGATATTAATGTTGAACTGAAATGTCTCAGCCTGATATTGGAATGTTCTATGTCGATTTTGTATTACCATATGCATGGTAACGTGCGTCTGTCAATATAATGTTATCGAAATGTTATACATTGACGTGACAATATATTATCCTGACATTAAAACGCCATATCCAGACTTCAAAGTGACATATCCTGACATTCTAAGGTCACATTATAATATTATAGTGTCATATTCCGTCATTATATTGTCACATTAGAATGCCGCCATATCTTGTTTTGATAATGTCATATCCTATTATAAAAAATGGATTACCTTAGCATTAAAATCTTATTTTGTGGTATTAAAGGGCAATATGTGGACATTATAATACTACTATATCATGACGTTAAAGTGTCATATTCTGATATTACAATCCAATATCCTGGCTTACAAATGCAGATCATGACTTCAAACTGTTACATCTCTTATTTTAATGTCATATTCCGACAAGTCTACTATACAATATTAGATATTATAATAACATGTTTTCATTATAATGACACATCATCACATTACAATGCTATATTTGGACATCAATGTGTCATTTCATCAATGTATAAAGTCATATCCTGATATTCAAATGTTATATCCATTAAAATGTCAGTGGTGTTAAATTGTTAAATTGCTATATCACGATATGGTAATGCATTTCGTGATAATATAATGCTATATCTTGTCATTATAGAGATATCAATCAATATTATGCAGTAAATAATTATTAATTACCATAAAGTAATGTTTCTACATCTCTTTGACAACATTTGTTTGTGAACATACGTTCATAGACAGACAATTTGAAACCCTTTTGCGCACTAAAAACTCTAATATTTTATTAAGAAGAAACAAAATTTAGATATAGTGCTGCAGCAGACCCCACCAAAAAGGCGTTATTTAGAGGTCAACCTTGAAATCTCAAGATTATGGCTGCGGGGGGGGGGGGGGGTAACAAGAACAAAATTTTGGACTTGTTTTGCTAATTTACTTATATTTCCAAGATCGGCAAAAAAAAAACTACCTATTCTTAAAATGTTCCTGTGGCTTTTTTTAAATATTTCCATAAATATATCTACATCACCAACACCAGGTTCGGCTGATCCAAACAAAACTAAAACCATATATTTCCAAACATCTAATATGAGACGCCCAGGTTACTCTACACCTCTCATTCAGAACTTTCAACATTGAATAACAGACTTTGGGATATCTGTGATCAGGTATACGTATAATTTTAAGGCAATATTTAATATACACGGAGAATAATAATAAAATGATACAGGTTATTTTCCTATTTCTCCCATTATTGCTTGCTTAGGTGTGCATGTAATATCTTATCTAGTGTAGGAGGGACACGGAAAATAGCCTACCCTTTATGTCATCTTACACCACTCTAATCTCTATCTATTATATATGTATAGGAGGAACACGGAAATTTCCCTTTGTGCTATCTTCCACCACTCTAACCTCTATCTATTGTAGGCGGAGCATGAAAAATGCCCTTTATGCTATCTTACACCCCTCTAATCTCTATCTAACGTAGAAGTATCATAAAAAGTTCCCTTTATACCATTTTCCATCACTAATTTCTATCTAACACGCTTGGCTTCATCTATGCCATTTTGTACCAATCTAACCGAAGGTGATGGGAACGAATGATTGTGAATACAGAAAATATTATTTTGGTAGTTTTAATAGATTTCGGGGATAATCGTGTGATCACGTATGATTAAGTTGCGTTTTAAACGGTGGCGTTTTAAACAGTGCCCAATGGACCCCTTGATGTCTATAACATAATATTGAATGTAACTTTGTTCAAATCTACCAAAATTGACCAAAATATATGGCAAATAACAGCATGTCTGCCCTTTGTGCGTAAATAAGGCGGTTAAATTATTAAGCTCTTCATAAAAATAAGATGTCTTTCATAATTGGCAGATACGGTCTAGTGTACGTGCATTACTCTCCTGACTATTAGTAGGCATACGTTGTATTTTTAACAAGTTATTTTAACTTGTTTTCGACGAAGAGCACATTTTGTTAAAAGATTTTAGATGACGAGAAAATCATTTTAAGTACGATGTATTTTTTGGCAAATATCAAATTTGTTTTCAGATATTTATATATCAGTATATGCGATATAGAATCTCAAATGTCTAAAAAAATAGATCTAATACGAGTAGAACGACATGTTTGTTGTGGTTTCGAATACAAATGTTTTTTTACAATAAGTTTGATGTATCTTATCTTATTTTATCTTATCTTATTTTATGTACTTTTTTGAGAATTCAATATTCTGTAGATTATGAAATTGCTAAAATGTAAACATTTATATTTTCGTGCTTTTGCAGGCAAAGGGTGGTTATACCTAAACTAATTCTTATAATAATGATGCTATCCAGTGGATAAAATCATGAGTGAGGCGTAAAAATATTCCTATTGTGTCTAATAAATCAGTATCTTCTTGAAGAGGCAAATGATGGGCCTAGTATGCTGTGCTGTGGTACACAAAGGGTCATTCTTTTTACTTTTAATTCAATTATTTCTATAGTGAGATTATCTGAATACATCTACAATAACACAAATGATGATTCTTACGACATATTTGAACACAGTGTAACAATGTACAATGTAAATACATTTAGAGCACTTTAAACTTAGATCATGTTAGTGATTCCGAAGAGAAAGGGTCTTTAAATTTATATTTTTTTCATTAGCTTCTCATCATGAAATATTATCCCAACGAGTTAAAAAGCACATAAGGATGCTGCTAATGAATGTTCTGTTTGTTTTGTAAGGTATTAGATGCAAATATATAGGTCACATAATGTTATACCATGGTGCACAAAGGGTCAACAAAGCTGTCCAAAATTGCGCGCTTGTTATCCCCCCCCCCCTAGCCATATTCCTAGATTTCAAGCTTTTCAACGGTATATGATAAGTGATGGTGGAAGGTTGACTCAAATTTTGGTCACTTTGCTGCTACACTTCTGTGCGACCTTACTTTGAAATGGTCACCCTCGTCATTTGTATTGGGGGTGGGGGGAGATATTATTTTATTAAATCCGGTGAGACATGCCGTGGGGCCTATTGTGGGAGTTTAAAGCGGGTTTTTATGTCAGGGACAGGAGTATAGACAAACACTCAGAATTTAAAGCAGACCGAGCTTTGTTCCAAAGGAGGAGTATCGTTGAGAGCATGTATTTCAAAATTCAACCTTTGAAGCGATAAGTTATACAACTTAAATTTCCACACACTTGAAGCTGCGTCGCGGTACCAAAACCCACAACTTCACGTATGTGAAAACTTAACCAACTTGTTTTCATTTGAAACCAAATAAATGCTAATCTTGATGTTTAAACACATGCCAAATAACTGTGTTTTAACCCTTTGAGCCCCCACGATGCATTAAAGCATCATTTTACACCATTGAAAACTTACTTGATTTTTCCACAGCTAAGGGTTTTAGAAGGCAAATTTCGATAAAATTGTTCCACGAATACATAGTAATTTTCTTTAATTTATCACCCACATCAAATCATCTTCATCCACTACAAGCTGAGAATTGCGACAGCAATTCGCGGCTTGTAGTGGATGACAATGGTAAACTCAGGCTTGAAAGGGTTAATTAGCTATTAAAACAGATTGACGATTGACAACGCCGATAATCGTCATTAACGGGGAAAAGATTAAGATGGACGCAAGATTGATCACCTAGGCCTATAAATAACAGTTAAACTGCACTTTTACACCCATTAACGACTGATTTGTAGGTGACCTGAGAAACAGTAAACCTGATGATTGTAATATATTACAAAAAGGGTTTTTTGAAGAGTGGGGTGGGTGGGTTTGTTGAATATATTTATAACGATGCACCAGTGAAGATTGAAGCTTTACATTTGAAGCTGCTTGAGTATATAACTGACAGGTATCGTAAAGTACCGGGAGAAATCTGTAATTTAAAATTTAATAGAAGATAAAATTCATATGAATTCACAGCAAATATTACTTAGTTACATGTTGTCCTTAGACCTTTCACAATTGCTATTCTTACAATAAAGAGACAAAGAAACCGAGGTCAATTCATTGCTGGGCGACAGATTTGTTAAACTCAAAATTGGGCTTAAATTGGGCTTTTTATTTTGCAGGTTGTTGATTTCAGGATGTTTAACGGTATCTCAAATATATAAAGGTCTAAGGTTTTCAAACAGTGACATTTACGCTCTGGGGAGATGTGTGGTAACTATTATTCTGTTGATGAAAATTTATGTGTCTAATGGTCACTTAAATAAACAACTACTTACTTACTTTCTACTTATATATGTATTATCAGGTGTCAGAGATAGCACCTTAGCCCAATATAATAGAGACTCCAGTGGCTACTTAAGCGGTGGCACATGAAAGTCAATAATGTCCTAGACCTCGTTCAATAGGTGCAAGTATCTGTGCACAAGATAATTTAAATGCATCTTCAACTTGAAGTTCACAAGTTATGGCCAAGGTGCAAACACCCCGACGAAAAGATTAAAGGTCGGTTTTCTTATCTATTTCTTCCATGGTGTAAGTAATTTAACGTGGACCTTTAACCCTTTAGCCGCTAAATTATTCAATTGGAATTTTCACCCACCTGAAGTTGTGTCTCGCTGACGCGATCCACAACTTCAAGTGAGTGAAAATTATTCAGATTTGACAAAACGGAGGTCAATCTTGCTGATTAATGTCACTTTTTATCTTTAACATGTTTAAAAGCTCAAGTGTAATGTGCTAATAAAAAATGTAAAAAACGGATATGGACGGCACCGACGGTTGAAGGGTTAAACGACTTTGCTATATATTCGCTAGCACGGTTGAATCAATGTTAGCTTAATGTTGGACCACTGTTTATGATGCTTCCCCAACATTACCCAAGATTCGGATTAAATGCCTTTTTTGTTGTCACCTGCGTGTTACCGGCTACCTCCCAACAAAACGCGCTGGGCTTGGACCGGGCCAGCGGCACATACAGTGAGCCAACTTTAACCCGGCATTGGGTCGACGCCTTGTGTTGGCTGGGCTATCAGTATACTGCATGCCGTTTTCTCGCACATGCACGCACATGTCATTAGGTGGAATACCCTAGATATTTTTGCATGATCTACTGTTAATCACTCTTTAACCGCCAAATTATTCAATCTGAATTTTCACCCACTTGAAATTGTGTCTCGCTGACGCGATCCACAACTTCAAGTGAGTGAAAATTATTCAGATTTGAAAAAATGGAGGTCAACTGTTTTCAAATATTGCTGATTGATGTCATATTTTATTTTAACATGTTTAAAAAGTGGTACGTAATGTGCTAATAAAAAATGAAAACCCGCATATATGCGGCACCGGCGGTTAAAGGGTTAAAAACCAAATTGCGACACAAAAACATATCACGGAAACTTGTAGTGTAGCGTGTATTCCAGATTTAACATTACTGCTGTGTGAGAGTTATATATTGGCCAGAAATAGCGATTTGTCAACTGTTAAAGGTGATCTATCACCCCTTATATGGGTATGAATAATTATGTCCTTATATGGGGTGATTGGCTATCATGCGACCCTCTCAGAGGGTCACATGAGAGCTAATCACCCCATATATAGGGGTGATCGGCTATCATGTGACCCTCTCAGAGGGTCACATGATAGCCAATCACCCCATATGAGGAAACATTTGTGCCCCATCTTGTAGCAACTTTGATTTATTTGTCAAAAATTTATTCATACTATATAAGGCGTGATAGATCATCTTTAAGCGTTTAAGAAATTTTCAACGTTAACATGCCTTTCCAACTGGCACAATACGTTGAATCAATGTTGGTCTATAGCTGGTCCAGCGTCATGGACGGTGGACCGACGTTAAACCAATATTGATGCAACGTCTTGTGCCTGCTGGGTTATTCTATTGTACACAGTTACTGTAGTGTGGAAAACAAAATGGACGTTCAATCATCACTGGTTTAAAAAAACGGCTCATTCATCGCCAGAAATAATACACTAGACATCCACAAAATATTTGTATACAATTTGTAGAATGCTGGACCAACGTCGAAAACGTTGGATCGACGTTGTGGAAATTTTATATAAATGTTTTTTTGTTTGCTGGGATATTCACTGCCACAATGATTAGGGAAATTAGTCACATAAAACATTGCGGAAACTTATAATTGAAAATAACAGGAATACATTCGGCCTATTAACTATAAATACAAAGATGAGTAATGCACACTCCGCTATACATGTACTCATGAATGTGTGGATGTTAGAGAGTTGTGAATCCGTGGGTAGGTTGTATACCCCTCCCCTCTCCTCGGATGAATGAGCCACCCCCCCCCCTTCACTGGATACACCGCTCCCTCCCAGGATGGGTGATAGAATGATTCTGCAATCTTGGATCATACTTACCGCACATGGTTCCTGCAGCTACGTGTGTAACCTGCTCGGTGCTTGTGATAATCTACAAGCAGCCACTGTCTGTACCACCACCAGCACCAGCAGCAACATTGGATATACTACTAAGGTAAATAAGCTCATGCTGCAACTAGTACTAACTTACTAAGAGATAAAGGCAGTATTTAGAGAAGAGTCTTTTCATTTGTTTACTGCTGGTGCTTGTAGGGCTATTCATGCAAAATCGGCTAAATGTTTTCTATTCATATGCCTACTGCTTTAACCACAGTGGCCAAGTCTGCAAAAACAACAACCAACTTTTCAAGTGCAATTTAAAAAAAAAACATTGATCAACGACAATTTAAAAAGACTAGCAGCAGATTGTTTGTCCAACAAATAATTTAGACTTATATTATTCCAAAAACAAAGTATTTATCCCAAGAACTAATATTTAAGTCTAATAAAAAAATAAAGAGAAACAATGTTTAGAAATCAAGCAGAACGGAACTGAAGTTACTGTTATAATCTGTCCCAAGTATAATACTATATAATAAATTTATAGCACGACTTTTATAAGAGAATTAGGCAAAGTTTTTTTCCAAGCATTTGAAAATAATATTTTAACTTTGGACATAAAAATAATTGTTCGTGCTATAATCTGTTGGAATTATATTACAATATTTGCAATTTTTTATAAAAGAATAAATACATAAAAAGATGACGGAGACGTCACCTGTCAAACATTGCGTAACACAATAGCCTGCTATATGCTCTGCATGCACAGACGTGCATTTTGTGACAACGCTGGTCCAACATTGCACCATCATTGAGCATAATCTGATAATGTAGGCCAATGTATCATATTTGAGAAGCACGCGTGCGTGTTTCAGTTATCAGCGGTAATCATGTTAATATATAATTTAATATATAATGAGTCAGCGATATCACCTCAGTCGATGTTTTAATAAATCGGAACTGATATAGAGCTGGCAATTACAACACAATTTCCAGTGAGCTAGAACAGTGGTATGGTATGTTGGGGTCCATGACCTTATTGTGTTATTATAGTTATAACAGATTAGTACAGTACAATTTGTGTTGTAACGATGTTCACCTGTACACAGTTAAAAGGGTTACGTTTTAAGCAGCATAGAGAGGTGGACCTATAGGACCCTAAAGAGTTGCAGACTAAGAAATTCTAAAAATCAACACAGACTACCACCCTACTAATTTAGATATCGAGTCACAAGGTAATCAGTGATGCTCGTGATGCGCTTGTGCGTAACAAGATAGGGACATCATGCAGGCCACAACATGATTCTCATGGAGCAGATACTATAGTCAACCCTTACAACGCTGGATAATTTTTGTTTAATTTGTAATCACCATAAATGTAGCTCTTGTTCATTTTAATACCTATGTTATGTGTCTACGGCCATTATAAATATTTCATTTTTTTTAGCTCGGGAATCGTCTTTATACGTCAGAATCTGACGTCTACAGACGTCAGGTTCTGACGTATAGGACGGTCCACGCACTGAAAGGGTTAATTCGCCCACCCCTCCCCTGATACCCCCTCATTATTCTAGAATTAATTTTTCTTAATATATTATGTCTTATGTAATGTCTTTTGTCATACATTTCTCATTTAACACTAACAGAACCATAAAAAATGAATTAATGATGCACACATTCACCTGCAGACTGTTATTTTAATGCAGGTGTGATCATTGCTTCAAATTTGTACACTCACTATAAAAGCCGGAACCGAAGTCATGTACATGTAATTCACTCATTCTAGGATCTGCTGGAAATCAAAATACGCTGTACTTCTTTACAATACTACACTTGGATTATTCTCAATATTTAATTGTACACGTAAGCTATACCTGACATGTATACCCGAAATGTACCTGAAATGTATACCTGTTTCCTAGGTACTTTGCGACAAAGTACAGATACCAGGTGCGTCTTGTTCATAATGGTCATGTACAGGAACAGGTAACGAAACCCGAAAAGCTGTACCCACCAGTAAACACGAGTCGTTGACCCAATGTTGTTTTAATATTGGGTCGACGTCGAAGAGGACGGGCCAATACCGTAATGTCAACTTCATAAACCTGATTGAAAACATCTTCGATAACCATATCCAATCATGTTTCCCTTTCAATCCTGAATTTACCATAGTCATTTTCATCCACTACAAGCCGCGAATTGCTGCCGCAATTCTCGACTTGTAGTGGATGAAGATGACTTGACGTGGTTTGAAAATTAAAGAAAATTACCACGTATTGATAAAGCAGTTTCATGGAAATTTTCGTTCTAAAACCCTTAGTTGTTGGAAAATTAGGTCTGTTTTTAGGGATGTAAAATGATGCTTTAATGCATCGTGAGGGCTCAAAGGGTTAAAACAACAACGGGTCACCGCCTAGTGCTTGATTGGTAGGTACCCAGCAAAAACCATACATTGAAAAAATGGTGGGTCAACATGTTCAATGCGGCCAACTTGGTTCAATGTCTCGTGTTTGCTAGGCATATACAGATCCAGATATAAACTTCCTAGCACCAACCCTGTGCCATGTTATGTTTTCATTCAGGAAGGTTTTATTTGCTAGGAAAAATCAGGTCTGAGGGGGGTGGGGTACGCCCCTGTTCCGGGATAGGAGCGCAGAAATTTGATTCAACCCCATCCTCGATATAGTGCATTATAATTGATTAAATTATTCTATACGATTATATACTTAAGAACGTCTCTCCTTGGTATTTTGTCTTTAATTAATTATTTACCATTATTTATAATTATTTATGATCAATGATGTATCATTGAGTGAGATGTCAGGTTTGTAGATATAGTAACTCAGTACATATGTTATTCGATCGATATGATAGACGATGGAATCATATGGATTGATCAAATTAATACTTTAGGGCAATGTTTTGCACATACAGGCTAAACTATCCTGTGGATAGTTATTTGACAATCAGAGATGACTGTGACCGATATTTCTAATATTTGTATTTCTATCACAGTATGCCCCTAGTTAACAGCTGACGTACCAAACAACTGAAAATTCGTAACAAAATTTGATTTTTTCAACCCTGAGATAAGCTCTCTGGTAATTAATGGGGGACAGTGCATTTTGCAGCATAGACTGAATGATATAATGACGTTGCAGTAGGCCTATGGTTTATTATATGAGGTCAATATTGGACGCAGAATGGGTAATAACTCTAGTGGGTTTATTTATCAATTAAGAGCTATTAAGAAGCATATCTATCAAATAAGCAGGATTAACAGATAAGATTCCATTAACGTCATAGTCATACTTAAATCCCCCAGTATAATAACTTCATTGTAATCTATTTTGAAAGCACACAAGTAGGCCTATGTGACTTCGATAATCTCTAACAGATCATGATTGTGTTGATATGTAGAATCAAAAACTTTCTATATAAAGTTTTTGGTAGAGCACAGAAACGCTCTTGCCACATTTTTCCAGTTAAATGCTATATAACCAGATGAAGTATTATAAACGGCCCGTTTTTTTAATGTAATTGTATTTTTGTCAACCAAATAATTCGAAAAAAGGTGACCAATTAATTATTTTCACCGCAAAATAAAAATACCAGGCAAGAGATGCAGGTCGCTTTTTTCCGTCGCTCACAACTTTATTTTAATACTTGAAACATAGTCTATAGAATCTTAACTCTAGAACACAGCAGTGAATGAAAATGGTCATTTATTTCAATGACAATACAACTATTAGTACTGTATATATTAAACATCTATATACATAAGTTGACTGTCCATACCATGGGTGACAAGTCAACTAAAATTGTATTGTGCTTCAACTTGACATATATATGTTGACTAAAAATTACTAGTTATAACTCATCAATGAGGGCGGGGGCCCTAGGGTAGTGGTTAGCACCGCTGCCTTTCACGCCAGAGTCCGGGGTTCGGTTCCCGGTCTCGGCGGTTTGAAAGAAACAAAATTGTTTCTTCCCCATCCACGTGTGAAAGTTAGTATTGTGGGGAGCCTCCGTGACCGAGAGGTAGCGTGCTCGGCCTCAGACCGCCAGGGCTCGAATTTCGAATCCTGTGTCTGGAGGACAGTGTCATCTCAATCATCTCACCATCCTCAGGAGGTTCTCCTGGCCCAGTTTAGCCTATATGTGCACAAAGGTGGCCTAAAGCCCGATTCATTTCAACTCATCAATGAAACAGTCAATTCTGGAATTATTAGTTAACAAACTCAGATCTATATGTTGACTGTCAACATGGTCAATACAATAGGTGACAAGTCAACTAAAAAAATATCATGATTCAACTTGACATATGTATGTTGACTAAAACATATACTAGTTATCGTCAAATTTACGACAATTCAAATTTGACTTATTTAGATTAAATTTAACAATGTATAGGAAAAAAGGGGGAGTGGGTTCCAAAACCGCCACACGACTCTTGATGTAAAATCTTTACATGAGAGTTGTATCATTTTTACTGTGGAGGAAACGGGGAGGAGGTGGGTAAGAAATTTTCACAAAAGCGTTAAAAACTATCACAAAACAGAAGGCGACAGCGTTTCCCTGTTATGTAAACATCCAACTGCCGATAGCGTGGGTCACGTGGTACCACCAGGCGGAAACAGAGCGCTACCTAGCGAGTGCCGACAACTCGGCCTCGCCTCATGTAACATCGGACTTAGCAGAACAGAATCCCTCATTATTTATTGCCAAAAAATAATTTCTGCTGGGCAGAAATTTGTCTTTTCTCCGTTTAAGCATGGCATATCCACTTGTCAAAGATGTCTGCTTGGAAAGTCCGAGATCGCGGGCTCGAACCCCACTTCAAGTTTCAAAGAAATGAGTTGTTACTTCCCCGCTCACTCGTAAAGATTCAATAATGTGGGGAGCCTCCGTGACCGACAGGTGGTGTGCTCTGCCTCAGATTGCCAGGGCTCGAATTTCGAATCCTGTGTCTGTCTGGGGCATTGTCATCTCTCCATCCCCAGGAGATCCTCTTGGCCCAGTTTAGCCTACATTTGCACAAAGGTGACCTAAAACTGCAGTCATTTTATTTCATTTCATTTACACATGAACCGAAAAATTATTATTCAGCACTCATTATTCAGCATAGCTAACAGGTTCCTAAGACGATCGTCAGCTTTATGCAACCCTTTCAGCGCGGGGACTGTCTGTAGACGTCAATTTTCGACGTGTAAAGCCGGTGTGAAAGAATTAAAAAAATTATCCTGGCCGTAGATCCATAAAATATGTATTCAAATGAATAGGAAAGAGCTAACTAAGACATTTATGATGATGTAAAAATGTAAAAATCCCTTTGGTCTCCATGGTTTACACAAGCAATATTTAAGTGTTGCAATATAAGGCTAAACTATCAGCACCTCTGGGGAAGAAGAGGTCAACCAAATATAGTATTTGCTGCATCGCACTATCTGTATCTTCAGCAGTTTACAACCACATCCGTACTCCAAACAGACAATCAGCTTCTGAAAGAAGCCAGAGCCAAGATTTGTATCTGTTTGACCTAGTTCGTAAATAGTTGTCTTCGATTTGCGGAGATCGCGATTTCGACCAGTCAGAGGCGTGGTAACTAGGTCAGTGTGAGAAGAATACTACCACTGATAGTATGGAAGACCAACAGGGTATACTTTTTACGTTTTCTCTCAGACGTGGTGCTATTGACCCTTTAACCACCGGTCCTGAGTATATTATTTGTCAACCATAATCCTACCCTATACCGCCTGTGAGGAGAAAGAGGTGAACATGACCCTTAGATGACGTTGTCGTGATTGTGTAGAACTACCTAGGAAAATATAACCTTACCATATGTCATTATTTGCCAGAGGTTTGGGATCTTGCTGGTGTATTCAGAACAATCTCGCAGTAGAAATATTCCGTAGCCCTCACCACCTCCTCTCATACCGTGGAATTTGGAGCCCAGTGAACACGAGGCGTTGACCCAAGGTTGTTTTAATGTTGGCCCGCCGTCTTCGACTTCGGCCCAACATTAAAGCAACATCGGGTCAATGCCTCGTGTTTGCTAGGAGGGAATTTGGCAGTAATAATGCAACACGCTGTGAGACAACGGCTTGTGTTTTTGCTGCGGTAAATTTTTGATGACCCACTCGGGATTATCCACCTGCTTCAAACTGTCATGCTGTTAACCCTTTAACCGCCAAATTATTCAATCTTAATTTTCACCCATTTAAAGTTGTGTCTCGCTGACGCGATCCACAACTTTAAGTGAGTGAAAATTATTCAGATTTGACAAAATGGAGGTCAACTCTTTTCAAATATTGCTGATTGATGTCACATTTTATCTTTAACATGTTTAAAAGGTGGTACTTAAAGTGCTAGTAAAAAAGGAAAACCTGAATATATGCGGCACAGGCGGTTGAAGGGTTAAAACAACACTATGATAAATAATATGGAAGGAAACCATTCGTCTGCTAACCACGACCATAGTCGCTTTTAATCCGCTTAATTGGCTGATCAAATCACAGTTATTAGGAATGAAATGTGTGTAAACATCAATATTTGCAAATGTTTGGTGTTAAATTAAGCAAATATCAGTAATTTCCAGCCACTTGAAGTTATGGGTCGCTTAGCGCCACACAACTTTAAGTGGGAAATGTTGAGTAATTAATGGCATTACGCTTAAGACGAACATTATTTTGGCCCTGTCGGCTGTCCATAGACTGTTTGTTCTACAGCCACGAGATAAGAGACTCGTGCCAGACAGAGAGGCAAATGCAAACAAAACTCAATCAAGCACGGGCAAATGCTGACACAGAGATAGACCGATGTTCTTAATATCGGCGCGCTATTTATTCAGTGCTTGTATCAGGTCAGGTGTTACAGAAACTACGCACAATGCCACGAACACATTAAATTCATTACCTAATGGTGCACCATATTGCTCCTGGCTGTTTATGGGGATCCTCAATGATTATAGTGTAGTACGGTGAGTGAGCTGAATAATGTGTAATCATCGGAAAGTGGACAAGAAAACAAATATAATAGATACACAGGAACAACATAATTCTTTACAATTTGGGAGTAAAAATACGGAAGTCTGCCAGATAGCGTGAGCAGAATTACTAAGGTATCTGCGTGTGTTTCTCTCAGGACACGAATTCCTCGTCACTTGTAAAGCTAAAATGATGCAATATCTGAAAAAACCTATTTGTATAACATTTACACAACGTCGGCCCCACGTCTTCGACGTAGGTCCAGCATTGTACAAATATTATACAAAAAAATGTGTTGTGTTTCCTGGGATTGCAGAATTTTATTAATAATATCTTTTTCTCATAGTAAACACATTCTTTAAAGGAAAAATAATGTTTTATAAAGTTACTTTGTACGTTGCTACGCTTTCCAGAGTATTTTTTTACCTACTATTCATAACGATATTATTTTATATATTTGTAGTTTTTTATGTCTGGTTTTAGCGCGGGCAACATTTCTATATTATATGTTTTCACTTTGATACGTCTTTTATCTGTATTATATATATCATATAACATATAATATATAACATATAATATATATCATATAACAAAATCACTACAGGGCATATGTGAAAAATAGCCTGACTGCTAATAATGTCCACCCTGTATAAATATGTCTCAATAAGTGAAAAATAAATAAATATACTACAATATTGGATATCGAAGGAGTGGCATCACCAAACATCTTGCACACTGATAATCGAATACTGCATGTACGTACTGTTTTGCAAAGCCAAAAGGCAGTAACTGCTTACTTGTAAAGTGAGCAGATACTGCCTTTTGGCTTTGCACGAGAGCACCTATACTGTCTTTTTATCTGTTGTCCGGCAGGATCTCGCCAGCGTTCACGGACATAACAATGCTAACTGGACCTGACGCACGTCTGGCTGGAGCTCACACGTCGCATCATCACCGCGTGAACACATTTCTGGATAAGCTCTAGGCTGCGTATACTATTCATTGTAACACCAACAAGGTAAGTGTCCTATTTCTTCCATCATAAATTTGCATATTATGAAATAAAGCATGCACGTAAACCACATCATGGCGTGTGCACGTGTGTCGCGGAACTTCCGCCGTATCGGCCCTTAACATGTTGAGGGCCGGCCCTATACACGTGGACGAAAATCAGAGGATGTGGCTCAGCTATTTTTGCAAAGCTGCACAACTCATGATTTTCACAACGATTCACTCGTATGCTTTTAATTATGTTTATAATTTAAATGTAAGATGGGAATAAACCCTTTCACTACTAGTAACGGCTGTATAAAAAGCCTTACTCCAGTACGTATACTGACGTTGCGCCGGTATATATGGTATAGTGTCTATTAAAACTCAATGTCAATTGGACCAGTAGGCCTAGTAGCGGATATTTGCGTCCAGTAGGAGGTCAAATATTACAACCCTCTGGTCTGTAGGGTCTATTGTTGAAGACTTATATTAAAAATAATAACAGCATTTTGCCAACACAGATACTTATCTTAAAAACTCGTGATATATTAGGACAATATTTCGCTGCAGCTTCTCAGAAAACACCATATACTGGCCCAATGTTAGATCAATGCTGACCAACCGTCCACGACGCTGGCCCAGCGTTAACTCAACATCGGGCCAGTATCTCGTGCTCGGTTTTCTGGGTATGAGATCACATGGAAATAGAAGGTAAATTATTTAAATTTGGCTATAAGGAGCATTTGGTAAAATAACTCGATCTCTTTCACATGCAATATATAATTCATAAATTAAGATACAATAACGATACTGATATTCATGATAATACACTTGTTATAACAAGATAACATACGGTGACTAACAAAGTTTTGCTTCGCAGTGTCAGGCAGTATTCAGATTGGGGTAGATAAGTTATAATTAGACATGTTAAATAAAAGCTGTTCTACACCTAACTATTATCAAAGTTACTTGATGATTTATGCGATAGAATATAACAGGTACATTATTTGGGCCGATAGGGTGGGGGGGCCTGGTGCAGTGGTTAAAGCTGCCTGCTCGGAAAGATCGCAGGTTCGCACCCCACCCAGGCCTTCAAGTTTTTAAGAAACAAAATGTTTTTTACCCGCTCACTCGCAAAGCGGTAATATTGTGGGGAACCTCCGTGACCGAGAGGTAGCGTCCTCGGCCTCAGACCGCCAGGGCTCGATTTTAAAATTCTGTGTCTGGAGGGCAGTGTCATCTCTTTCATCTCACCAGCCTCAGAAAGTTCTCCTGGCCCATTTTAACCTATATGTGCACAAAAGTGGCCTAAAACCCCATTCATTTCATTTATTTGGGCCGAGCGAGAGGATATTTTTGGTGAGTCAAACAAATTTATATGTAATGGCTGGAGCAGTGTGGGAAAGCAAGGAATATATATGACTTTTTATATTCTTTGCTGACATTGATAACATCTGAACAACCAAAAAAAACGTGTGCAACATCCTGTAATTGAGATATGAGTGACATATGAGCTGTAAGTAATATGTGTTTTACTCATATCAGTTTTATGCTGTTGTCTCGGCTCATCTCTTTTAACCCTTTCACAGCTAAGTGCGACTATGGTCGTGTTTAATATAATTTACTTGCCGATCAAATCACCCTTATTTGGAACGAAATTAGTGCTCAAACATCACAATTTGCAAATGTTCGGTCTCAAATAATTTAAACAAATGTGAGTAGGGCCTAATTGTCACCCACTTGGAGTTGTGGATCGCGATAGCGAGATACAACTTCAAGTGGGTGAAAACTTAAATTATGTGATATAGCGCTTTAGGGTTAAGATTTAGGGTTCTGATGTATTTTTTCAGTCACTTGAAGACTTCAACTATCTGAATAATTAGTTTGATTTGAAAAAAATAAATTATAAATCAAATGAAAGAAATGGGGTTTAAGATCACCTTTTTTGTACATATAGGCTAAACAGGGCCTAAAGAATCTCCTGAAGATGGTGAGATGACACTTCTCTCCAGACACATAATTCGAATTTCGGGCCCTGGCGGTCTGAGGCCGAGCACGCTACTTCACGATCACAGAGGCTCACAACAATATTGAATCATTACGATGGAGAGTGGAAGACGTATTTTGCTTCTTTGAAACTTGAAGGCCACACCCCCCCCCCTCCCCGAGGAATGGTGATGACCATACCATAAAATAACCAATGGAAAACAAATATTTTTTTAATATATTTTATTTTTTTATTTTTTTTAAATTATAGCATACAAATATGTAAGGTGTTCGCGATGTGTAAAGTCGAAATCGTGTGTAAAAGAGTTAATTATTAAGGTTCTCAAATACAGTCATTTAGTGGTCCTTTATTAGTATGTGTAATAACCATACCATAAAATTACCGATGAAAAACAATACAAATAAAGTCTTTAACTGGTGGCTTTATTAGTATGTGTAATAACCATACCATACAATTTAAAATATGTTGTTATTCAGAGGACGCTTAGAAGTCGTCGAGGATGACTGGTCTTTTTAAAGTGACATAATCATACCAAAAAGCGAACACGCAAACCATTCATGTGAATGCAAAGACCTCACAATGACCTCCAAGCAGCTACCCCATTCCTGGGGGGGGGGGGGAGTGGGGGAGTGGATTCGAGCCCGCGATCTCCGATTTTCCAAGCAAGCAGCTTTAACCACTGCACCAAGGCCCCCGCCGCTAATTTAATTTAGAGCTTTGTGGGATAACGAAAAGGGATACTGGTGTTGAGTGTAGCCAAAAATCTATTAACCTATTCTTGGTGTAGCGTAGGGTGGTGAAACAAGTATTGCACATGTGAAGTAACTGCCCTCCATATGGCTATGTATATTGTATTATGTCTGCTGGTACAGATTACATGTAGATTAGATTATTTATATTAAGCATTTCATACATACTGATACAGGAAAAATAGCAGTACACCATATAACTAATAATTATCAATCACACATCGAGAAGGATGAAACCACTGAATCTACAAAATACTTATTTTCGCAGTTGTTCCCAATAATGTGTTGTCATGACATCGATGGCATCCGGCAAAGATTGCACTGCGTGCACATAATTTTATATTAATGGGATAAAAGACTAAATAATAAAGTCCTAAACATACGACCACACAAAATAAATAACATACAATTTTGTCAGTAAGCCTTATAATACCTTGTATTATCACATCGGTTCAATTTTCAAATAAATATGAATTATTTTATACAGACTACATTACCCAATATCAAAGACTAAGGTTTGCATCTAAATATTAAAACATGCAGCTGAAATGATTTATCTTACAGATTATCGACCGACGTCAATACAGCTCTACAAAGCAAAAATGATGTAACTCCTTACTTGTATAGTGAGCGGATACTGCATTTTGGCTTTGCACGGCAGATTATACAGCCGTACAAAGGCAAAGGACAGTGACTTCTGACTACTGTTTGCTTTTGCACGGCAATGTCATAGATAATCAGATCGTCATATCTTCACCCACCGTACTAATGCATAGCGAACAGAACATAATTGTTTAGACAGTTAGCCATGCGTCTATATACTAAGTATCTCCATTACAGGTCGATATATATCTGAGAAACAAGTGACAATGAAACAATGCAGTTTTAATGTTGGGCCAGCGTCGCAGACGATGGCCTAACAGTTTTAATGTTGGGCCAGCGTCGCAGACGATGGCCTAACATTAAAACAGCATTGTTTCATAGTCTCTTGTTTGCTGGGTGGGCAAAATTATTATACAGTGTACGCTGTACAAAATTATTAAAGATTTTAACATTTTGAATATTAGGTAATATAAATTAGATTGATTCGAAGAACACCTGGAAGTTGTATCGATATATTTAGAATGGGGCCTGATAAGCTTGCCATTCTATTAGATATAGTCACATTAATTACAGCAGATAACATCGGTGAGAGCAATCAGCAGATTTGTGTGACTCTTTAGATGTGCATATCAATAAGTCTCAAATACAGTAGCCGCCCTCTTTTCGAGTATGCAGCCACTGCGTTTTGGCTTTGTTTACCCGATCATAGTAGTAATTGTCATCGCCTAGTCGTGAACAGTCAAGTGTCGTATTGTGTGATCGCTGAGCGTTAGCGGATCTTCTAAAATCGTTTACCGGGTGTAAAGTCAACCCCGGGTCACCTATAGTTGGATGAACACTGTCACATCACAGAGGTGAATCAATTGTACTCTGATACAGCTGAACAATGAGAGGGGCCGTAGGGATTATCTCATGTAAAAATGCCATCTGAGCGACGTCATCATAATTATCATTTTTTATATCGGCGGCGTTGAGTGGATGAATAAAAAAGGATGAGACGTTTATCATACAACCTCATTCGGAGACATTCATCGTGACACAGCTGACATAGCGGTATTTATCACCAGTAGTATTATTAGCAATCCATTGGATATAATGAGTATTAATAGTAGTCTCAAGTGACAAGAAAACAGAACCGTGAGTGTGAATCAAACAAACAACGATTGGCAAATTGCTTGTTGCGATCAATTACCGTTAATCCCCTGTTCTGATTACCATGTTAAATACCCCCAATAAGCAATTTATTGAAGCCCTATTCGACAAGACATGTAATATATAAATGCCCATTAAATAGTTTAGCTTGCTATTGAATATTTGAAATTAATATGTTAACCCTTTGCTCGCGAAGTTTTCGTATTCACATTTACACCCCCTTGAAGTTGGGTCTCGCTTCCGCAACTTCAAGTTAACCCTTTAACCGCCAGTGCCGCATATATTCGGGTTTTCATTTTTATTAGCACATTAAGTACCATCTTTTAAACATGTTAAAGAGAAAATGTGACATCAATCAGCAATATTTAGAAACAGTTGATCTCAATTTTGTCAAATCTGAATAATTTTCGCTCACTTGAAGTTGTGGATCGCGTCAGCGAGACAAAACTTCAAGTGGGTGAAAATTCAAATTAAATAATTTGGCGGTTGAAGGGTTAATTAATGACACTTACTCGTTGTTGTTTAATTTGTCCTGTCTGTCAGATTACTTAAAAAGTAAACAACTGATTTACATGAAACTTTTACCAGACGTGTGTTTTGGGCCAAGGAACAAATTATAAAATTTGGGGGATGATCCGGATCACGGTCTGGATTACGATCCACATCGCATGGATTGGCTATAAAGTTATAGCCAATCCATGCGATGTTATTCTTTATATTATCATGCCATACCCCTAGCTGACATTATACTGTCACTTTCCGATATTCTTGTCCCAATGTCGTGTATATACATGGTATAGGTCTACTGGATAGGTAATAACTATAAAACAATAAGAAACTAAACTAAACTGTCACTTGAAACATATGTTATAACTTGCCACACAACTATTAATAAGTGCATATATAATTATTATAATATATGACAAAAAATAAAAAAATAAAATAAAACATTGTTTAGCGGCCATTTTGTTTAGGTAATATAAAAATAACTGGTTGCATTACAAATTAGCATACTCGATACCTTATGTACACCAGCTCCTGCACCATTGTGAGCTAATTTGATCTGTTTCATAAAATTGCGGTACATATTTTTTAAAGATTACGGTTTGGACGGGGGGGATTTCTTTGGCTGTTTTTCAAAATTTAATAGCATGTTCAGTACTCTCTCTGGCATCTCTTTTTAAATTTTTAACCTAATTGGATGAACGATGAGAAAAAGTAAATTATGTTGGCACAGCGCCAGAAATATTATGTTGGCTATATACTATATTCCTCACACAATTATTTGAAATAATATATCGCAATGATAGTATTGATCAAATTACCCCTAAGCCTTAAAATGTGCTTTAACTATTTAGTGATGCAATAATCTGGAACTACATCAGGTCAGAAATTGTTCGTGCCATGTCCCCAAAGATGTTACAATTGACAAAACAAATGTGTGGTGGGGGGGGGGGGGGGGTGAACAAATCTGTATTTTTTTCGCCTTGGCTCCTGTGGCTCAGTCTGTCACCTGAAGGTCTCAGCTAATCATTACCGCAATTCGTTTATGTAGATACAGGGCACAACACCATACTTGAGGATAAACAAATATGTTCAACAATGTTGGCTCGGGAGTGTTCGCAAACAAAATATGCGACCATCTTGAAAAAGTAGTATCGTAATTGGTCAATGATATTGTGCATTACTTTTATTATATGCGATATTAAGAAGTATTGTAGTTGAGAAATGATAACTGTCGCAAAATATTTTTGCTGTTTACATATGTACCCCGTCACTATTAAAATGGCATAAAAGATAATTATCTATGGTAGGCTATATTTATGAATAATGTACAATAACCTAGTCTGTTCTTATAGTTGTTTTAGATAAAACATAACTCTTTTTGTGGGTAGCAAGGGTGGGGGCCCTTGGTGCGGTAGTTAAAACGCGGCATGCTTGGATAGTCGGAGATCGCGGGCTCGAACCCCACTGTGGCATTCAAGTTTCAAAGCCACAAAACGTTTCTACCTCGCTTACTCATAATTATTCAATATTGTAGGGAGCCTCAGTGACCGAGAGGTAGCGTTCTCGGCCTCAGACCGCCAGGGCCTAATTTTCAAATTCTTTGTTTGGTGGGAAGTGTCATCTCATTCATATCAAATCATCAGGAGGTTCTTCTGGCACATTTTAGCCTACATGTGCTCAAAGGTGGCCTAAAACATCATTCATTTCATTTATTGGGTAGTAATGATTCGAACAAATGTTAGGAGAGCATAGAGCATAGACCTGGGAACTGCAAAAGTTTTTTTTAATTTTTATGCTGATTCCTGATTTCTAATTATTGACAACCATGTCAAAATTAGAAATACGGGAATGTCGTCTCTATATCTAGTCTAACTGGTGAACGCGCAGCAGAAAAAAAAACTTTTGCAGTTCTAGTCTATGGACATGTTTACGTAACCCTACCCCCTCATTTTAGACAGGTTTGGGGGTATTCCCATATAAGCGGTCAAAATATATAGTTCGTCCCTATTTTTTTATTGTTAGTCTTCTCATTTCATTGCTTTATTATCATTTCTGATGGAATGTAACCTTTATATCATTTGCACGAGTTTATAGGTATTTTAATACTATTTAGTCTGGTATTATTTATATTTTTCCTGACCATTCACATAAATTAGACACATCACAATTTTTTTTTAATGACATTGATTACGTGTTTTTATGTGCATTATTATTTTATAATGATGATATAGCGGAAACCTGATTTGTACATATCAGTGGTGGCCATCTTGGAATTTTCACTAATGGGCGAAGGAAAAAAATGGAGACAGTTTTTATTTGTTCAGTTGAGATAATAGATGTGAGAAATCATCATCAATCAAATTCAACATGAACATGACACAGAATTTTGATATGCTACATAGCGACATGCACTAATGGGTTTCGTTCTGAGTAGATTATTTTCAACAGCACAGCGTCAACATGGAATCAGCAAGCAAATCATACTCTAATTCTAATAAAGAAAGGCCTAGTCAGCAACAGAAAATATACCATTAAGTCATCGAAAGCCCTCAAATTATTCTCACAGGAGTGAGAAATAAGAAATGTGGTGATTCATTAAATGTAGTTCATCTAATCTACTCTGAAATAATCGATTACAACTTATGTATATTATTATATCTTAGGTGTATACAACCACATGGGGGCGGGGGCCCTAGGGCAGTGGTTAGCACCGCTGCCTTTCACGCCAGAGTTCGGGGTTCGCTTCCCGGTCTCGGCGGTTTGAAAGAAACCAAAATGTTTCTTCCCCATCCACTCGTAAAACTCAGTATTGTGGGGAGCTTCCGTGACCGAGAGGTAGCGTGCTCGGCCTCAGACCGCCAGAGCTCGAATTTCGAATCCTGTGTCTGGTGGGCAGTGTCATCTCACCATCCTCAGGAGGTTCTCCTGGCCCAGTTTAGCCTATTATGTGCACAGAAGTGGCCTAAAGCCCGATTCATTTCATTTTTTACAACCACATCAGCAACATAACTTCATGAATAGAGCTTGGACGATATCACATGGGAATGTTCACTTATCAAAATGTAATATTGGAAGCACATTAAATCTTTCCTACATGTAGATATCCATATCTTCAAGCAAAGCTACCTAGAAAATCACGTATCAAAGCGATCCTCGAAAGTAATGGATGTCGCAATGCTTGGAACGATTACCACGAAATTAATTTGGAAATTAAACACAAATGTTTACTTGATAGACAGCGAAATATTCAACGATAATGTGAGGCATAGCTAACAAATTACGCAAACACGACAAACACGTACAGGTCCGAAATTGAAAATTACATTAACCTGTTCCACAAAAAAACGACGAATACGCTGGAATTAGGTAACCACAAGCTACAGATGGAAGTTGTTAGACACCCCAAAACACGAAGCGAGGATATGTCAGTTTATATATTGTTATAATGAATTCCGAGAAAACCTTTTTAACAAACTAACGCTCAAAATCCAATATTTAATGTTTTAAATAACCAAGACGATTTGAAGATTATCTTCAAACCCTGTGGTAATATCACACATAGTACATTTTACCTTCGACTATAACGCATGTCATGAGCTTTCCCAGCAGACACAAGACGTTGACTCAATGTTGGTTTAACGTCGGTCCACCGTCTACGACGCTGGACCAACTTTAAACCAACATTGATTCAACGTCTTGTGTCTGCTGGGTTCATCCAATTTTATTGTAAATAACTATTCAATGTTTTAAAATCCATGCTGCACACATGTGCTATTCATGTATTTAAATTGTCTAAGATCCTTTATTTGATGAGAATTGATAAAAAATGCATTGCATTGTATTAATGATGTGTCGCATACATCTATTACCATGTTTCAAAAATATAAAATTGAATTATAATATTTGATCAGCCTGACGAAGCCCGAATCTCTGGCATAACAGACAGTAGGGCCCGTGGCCCTATCCATATACGCCCCTAAATGATTTAATTTTATTTTTTAGGATGGCTAGTATGGAGGGAAGTCATATGATTATTGACAACGTCACCTTATCCAACAGCAGTCAGTTCAACACAACCATCCAAGAACATGAGCATGAGCATGAAGGCATACATCTGATAGGCTGGATCTTTGACTATGTTGCACATCCACTTCTTATATCTGTATTTCTGATTGTTGCTGCAATGTTAAAGATAGGTGACTCGCTTTATTTCGTTTTTTTAATATTTTTTATAACATGTCGCTCACTCACTCACTCACTTACTCACTCACTCACTCACTCACTCACTCACTCACTCACTCACTCACTCACTCACTCACTCACTCACTCACTCACTCACTCACTCACTCACTCACTCACTCACTCACTCACTCACTCACTCACTCACTCACTCACTCACTCACTCACTCACTCACTCACTCACTCACTCACTCACTCACTCACTCACTCACTCACTCACTCACTCACTCACTCACTCACTCACTCACTCACTCACTCACTCACTCACTCACTCACTCACTCACTCACTCACTCACTCACTCACTCACTCACTCACTCACTCACTCACTCACTCACTCACTCACTCACTCACTCACTCACTCACTCACTCACTCACTCACTCACTCACTCACTCACTCACTCACTCACTCACTCACTCACTCACTCACTCACTCACTCACTCACTCACTCACTCACTCACTCACTCACTCACTCACTCACTCACTCACTCACTCACTCACTCACTCACTCACTCACTCACTCACTCACTCACTCACTCACTCACTCACTCACTCACTCACTCACTCACTCACTCACTCACTCACTCACTCACTCACTCACTCACTCAGTCCCGCAAAAGCAACATCCGGTTGAAAACAATCAAACTGGACAGTCCAAGATGGCCGCCTTGCAGAGTTTGAGCATACTTAGATAATAATTAATAATTACGATATAATATATGATAAATACTCACTATAATCACCCACAAATTTATAGAAATTTTTTTTAGCCGATTATTGTGACACCATGTATACTAATTAACACATTGTATAATCAATACAGATCTGGCCAAAATATTACCAAAACGGATTAAATTCATGTCGATGAAAAGCCGCCAAAGAATCTTTAAAAAACGTTTTAACCATTAGGACCATTAGGCCTAAACTCAAATGTACAAGCAATAGACCCCTATCACTATCTGGACTAGTCTAATTGGGACGGTATATTTTAGCCTGGCCCATAATTACAAAGGAACATACTTTAATGGGTCTTTAGATCAGCTTGTCATGACAACATCTATTTCCACCTTGTTATAGCGGATCAAAAAAAGTTCATATACATGTATATCATATTCAAGGACATTAGATACAGATGGTGACTAATTGATGTGTGAAATATTTTTTCAAAATTCAAATAGGTATAAAGATACACGCAATGCCTCATTTTTAAATACATTGAACATTATCAACCCTATTGGGGGTCGTATTTCGAATCCGAGGACAAGTGCAAGGTCAATATAAACGTCAGCAATTACAGGCACTATTATATTGCCTGATTACAATTTCAGATAAGATTGTTATCAACGTGGTTAAACTATGAACATGACTTTAGGTTTCTTCTATATATAGGCCTTGTCCCGCCAGGTCAGTGAAGATAAGATCGTTAATGAGGTCAGAAATGATGATAAAATGATTTTGAATAATATAAAACATTAGTAGTGACGCCTTAAGGTCTAGGGCTTGCTACTATCGCAGCCATTAACAAGTAGCAGATAACAGCAATTATCTGCGGCGTTGTGATGTTTTTTTCTACATATTACAACTTAATAGTAGCACTGATTGTTGTTCAGACACAAGCATTGGCCTTAACCATACAATGTTAGATTTGGTGGTCATTTTGCACTGCTCAAATTGATTGTTTCAAACTGGAATTCACGTGTCTAGCATCACTTTTTATACCCCTAGCCACAGTTCTTGGACTAAATACGATAAACATTATATATTCACATTTATAATTGTATTACCATTTTTTATATAATCTATATTATTATAGCAATACATCGCGTTGTAGCATTACTAAGGACGCTATGTATTGCCTTACGTACATATTTTCGTTATGTTTCATATTTTTTCTAACACTAACTATTTCAGTTTTCCATTACGCCCACTTCTTGTCTTCTGTGGTTCCCGAGTCATGGTAAATATTATTATCAGTGTTTTTCTGTCTTTCAAAAACAATATTTTCACGTAAAATGTTTGGATTTAATATTACACATACAGCTATAATGTCATAATGTTTGGAGCTAGATAAAAACACTTTCATCACCTGTAATTTATACAATATGAATAAAAAAAGGGTGTGTCGAATTTTCTCCATATTAATGACATGTGACATTTTAAGATGGTTATATTTCTAGCTGACTGATTTGACTTATTTGAAATTATATTCGACATTTTATCCACCTATTATCGTCCCCTAGCTGGCAATGTTTTTATGGATTAGACAGGCCTATGCACGGGACAGATGTAGTTATTGTAATTGGTGCTGATCTAGAATATACACACAAAAATATTCACAGTTTTATGGTGAATGATGCTGTATTAGAATACTATATATTAAAAAGAACAAAAATTAAAGTCAGAATTACAATAAATCATGACAGTAAAAAATCAGCTAGGCTCACGGATAAAACTAATTCGTGAAAGGACTGTATTCAAATTATTATTCATGTTTGGCAATTTTTTATGTGTAAAACTTTTCAAATTTATTGTTCTTCACAGCCCATCTAGCTCTCGACATCAGGATAGGCCCCGCTATAGCTTCACTTGTAATATTGAATCCAAACTTTTTACGTGAAAATTTAGCTTTACACATTTCGCTCTCATTAAGCTATAAGCCCTTTGAATAAAGTAAATACAATCACTACTTTTACTGGTACCACACATTGCATCATTTTCTTTTCAATGTTATCAATATAAATATTATTATCATGAGCATATCACTTCCGATTGGTATAAAGGATTTGTACTAAATCAACTGTCCTGTTGTACATAACTTGTGTTACACAATGATAAACAACGACAAAAAATAGTATACATAAAATCCAAAAAAGCCGACTGGCGGTAGCATAATGCTTTATCGGTTCTAGACCCGTTTTCGATCGTTTTTCTAGTTTAATTAACACGCGATCTACCTCGTAGGGGCCTACACATACAGAACTATCAGCGGCAATACAACAATGAAATTAAGTGCAACAAGTTTGTTTTAACACGTCACCCTGTCACAGTATTTATTAACAAACAAAATAACGATATACATGTTGCTTTAATAGAACTGTTTATATTTCAGCTTGCTTATTATTGTCGGAGTGTTATTTCAAGGTTTCCTAAAGTAAGTCAATTGTTGTAAATTTAATTTCAATTTGGAATGGTTAGATTCAGCCTAGTATAGCTGGATCATTTTTCTTGATTCCGTGACCATTTTGATGAGAACTCAGTTTCTTGGTGGTCTTACGTGAATTAGATGGTGATCTTTAAATTAAGCTCTTATGACCCTATCAATTTTATAGAGAAAGACATAAACAACGTTTTCCATAATGGTTGCCGTCGGTCCCGGACGAACATGATTTTTTTTATTTCTGGGACTATTTTGACAAATAAAAGGTCATTCTTGACTTATTCTGGCATGGTGATTCCATTCTCCCTCAATCACCATGAAATTTAAGTGCTGTGTCGTACAGATGTGGTGAAATACAAAATGTACAGTAACAGAATACCTCCCCGACGTCAGAAATAGCCATGGGATGCGGAACAGGAACAGTTGCGGGTGTGCTCGAGAGGGCTCAGCCATCCATTAGTCCATCATGATGGTGTTTTCATTTTGTTTGGTAAAAAAGAGATGAGACTATGTTATTTTCTGTGGATAATAAAACATCTAATGAGTTCACCTTGAAAATTGTTCATCCTATACCTGGAATTAATGATTCTCTTGACTCTCTGATACTCGATGGTTTTTGACGCTTGAGTTAGCGTCCTGTTACTGGCAAGTAGAAAAAGAACACATGGATCAGTCGAAAACGGCATTCGTCACATGTAGTGGGTTATATGAGCTCCGAATAATGTCTTTGGACATTACAGAGCTCCTGCATTATATGAAAGATTAATGGGAATTGTGCTTGCGGGTCTACAATGTGAAAGTTTGCTGATATATTTAGACAATGGCATATTTTTATGGCAGCTCGCTTGAGGAAGAGGAGGAAATATTAGTATTTTCTCGGTTGAGGAAATCAGGACTAAGAAGTGCAGTTTTTTTCTGAGGGAGAATGCTATTCTTAGTGTATACGTATTTTCTGAAAAAAGTATGTACACTGATCCTGAGAAGAGTGTGTCTGTAGATGCGTGGCCAGTTGCAAGGAATAACAACTTTATATTCGACAGATGGACTCTTGGAAAGGCCCCTGTTTTAGCTCATCCTTCACCTATACTACTAGCGAAAAGTATTTACTTGACACTGATGCCGGTGATGTTGGCCTTGGCAGGGGTAATATCACAGATGCAGGAATGTCAGGAAAGGCTGATTGCTTTATGTGAGTCGCACATTAACAAATAAGAGACACGCATAGTACTTTTGGTGATAGTTGTTTTTGTTAAATAATATAGGTATTATCAGGAATACATAATACAGTACTGTATTATGTATTTCTGGTATTATTTTATGGCCATTCATTCTTGGAACAAACAGATCATGTTGCTCTATATTGGCTCGTTCAATTTTAAACATGATGAGCAGATTGGTAGTAATGAGAAGTAGTGGGCACTTATGATTTTCAAATGGAGGACATACAGTATTGCTATTCCAAAGTTGAACACCTCGGGGCACATCCCATGGTAAGCGGGGTGTGGCAACTAACCCATCACGGAGCATAAATGAATGAATGAATGAATGCATGAATAAATGAATGAATGAATGAATGAATGAATGAATGAATGAATGAATGAATGAATGAATGAATGAATGAATGAATGAATGAATGAATGAATGAATGAATAATTTTCCTGAATAATAAAGTATGATTAAAAAAATAATAATTGGTGCTGTTCTTTTAGGTTGGTTGTAGATTGACTGAACTATAATGATAACACTATAGAATATATATTTAAAAATTACAAAATATACCGATCACACTGGCAATATGCAAACTACGGCTCTTATGATGGAGAAGTATAATCCGTTATTCAGAGGCGTAAAAAATGTCATGCTACCAATCAATACATATTAACCATTCTCCATTAATTATTATTATAAAAAAATAAGCAAAACGGTTATGCAACTTTAACCCGGGGTAATGACCACATCTCGAGTCAAATCCGTCGCTGAAAAGTAACCCGTGGCATTGCCCCACAGATTGCCCCGGGTCAAGCAGTCCCGGGTCATCATTTTGTTGGTTTGTTTCACCCAGATAAAATGCCACGGGTGATATTTATTTTTAACCCGGACTTAGCCCGTGTTGTAACACGGGGTAACCCGGAGTATTCTGCGGGGTACACCCCGGGTCGATGGGGTGTTCAACTTTGGAATAGCAGTACTGTACTTGAACATCATTATGGTAAGGGACGCACCATTAGATATCTGGGAAGAGGAGTGAAGATTGTTGATCGCAATTTTGTGTACCGCTGCAAAAAAAAAAATTGACAGTGAACGTCCTACAATTTTGTTTTTGTTTTTTTTAAGAACGGAAATATCAGATTTTGTCGTATGCCTTCCCTATTCTGTACGTTACCATGTGCTGGTTTATTCTTGTCAACATATTTTTCATAAAATACGAAAACAATTTTTTTTATCTGCCCACATATGCAACAATTGTTTTCAGATGTCTCTGGCAACATTTTTTTTTCAAATTTATTAGGGAGGATAGCTGTTGATGTTTTAAGATAAATTACTATTGTCCCTTCATTGGAGCATGTAATTATATCCCAGTGTGTGTGTGGAGACAGATAAAGGGAGCAACGTCAAATCAATATTGTTCCAAAATATGTGTGACAAGCTAGAGATTGACTAGACACAAACTACGACACACGCTTTAATCATACCTTGTAAAACATGTTAGATATTTTCGATTCTCCCCCAATTTTCGTATGATTGGACATTAAGTACTTTTGCCTTTGCATGTGGTATTTCACTTGGAAAATGGCGACCAAGTACCTAAATCAGAAGCAAACTATGTTGCAAATTTCCTTTTTATATGGGAAATGTGTGGTTACATTGTGTAATAAAAAAGAAAGGTAGATCACGAATCATGATGCGAAACTGGATGGGACACAGTTAGATCGTCAATGTTTTCAGCACTACAATTTACAACTTGCAGTGAATGGCTCATAGTAAAGCCACAGTCATATACAGCATACATGTCGATCGCTTGAGAGTGTACAGAGTAAGCATAAATGGCAGACCGGGTATTCCCAGCAAATGACACATTTCCGCATCTAGGGATAGCCGCTTCTGGGATGACAATGAACATTTCAAAGGAAGGGACATTGCTTCTTTGAACATTCCAAAGCGAAGATCAAGGGTTTATGGGATGACAATGGAATGACAAAGGTCATTCCAAAGGGAGGGATAATGGTGACTGGGATGTGAAAGGGCATTGCAAAGAAAGTATAAAGAGGTGATTTGATGACAAAAGACATTCTAAAGGAAATGTTTCACAAGCGTTATTGAGAGTCAGATAGCAGGTCTGATGAAAGTGGCTCTGACGACAGTGATACTGATAAAGACATTGGGGGGAGCTGTGGATCAGATGATTACAGTAGTGATAATGATTAGCTAGCTGTAGCTAGATGTAGTTAATCAGGGTTCTGGTATTTATTAGAGTAACTATTTTATAGTTGTTGATTGGAACTCATTATTCACATAATCATTGTTTAATATATAATCAGAAGGATTATGGTACACTGATACATGTAAGTATGTATATGTGTTTTGATCTTCTATGGATAAAATTGCATTATCCTTAATGGTATAATTTTTTTGTCAGCTTGAATACAACATTATACAAGAATTATACTTTTATTTATTTAATCAAATATATATACAACCGTTATCCCCACGCTAATGAATAATTTTGATATTTCGAAACGGTCTAAGGAGAGTTCAGATGTGAAACGTAATCCTAGAAATGGACTCCGCCTACAAAAGTTAGTCTAAAATTGTTTTTTATTAGTCGAAATAGGCTCACAATTAAACATGTTAAATTGTCCTGTGAATCGCGTTATTTTTGACTGCCATCTTGAATTTAAAGGTCGAGAATATGTATAAGGTGGAAAAATGTCAAAAATTGAATCCCCACGCAGAATTTGTCAAAATAGCTCCACTAATAAAAATAGCATGTTCGTCCTAGCTCGACAGCGGCTGTTATTAAGCAATGGGCTACTTATGGCTACCATGTAAAACCCCCACCCCCAACATCCTAACGAAACTAAGTGCTTTTGGATATACTGAGCACGAAATCGAATGTTGATAATTATTGAAAATATAGGGATACAAACCCTATTTTGACGACTTATATAAGGGTACCCTAAATATGTTATTACCAACGTCTAGCAGTTTTAAATCAGGGGGTGTGGTTGCTTGAATGTATGTTATTTTCTGTTCTTGGAGACTGATCTTCAATTTATATATAGCAGATTAACGATAATTTGAGTGAAAAAAAAAAATGGTTACACGCAAAATGCACAAAATTATTTACTTAAAAAACAGATGGTGGCCATTTTGTACTTTGTAATTATTTTTCGTTTCAATATAGCTTAAATTCCGATTGATGTCCATTATTTCCATGCAGAGTCAAGTAACAAAATCAATTGTTACAGGCAAAATGCACAAAATTACAATTGTTTAAAAAACAGATGGCGGTCATTTCGTATTTGTCTTTCACCAAAATTGTGTGAAATTTAAAAGCACACATAACATCCAGTCTTTTTTATAAGCAGATCTAGATTGAAAAAAAGCGCGGCCCAAATGTGGATACATGTAAAAAACGTTTGATGAAATGGTGTTTTCCAACGGGTTTTTCTTGTCGTGGATTTCGCTTAATTTTCAATTTGAATTATGTTTAGTCAGACATTGAGCGATACATATTAGTTAAACTGCAATGATTATATACCATAAGAAGAGGAATTAAACTATCGTTGATATGCTATATAGCAGTTGCAGATCAGTTTAATAGCACTGAAATAACATACATTAAAGTACCCCTAACCCCTTATTTAAAACCACGCGACGTTGTTAATAACATATTTAGGGCTATACCTCTATATAAGTCATTATAATAGGGTTTACATCCCTATAGTATTCGATTCCGTGTTCAGTGTTATTCTGGACACTGAAACAATAAACTAATGACATGTCAATGTCTCGAGGTCCTTGAGTTTACAGTACTCTTGTCTTTGAGGAACGCGAGTATACAAATCGCATTGACTCGGTTTTGACAGATTTTGTTTATAATATGACCATTTAGTAGACCATGACAATAGATGGTGTTCATTTTGACGGTGACCTTCAGGAACCTATTTTTATGTTGCAAGTATAACCGAGCTACGAAGTATATCGTGATCAAAATAACTTCACTCAGTTACTGTGGACTATCTATGTAGCGATAGTCGACAGCCTCTGTGAAAATAATCAGTATACACAAAAGTAATATTATACTTGAAGATGAAGGAACAAAACACGTCATTGTTATCAAACAAGTAATCAGGTATAGACGATTGCTGAGCATATTTTGTACATGCAGTCCTGCATAAAATCAGATTCTTTTCACATTTGAACTACAGTGATCATTCCTATACTATATTGTTGACTATTTATAAATAAGGCGGCTGATTGCCTTATTTACATATTTGGCTAAAGGTGACACAACTCACAAATAAAATCACAAATATAATTAAAATTAGCTAGGCAATTAATTATTTAATTATCGGTTATTATAATATGCAGAATTGTATTTGTATTGTTTTTACTCTATGCCATGGATATTACATGTACTTCAATGTGGAGGTGAATAAAGACATATATATAAGTAAAAAAATAAACATAAAATATTTGCATTTAAACAAATAGCCTATATAATTGACCATAATAATAATATATTATATTTGAATGCATTACATGTGAAATGTAGCAACTCATGTAACATAACAACATTTTCAAAATTTTGTCAGAACATTTCGCGAAAACATGATTCAAATGTTATTTTGTGGGAGTTTTAAAAACATATCACGCTATGTATAAAAATACATTATACATTTAAAAAAAAAATGTTTTCAAAACTTTTTGTGTTACCAGTGTTACAGGGTGTGTATTATGGTTTTCTATTTTTTGCAGATCGTCTGTAACTAGTAACCCAAAATTAGCTTATCTTTAGCCAATCTGTGAAAAAAATGATAGAAAGATAATTTAAACTGATTTGGGTGGGCATGGTATAGTCAATGACCAAAAAAAAAGGTGGGATAGAGATTTGGATTTTTTTTTTATTAGAGATAATTAAAAAGCCGCCAGTGGCATATAGGCATAGCGTCCTATAACTTTCGAACCATTTGCCACCCAATATTGTGTTAGATCTCTTTTCCCACTAAATTTGACATAAAAATTATATTTCTGAAGTTATTTTAGCATTCAATGGTCCCTTTAAGCAAAAATCCAAGATGGCCGCCATCCGCAATAGTATCATAACTTTTAAACCACTGCGATAGTGGACTTGTTTTGTATATAACCATATCAAAAGTCTTCAGCCACAAACTGATTGGAGACCATCCATTTTTTGGTTGGTGACGCATTTAGCACTGACACTGACATATGTGAAACACCCCCTCCCCCCTTTAAGCGATTCCACACCGGCAGCTTTTACTGTATCATTTGTTAGTTTGTGATCATTCTGTTAGGCCCAGAAGGTAATGTGACCCCTCAAAATATGCACAATGGCCACGTTATGAGGGTATACCTCAACATTGTAAATATTGAAATTTAATTATGTGAACATCTACATTTTTACATCAATTACAGCCAGAAAGCATATCAAATTTTACGTTCACTTGTTTTTGTTGTAATACATTCGCAATGTCTTCCATTTGCAGGGAACGAGCTAATCATTGAACGTGAATGAAACTAAACGTAATATTTGTTGTCAATATATGATATCATAGTACTATGATATGATAATAGTACAATAAAAATGTTGGTATATAATAATAAATATACAAATTTAATAGTATAATGAAAGGATATGGCATCTTAAATCTTCTTTGTTCAAATTCCCCACAAAGACGTACCTCCGGAACCTTAGTTTATTTAACAAAAAATGCGATGTAATATCTCAAGTAGACCCTCTTCAGTAACCATTAGATACAGCTTCATAAAACGGTAACATATATCTCGGGGCTTTACTGTGGTTTAGTTGTAAGATGACACAAGGATGCATAAACTATTTTTTAATGTATGAAAATCGCATTCTTGGAATCAACATCGAAGACTTCATAAAAATCACAATATATTACCGGCTCCCATAACATGGCTATTGCGCAAATTCTGAGGGGTCACGTGACCTTCTGGACCAAACGGTTCAAAAGATACAGTAAAAGCGAGCAGTAGCAAATCGCTTAGGGGGGGGGGGGGGGGCGTTATTTACCATATTTTGGTGCTGGTGCCAAATGCGCTACCAAACAAAAATTGTTCATTGGCCTCCAAGTAGTTTATTGCTGAATAGCTTATGGATGGATATATACAATACCAGTTCACCATCAGCTACTAGAGAAGTGGTTCAAAAGTTATAATGCGATATGTGCGGATAGCGGCCAACTTTGATTTCTGCAGGAGGGGACTATTACATGCTAAAATAACTTCTGCAATGTAATTTTAATGTCAAAATTAGTGACAATTAGTAACACAATATTCTGTGGCAAATGGTTCAAAAGCTATACGGCTTTAATTAAATATGGCCAACAGTAGATTCGAGGAAATTATATAAGTTGTGTCTTTGTCAATAGCCAAAAAAAATATTTGGACACCCATTAGATATTTTTATGCAAAATACCCCCCAAAATTAACTTCAAAAGCTGGGATAAAATGATGAATAGTATCTACCATGATTTGTTTTCATCTTTTTTCTTCTTTTATTCTTCTTTTTTCTCCTTCTATTTTGCTTCGATTTTCTCCGTTTGTCACCGTTAGATAAACCTGTAATTTTCTACATGTAACCTAAACATCCTAGGGTTGTTCTCATAGCCCAGTTTAGCCTATATGTGCACAAGGGTGGCCTAAAACCCCATTCATTCATCATTCATTCATTTATTCATTAATTCTTTCAATAACTCGTTCATTCATTCATTCATTCATTCATTCATTCATTCATTCATTCATTCATTCATTCATTCATTCATTCATTCATTTATTCATTCATTCATTCATTCATTCATTCATTCATTCATCCATTTATTAATTAATTAATTAATTAATTAATTAATTAATTAATTCATTCATTCATTCATTCATTCATTCATTCATTCATTCATTCATTCATTCATTCATTCATTTATTCATTCATTCATTCATCCATTCATTTATTCTTTCATATATTCATTCATTCATTCATTCATCCATTACTTTATTCTTTCATTCATTTATTCATTCATTCATTTATCATTTATTCATTCATTCATTCATTCATTCATTCATTCATTCATTCATTCATTCATTCATTCATTCATTCATTCATTCATTCATTCATTCATTAGTTCATTTATTTATTCATCCATTGATTTATTCATTCATTCATCCATTTATTCATTCATTCATTCATCCATTCATTCATTCATTCATTCATTCATTCATTCATTCATTCATTCATTGATTCATTCGTTTATTTGTTCATTTATTTATTCATTTATTCATTATTCATTCATTCATTCATTCATTCATTCATTCATTCATTTATTCATTTATTCATTCATTAATCCATTCAGTAATTAATTCATTCATTCATTTATTTATTCATTCATTCATTCATTTATTCATTCATTCATTCATTCATTCATTCATTCATTCATTCATTCATTCATTTATTCATTCATTCATTCATTCATTTAGTCATTCACTTATTCATTCATTCATTCATCCATCCATCCATCCATTTATTCATTCATTCATTCATTCATTCATTCATTCATTCATTCATTCATTTATTCATTCATTCATTCATTCATTCATTCATTCATTCATTCATTCATTCATTCATTCATTCATTTATTCATTCGTTTATTTATCTATTTATTTATTCATTCATTCATTCATATATTCATTCATTCATTCATTCATTCATCCATTCATTCATTCATTCATTCATTTATCATTCATTCATTCATTCATTCATTCATTCATTCATTCATTCATTCATTCATTCATTCATTCATTCATTCATTCATTCGGTCATTTATCTATTTATTCATTCATTCATTCATTATTTATTCATTCATTCATTCATTCATTCATTCATTCATTCATTCATTTATCATTTATTCATTCATTCATTCATTCATTCATTCATTCATTCATTCATTCATTCATTCATTCATTCATTCATTCATTAGTTCATTTATTCATTCATTAATTGATTTATTCATTCATTCATCTATTTATTCATTCATTCATTCATCCATTCATTTATTCATTCATTCATTCATTCATTCATTCATTCATTCATTCATTCATTCATTCATTTATTCATTCATTCGTTTATTTATTCATTTATTTATTTATTTATTCATTATTCATTCATTCATTCATTCATTTATTCATTCATTCATTCATTCATTCATTCATTCATTCATTTATTCATTCATTCATTCATTTATTCATTCATTCATTCATTCATTCATTCATTCATTTATTCATTCATTCATTTATTCATTTATTCATTCATTCATTCATTCATCCATCCATCCATCCATTCATTCATTCATTCATTCATTCATTCGTTTATTTATCTATTTATTCATTATTTCATTCATTCATTCATTTATTCATTCATTCATTCATTTATTCATTCATTCATTCATTCATTCATCCATTCATTTTTACATACATTCATTCATTCATACATTCATTCATTCTTTTATTCATTTATTCATTCATTTATTCATTCATTCATTCATTCATTCATTAGTTCATTTATTCATTTATTCATTGATTTATTCATTCATTCATCCATTTATTCATTTATTCATTTATTCATTCATTCATTCATTCATTCATTCATTTATTCATTCATTCATTCATTCATTTATTCGTTCATTTATTTATTTATTCATTCATTTATTCATTATTCATTTATTCATTCATTTATTCATTCATTCATTCATTCATTCATTCATCCATCCATCCATCCATCCATCCATCCATCCATCCATCCATCCATTCATTCATTCATTCATTCATTCATTCATTCATTCATTCATTTATTCGTTTATTTATTCGTTTATTTATTCATTTATTCATTATTTCATTCATTCATTTATTCATTCATTCATTCATTCATTCATTCATTCATTAATTCATTCCTTCATTCATTCATTCATTCATTCATTCATTCATTCATTCATTCATTCACATACCCAGTTTAGCCTATATGTGCACAAAGGTGGCCTAAAACTCCATTCATTCATAATCCATTCATTCATTTATTCATTATTTCATTTGTTCATTCATTCATTCATTCACTCATCCATTCATTTATACATTCATTCATTCATTCATTCATTCATTCATTCATTCATTCATTCATTCATTCATTCATTTATTCATTCATTCATTTATTCATTCATTCATTCATTCATTCATTATTTCATTCATTCATTCATTCATTTATTCATTCATTCATTCATTCATTACTTAATTTATTCATTCATTCATTGATTTTTTCATTTATTCATTCATTCATTCATTCATTCATTCATTCATTCATTCATTCATTCATTCATTCATTCATTCATTCATTCATTCATTCATTTGTTTATTTATTCATTTATTTATTTATTCATTCATTCATTCATCCATCCATCCATTCATTCATTCATTCATTCATTCACTCATTCATTCATTCATTTATTCATTCAATCTTTTATTCATTCATTCATTCATTCATTCATTCATTCATTCATCCATTCATTCATTCATTCGTTTATTTATATATTTATTCATTCATTTATTCATTATTCATTCAGTCATTCATTCATTCATTTATTTTTTCACTCATTCATTCATACATTCATTCATTCAATCATTCATTCATTCACATACCCAGTTTAGCCTATATGTGCACAAAGGTGGCCTAAAACATTCATTTATAATCCATTCATTCATTTATGCATTTATTTATTCATTCATTCATTCATTCATTCATTCATTCATTCATTCATTCATTCATTCATTTATTCATTCATTCATTCATTCATTCATTCATTCATTCATTCATTCATTTACACATATAATTTACAACTCCATTCTTTTGCTTTCAGAGAGATACAGTCAGAGTTGTGCTTGCAATACTTTGTTTATATATGCCCTAAAATGATTTATTAATTATTAATATTCACAGGTAATTTTGTCATTTATTATTACAATAAAGTGGCAGATTAGAATTTGTTTGTTGCTTTGTATTTTTTTTTAATTTAAACGCAAAATAATGATTTCTATTATTAACCCATTAACCGCCAAATTATTTTATTTTATTTTTATCCACTTAAACTTGTATCTCGCCGACTCGATCCACAAACTTAAGTGAGTGAAAATTATTCAAATTTGACGAAACGGGGGTCTGCTTTTTTCAAATCTTGCTGATTGATGTCATGTCTTGTTTTTAAAATGTTCAAAATTCTGGTATTTAATTTGGTAATAAACAAATGAAAAAAACTGTCTATTATGGGGACCGACGGGTGACGGGCTGATATCAGATAACGACTTTTTGAGACAGTTTAGTTTTTGAAAGGAGTCAACCCCTCCCTCTTCATACCCACTTTTGGATCCGCCACTGTTGGTAATTATACATTTCATCTTTTCAGAATATTTGATCTTCATGCGTTGTTTACCTTGGAACCGCGAGTATTTATGCTATTCCTATTACCCCCGTGAGTACGTACATTACATTTTCATCGTCCTCTTGGATATGAAAGGTTGTATCTGCCACTTGGTAAAGTGGCAGATACAACCTTTCATATCCAAAAGGACGACACGCTTTTTTAAAAGTTACATGATCTAGAAAGAAATATAACGTGATATAGCAATGACTAATTTACCTAATATTAATTGTAACGCGATTGTATGCATCAAAGGCAGTAATCGCATTTGAAAACTCATAATTATTTCAAATTTCCTGGATATTTCAGAATAATCCTAGACGCTTCATACAGTCTGAACGATCGGGCATTCTCTGACAACTTGGGTACAATTTTGCTTTATGCTGTCGTGGTAAGTAATATCGATAGTTTATTGTAGTTTGCTAAAAGTCGGATAATTTACTATTACATATAATAATGTGCGTCTTGGCAATGCTTAAAATAAAAATTGATAACTAAATTATATTTATTTTACGTATTTTAATGAAAGAACTCTTAAAATAGATGTTATAATTTTCGTAAGATAATAGCATATCTGTCATTTCATATGTCGCTGGAGATAAACATGTTGAACATTGTAAGGTTTTGTCCAAGAGTGTAAACATGCATGTAGTAAAATGTTGTTTTTTTACTTGTAGGGGACCATGGTGAATTTTGTTTTACTTGGTAAATATTGAAGCTTTAGATATATATATATCTTACACTGTGAATACGCAATACTAGTACTGGTGATACTAGTAAATACACAATACTGTATACAAATATCACAGCATATCCCAACAAACACCCGACATTGACCCAATATTGTTTTATTGTTGGCCACCGTCTACGACGCTGGCCCAAGATTAAAACAACATTTGGTCAATTGTTTAGGAACCACATGTAAAAAAATGCCTTATTTTTCGGTTCCGTTTGGACCAGAATGTATATACCTAAAACATATATAATGTTGTAGAGGTGTTATCTGGGGATGATAAACTGCGGTGTAAAGTTTTATCGGTGTGCACTACCAATTATGAGCTTTTCAGTAAATGTCTTTGATTACCAAAATACGATATTTTGAGATATGGAGAAAATTGTGTAAAACGATCAATTTGTGATGTCATTGTGATGTCAATTGGAACAAAATATTTTTTATGAAAAATAATGAATTAATATTGGCGATGTATTTAAAACATAACAATAGGCATTGGTCAATTAGATTGTCTTTTCGGTTATTCAAGATTGCCGCCGGAGTATAGTCAAGTTTGAGAACTGTTGTAAATTGGTCAATTCTAGTCCAATTATCTTTTGTAATACGTCATCCTAGCTAGTACAGAGATCACAAATATATTTAACACTTTTAGCCCAAGAAGATAATTATTTAAAAAATTGTGTTGGAAAGGGTTAAACACCAGAAATAAGGTAGCCCCTGTAATGTTAACCAGGACAATTTATTATTTACAATAATTATTTTTATTATCACTGGTCATCCATAAATATGAGATAAATTGAAGAAATATTAAGAGCAGAATCATTAAGAACATAATAATGTTTGCCTTTAATTTGCACCCTCGTGAAAGCAACAATCAAAATTTAAAATGACCATCGATCACCACCATCAAGCCACTTTCACAAGAAACTTATCATTACATGTACCTTTTTTCAAGATTGTTTTGTTGAGCCCAATTATGCCGTTCTTTTGATATATTGTGGCTTCTGTATTGGAAAAAGGAATACATGTGACTGCCAGGACAAAAAAAAACTTTCCAATCTTCATATTGCAGAAAACCAAAATAGTAAATTAGGGTTTAGGTCCACATAGATGGGTTACTACATAATTTTTACTGACAATTTGGTTGTCAGTATAACAGAGCACGTCTTTTTATGCCAAAATATAGGATGGCACACGCAAAACTCAAGTGATATGATTCTCTCAAGCTCTCCCCGAGAAAATTATAGCCCTGAAAGCATCTGCCTATAAAATACTGGTTGTGACCCTATTGGTAACCAACACCAAAAAGTAAGATATACTATCCACAAGATACATGTTGTATAATAATATGCACACGGCTCCCAAAGAGAAATGTAATCCTGTTTGCACGAAGAGGATCTCCAGGGTGTTTCGTATCGGGGGCGGGGGCACCGCTGCCTTTCACGCTAGAGTTCTGGGTTCGGTTCCCGGTCTCGGCGGTTTGAAAGAAACAAAAATGTTTCTTCCCCATCCACGTGGGAAACTCAATATTGTGGAGAACCTCCGTGACCGAGAGGTAGCGTGCTCGGCCTCAGACTGCCAGGGCTTGAATTGCAAATTCTGTGTCTGGAGGACAGTGTCATCTCATTCATCTCACCATCCTCAGGAGGTTCTACTGGCCCAGTTCAGCCTATATGTGCTTGAAGGTGGCCTAAGGACCGATTCATTTCATTTCATTTTATTTTCGTTTTCGTATGTTGGATTAATTTCCCACACATTCCAGTTTGAGCTGCTGAAGTATAATCATCTGATTGCATTGCCTAAATCTAAATTGATATTTATGATATATTGCGAAATGTTCTTGTTCAGTCCTCATACCAATATCCACCTTGATGACATCGCAAGGCTCTGACACAGTGACCGCCATGTTTTAGCGGCATGGCTCTACTGTGATCACTAGAGCGCGATAGCTGCATATGGCCTACACCCCTCTCGGTCTGCTCGGTAGGCAGAGTCAGTGTCTGTTCACACAGCCAGCTGTGGAAAAGGGGTGGTCACTACGGCCGGGCTCCAAGCAATGTGACTATACGATTGCTGTCATCTCGAGTGCTATCTTGAATAACATAACAACAGAAATCAAATTTCCAATAATCTTATTATTGTTGTATCTATTGTACAGATAATATTAAAGCTGCTCCTTGGGATGACACATTTTCAATTTTGTCAATTTTCAAAGTTGATTTTATATGAAGCTATGTAGCCTACTGATCTTAACTAAAAATACAAAAAAGTCAAAAAACAATTTTAAAGCACCGAAAAAGAGTTAAATAGTTATATTTCCAGGTCGTATATTGCCATGTAAACAAAACAAGTCTGCAATAGACAACACCTTACACCACATTTTCCCACGCTTTGGACGGTGAGATCAGAGCAATCGCCGCTAATTGGTGTCTTGTAGTCAGAACATTGGGTGATACACCTGCAACACTGATTGTCTGCCCAGCGCTGGGCCGACGACATCAACATGTGGCCCAATGCTGTAGGAACATTCAATCGTCCTTTAGCAAGTGTTCAGGTGTACAAAAAGATTGTTCAGGTCTTAAACGGTTTCATAGAAATGTTGATATAAAATATTTTTAAAAATCTAAAAACTCTGAAAAAAATAAAATCATGATCTGGGGGATACACTACTTCATTACAAAACTAAAAACGAAAATCGATGTCATCTCAAGGAGCTGCTTTAAACTAATGTTAGACTAAAGCTACAGTCACACTGGATTGACACGCTGCCCGCGGTTTGAGCAAAGTAGCCGAAATCGGCAATCCGCATCAGACCGTCTCCAACCGTGTGTTTTAATCCGCGCGGTATTCCTACACACCCAGATGGACGAAAAATGGCGTACGTATACCGTAGAAATCGTATGTGAGCGTCTGAATCGTGTATGAGCGTGGATAAGTGCACACGCACCGTGCGTGCGGTATCCGTACGCCACCTACGGTACGTGTACACTCATGCACGCTTCCTACGGTGTCTCTACACTTACGGACGCTCACTCACGGGAACCGACGAGTGGAGACGGTCTGACGCAATCGCGACACTTGGAGACGGTGTGTGTACGCTCACCGCACGTCCAGACGGACTACACGACGCGACGGTCTGCCTACACATAGAGCTTTTAGGATAAGCCAGTGTGCTTCTCAAATCTCGGAATCTCGGGAAATATCACTCACGACGCGAGAATCATACGAGACAAGGCCTGGTGAGATGGGAGGAGTTTGAACATGCCTGTCAATCAGCCCTGTCGGTTAACTATCAATAATGACAATGATCCGTGTCAGCATATAAAAATATTTATGCAACAGCTTTAAATCTATTACGCTAATATAATTTATAAATTATTTAACAAAGTAACATGTTTATTCAAATCGTGTATCAATTATAAGACGAAATAATAATCTTTTTAAATCGGGCAATAAAACATCACAGCACGAGCACGATGTTCCCTTACGATTTTCTATTTAAAGGTATGGTCAACTGTCAAAATTCGCGGGACAAGGGTCCCCCAGAATGCAATAGTGCCCATGGGTAGGCCAAGGCCCTATTCCATAATAATACTAAATATGCGTTTCATACCCAAAGCCTCATTAAGAGCAAGTTCTCAAATCACAGCAAGTTCATATATACTTGAGCGACATCTATGAGTAACAATTCCATCGAATCTCATAGCCCTTAGTCCTGGATCTTAGCTGGGCCTTGCTTTGCAAACAAACTGACTGTATTACTGTGGGTATTTTGAAACAGGTTGAACCCCACGCTTGTATCGACACCCAGTGAACACAACACATTTGTATGACTTTTATACAATGTTGGACCAACGTTGAAGACGTTGGGCCGACGTTGTATAAATGTTATACAAATGTTTTGTGTTTGCTGGGCAGGAGGACCTTCTCTCAAACATTGTACATTGCTTCAATGTTGTTTCAATGTTGGGCCAGCGTCGCAGACGTTGGCCTAACATTAAAATAGCGTTGGGTGAGTGTCTCGTTGGAGTAGTATCCAGTCTTGTAATCAGGTTACTTCATCAACCACACTGTACTGTATGCTGAAGGCTTACTGATGTTATATTATTCATATGATAACTACCAAGCCTGTAGGCTTGATATGGTGCGACACACTCAACTAGCCACTGTTACTGTTGCTGACGGCGCCAAGCATTGCGTAACCGGCTGCCAATGGTCCCAGGAAAGTCCGAGTTCATTTTAGATTTATGTTTATTTAAAATAATCTGCGAATTACAAATACGGATGCAAATATAATTCAAGCTTAAATGAAAGACAAATATAGCTTAAACAACGTAAATAAAAGGGCTCTGGCCTCTAGTTATCATGCGACCGTGTACCTTTAAAAAGTGTACTGCACGTCAGGAGACATGATATGCTCCACAGTATTCTCGCGTACATAATTAAAGCCACAATCAAGCTAAAATAATCAAAAATCAGTATTTTTATTTTGGCTTCCTAATATGACCATTATGATGTAAACATGTCCATTGACTAGAACTGCATATACGTTTTTAAATTTTTGTGTTGCGCATTATATACCAGTTAATTTCTTACTTTGGACATGCATATCCGAAATAAGAAATCGGGAATTTCGTCTTTATATCAGCTGCTTTGCGGCTTTTTTTCTTGTTTTTCCTTTTCTTTTCCAAGCCCTCAGCAAATAAGAAATTGGAAATTTCTCTTTCATATATCTGCTTCTTTGCGGCTTCTTTTTTTTGCTTTCCCTTCTCTTTTGCCATGAGAACTAGTTTCACAGTAGTAATTCGTCTATGCTCTGCCAACTGCATGCAGCTGGCAAGCCCTCAACTGCAATTGACGTGCGTGTTATTGCACCACATCCATGTTGGAGAAACAACCTATACAGCACCACCCAGAGACGATGACGACAATGATTGCGCAACAGAAGAGCAATAGAGCAGATGGAACTTGGGGAAGGTCAACAGGGAAGAATGAAAAATACTCCGATCCACAACCTTTTTATATGACACATTTGGGTGACGGACACCGCAAAATTGTGTATAGACACAGCGAGATGGCGTACATACACCGTGGACAGCGTGAGGCGGCGTGACATACCGTTAAATAGCGTGAATAAGCGTGATATGTCGTCAAATGGTGTACAGAAACTGTACATAGAGTACAGAGACCGTAGGCAGCGTGACTAAGCGTGACTAAGCGCAGCCAGTAGCTACGGATCCCCTACGCTGACCGTCTCACGGTGCAACACCCAAAATATTTTGCGCTGTGCTCAGGGTAGCGCAGGCTATTTTATAACAGTGTAGAACAGCGTAGGGACAGCGTGTGCCAGTGTAGGGGCTCCGCCTTGGAGAGGGATGCAGGGTGAGCCATTTCTGGTCTACGCTCCGTCGCGCACGCCCACGATACCTACGGTGTATGTACGATGTCCACGGTGTATGTACACCATCTCGCTGTGTCTCTGCGCTGATTTACGGACGATTGGGCTCCCGCGGACAGCCACGCTTGGCCACGAATTTTTTAACAAGGAGTTGATTCGCGGCAGCCGACGGATGGACGCGCTCGCCGCGAAAAGTGACGCGGTGATTGCCTGGAAATGTACGATCACGGACGCTTACCGACGCCTATCGACGCTTACCGGCGCTTACGGGCGCTGATTTCCGGTGCGGGGCTTTTGCGCGTGTGACCGTGTCAAACCGTACCCCAGTGTGACTGGGCCTTAAGACATTTAATAAATTAAAATTAGAAAATAATTAAAAAATAAGACATTTAATGTTACATAATAAATATAAATAATCATTTTTATTCCAATTGACGTTATATAGAGTGACACTTGTGATCGCTAAAATAGACTCCTGGTTTTGAAGGGTTAATATTCGATGAAATAGTTTGGGAGTGGTCTAGATAGATCCACTGACTTCCAAACTAGTTGAAATGATGTATTACAAATAAAAATTGAGCTAAAATTTACCAAAAATCTCAAATCTCACTCTACACCGGCTGCCATAATGGACGCCATCTACATGTTCAATAATACCAACTGTGAGTCTTTCAAATTGCCATCCTGCACATCTTTACCACCAAGATTATAAATAACCTGGTTTGTGGAAATGTTTGCAAGGTTGGCCCCTTGCTGCTGGTGTAGATGATTTCAGTTGTTTTGACAATAATTCCAAGGGATGGAGAGGAGAAGAATTACATTGAAAATAACGGGGTCACTCATAAACAAGATAAAATGATGAACATCACAAATAATATATTGTTTTTTTTTAAAGTTTTGTTGCATGTGACCTTCAAATCACCTTGACAAAACCTTGTTGTGACTTTGAGGTGTGATTCCTGCACAAGGAAGAGGTGACACACTCACATGCAAAATTCAGCTGTTTCAGCACGCATTTAGTTTAGATTTCACTGTGTTTTCACCAGCTAATGTATTTTGAATGAATGCCTGAAAATTTCTTAAAGGCACATTTCTGTGAGAAAAAGTTGCTTAACGAAACCGCACCATGCAAACTTTCCAATCAGCCAGATAACTTTCCTCACACCCAGATAACACCTCTACAACATTATATAGGTTTAAGGTATATACATTTAAGTGTAAACGGAATTGCCAAAGTGGTACCTAGTTCCTAGACTAGACGTCGTCTGTTTGGTGGGATAATACCTTAGCTTGTTTGTTTTCTTTCTTCAAGCTCCGACGTTATATGGACTGTGGAAGTTTAACGCCATGGGAACCATCTGGGTGGACGGGGAGGCTTATGAGTTTTCCATGTCAGAGAGCTTCTTATTCGCCTCGTTTATTGTGGCGGTGGACCCAGTAGCAGTGAGTACAAGGAGTAGGTTATTATTGAAACATTAACATGTTTAACTCACGGCGGCCCATATATAGTACTCTACTCCAGACCACGTCCATCCCTTTACTTCGTTTTATGCTAGCGTGACTAAATAGCGACCGGAGTGGAGTACTGTACTTGAGTCATCATCTCCAATATATCAGCTTTCTATTACCTACATTTTGAGCCTATCTGCAAGTTTCTATCTCGATTTTGTCATTTTTACTGTAGACACCTAGATATTTTAAATTTGGATAGGAAAATGATATAGAGCAATAATATTTTTTTGAAATATGTAATCGGCTTCGTATTACCTTCAATTAAAGCCTATTTTGCAGGTCGTTATATCTCTCTTGATATGTTCACTCTCATTGCACATAGCAGTTGGCGGCCAACTCAAAAATATGCAAATCAGAAGGTTATGACAAGGTCAAAGTGACTGCCCTATATCAGAAATCAAAAAGGGTGCATCAGTGCAAAATGTCATGATTTCTTTATAAAGTGCACACGGGGTTCCATATTTACAGCTTATTCCATAGACTCTAATAGCCGTTTTCAATCTTTTTTTATATGTTCTGTAAAAAAATTGATATGACAAAATGAGCATTACATTTGCTACATTGGCATGATTATGTTTTGCTTGAAATTGCGTACATGCGAGCATTGTTTTAACCACTTGCAGTTGTGGGTCTTAGTGGTGGCGAGCAGCTTCAAGCGGGTGATTTTTTTTTAACTTGGCCCTTTAACCGTTTTCCAGCTAAGTTACATTATTTGTTTTTTACGAACTTGTAGTCGTGTCTGGTTGCTGCGACCCGCGATTTCAAGCGAGTAAAAATTACTCACATTTGTTTAAATTGATACCAACCATTTGGAAAAATTGATGTTGAAAAACTTATTAATTCCATTCCCAATAATAATAAAAGTGATTTGATCGGATAATAAGACAAAGAAAATCGTCCCCTTGGATATGAAAGGGTGTGCCTGACACTTTTCAAAGTGGCAGATACAATGTGAATAGAATGTGATTAGTGTCATGCATAGGGCTTAAAAAATAACTTCGGTTATGTTTGTTTCTTACTAAAAACAGTATTGATGATCTAAATAATTTTACTTGCATATTACTTTGCATCAACAATTACACGCAAACATATTGCTGGTTATATTTGTTTGCAAACATTTCTTTATAAAATTATCAGTGGGTAATTTAAATACACACATGTTTTTATTTTAACCAGGTCCTTGCTATATTTGATGAAGTGGGTGTCAACGCAGCTCTTTACTTTCTAGTCTTCGGAGAATCGCTACTTAATGGTAAGGTTCTATAGAAATGATTTAAATTTGCATTTGTTTAGACTTATAATGATTTGCTGACAACAAATAACTATATATTGCACAACATTATACAGATGCTGTAACGATTGTACTCAATGAGATGATGGTGGTATTTGTGAGAATGGACGTTATTCCATGGAATCAGGTATGATGTATGGTGCACGTTAAGGTTTAGGCATTTGAATAATATAACAAGTTAAAGACCTGGCCAACTTCACGAGGGATAAGCGTCATTTGGTAAATAACTAAATATACCATAAACTATTAGGAAAACGATGGACGTGTGATGGTTTAAAATCACAGAGAGAGAGCGAGAGAGAGAGAGAGAGAGAGAGGCATGTGCATGATTACATGATCTGATAGATCTTATCCTGAGTGAAGTTGACCAACCGAAGGTATAATGGACCTAATATACATGCTATTTCTGAACAGGTGGTACTTGGAATCATTTCTTTCTTCACTGTCAGCCTGGGAGGACTAGCTGTCGGCATCCTCTGTGGAATTATTACGTGTCTAATAACAAGAGTTACACACTATGCTAGAGGTTTGTATGTACTGGTAATACTACTCCAGCAAACACAAAACATTTCCATAACATTTATACAATGTTGAACCAACGTCGAAGACGTTGGGCTGCCGTTGCATAAATGTTATTTAAATGTTTTGTGTTTAATGGGACAGTCGTATCAGCATTTAAATAATTCCATCTAATAAGCACATATCTCTAAGATACCGAAAGATTAGGCTAAGTCTTTGGAAGGTGAATTCCGTAGACATGCCCAAATGTCAGATTTTGACGAATAAAGAAGGCTAAAGAGTTAAATGACCATCCCGATGACCCTCCCTTAGAAACATTTCACTTACAATTTTCTTTACTAAACACACTTGGTAAATATAAAAACATATGTATCATTCACATTTTTATTTGTGCTTTAAATTTTAATAGTTTCATTACAGAACTATGCTTTCCCCATTTTTGTTGACAGTTGTAGAACCTTTGACACTGTTGGTAATGGCTTTCATTTCTTATCTGGTTGGTGATCTATTACATTGGTCTGGTCTTATAAGGTATGTGTATACATTATTTCCATATAAAGTTAATTTATTCAATGATAATTATGTGAATCTTAAATAAATCGTTGTAGTTAGAAGTATTATATTTAAATATATTCCGCACTCGCTTCTTTTTTGAAACACATAATTGAGAATATGTCAATTTTTACACTAACTCAATTTCCAGCTACAAATAACAACAAATAACTTTATCTAACAAATAACTATATCCAAACGTAACAAACAATGATAAATAACTAACACATGCTGGCATTTCAGCGTCCTTTACTTGATAAAATGTATATCAAGTCATAGATAGTCTGATCATACAATTGAACAATGTAAATGTGCATTTTTAAAACATGTGCAAAGCAGTTATTTCATATTGGAGTAAAACATTTATCAAAAAATGACAGTCAGTTTGTTTATGAGTGAATGTTTATTTATCTATATCTATGTTTATCTATATCTATATCTATATTTATCTATCTGTATATCCTTAATGTAAAGTATATCCTTAATGTATATCTTAAATAAAAAGCCCAGTATATGCAAATCTATGAAACAATAGGTGATTGTCAGAACAAAAAATGATTTACATAGCTTCAAGGCGCCATATCTCTAAAAAGTTTCCATTAAGTAAATCATGTGCCTCCATTAAAATAAATAAATGGTGGGACAATACTAGAGCAAAATGTTATTAACCAATTCACTATGAAATGTCTGCCATACTCGATTACGTGGTGGTGTCCAGGGGCGTACCGCCCTATACGCAACGTACGCAAACGGTTACACATTAATTTGCATCAAATTTTCTTGGGGGAGGACCCAACCCCCGCTTTTGCCACCACTCCCCCAACTTTTTTTTACAAAAACGGTTACACATTAAAAAGCCTCTAGGAACGCCATTGGTGTCATATATAGCCCCTGCGGATTTCCAAACCAAATTATTTCCCAAGTTATATGTTAATGTTTGAAAACGAGTGGTTATACTCATTGACTGTAAAATATTTTCTGTATCACTGAAATAAATCAATATATACTACAATTTCAAAGAATATAGGCAATATACATAAATAATGTGCAAAGGGGAAAAATCCCTCTCATGCACAGAATCTATACCGACGTCAGTATTATGCCAAAAATCTCAATTATGTTTAAAATAAGTGGTTGTACCCCTTGATATTAAAACTTATCAGTAACACTGAAAGCAATACATAGCACAAGTATTCACTGCAATATACATAAACTAATTGGCATAGGGGAAAATCCCCTTACATGCTCTGCACCTGAGCCAACTTCATTATTATTCCATACAATTCTTCAATAAGCAAAACCTAAATTAAAAATTCAAGGACTCTCTGGCAGTCGAAAATAATTTGACTACTAGTCAACCACACAACACGTATCTCAATTCAATCATCTAGCGCAAAAAAATAAAGTCATGGGGAATAGGTGAAAATTCCCTTACATGCACTGCACCTTTTCCAACGTTAAGTATTATGCCAGAGAACGAGGACATACAAATATGGGCCCAAGTACTCGACACCCCCAGCTCACACACTACAAACATTCAGTTCAAATAAATATATATTATACAATATATATTACATATTACATATTATATATTATATATAATATATATAATATATTATATATTAATATATTATATTATAATATTATATATATATTATAGTATTATATATATATTATATTTCAGTTGAGTGACGACTACTACACTTGGACTGTAACTACTTATATATTTTAATTTTTAATTTATTATTTTTCAAAATTATCTTATTTATCCTCCTCCCACTCCCACTTCTAATCAATTTCACTTACATCCACCTGCCTGCCCTGTCTCCACAGGGGTAGGCAGGTGGACAGGTAAGCAGGTAGGCACTTCAACTTCATCTAAGTGTCAGCCCTGGTTCTACAGTGGTAGACGGGTAGGCAGGTAGGCAGGTAGGCACTTCAACTTCATTTAAGTGTCTGCCCTGGTTCTACAGTGGTAACGGGTAGGCAGGTAGGCACTTCAACTTCAATTAATCATCTAAGTGTCTGCCCTGGTTCTACAGTGGTAGACGGGTAAGCAGGTAGGCAGGTAGGCACTTCAACTTCAATTAATCATCTAAGTGTCTGCCCTGGTTTTACAGGGGTAGGCTAGTCCGAGCTTGACGTGAACAGCATGGGCAGAGATTGACTGCATAGCAAAAGCTGTGTTTTTTTATTCCGGTGGTCAGTGTACGCTGAGTCCACAAATTCTATGAAAAATGTGAGGGTAGCCCCATTTAGATGATAAATTCACCTATAAAGACAGTGGTTTAAGTCCCCACGTTAGGGCATTATTCTAATGAGATGTACATCTGTCATTACACATGTTACAGAATGATATACAAATAATTGATCAAACAATGACGCAGTAATTCATTGCGCGATCGATCGGATGCGCACCGTATTTTCGGGGCACAACTTTACGAATGGCAATGATTACAACGCACATAGAGTCTGTTATTACGGACTAGGGTAGGCGGGCAGACAGGTAGGCAGGTAGGCACTTCAACTTCATCTAATCATATAAGTGTCTGACACGATCCACCCCATTTAAGGGATAAAGAACAGTCTAGTGAGCATTATGTAGTAATTTATCCGTCATGACTTCCACTTTTATATCACCACAGTAGGACTTGCAATATAGTCAGGTCGCATGGACAATTCTGAAGATAAATTGACAAAATTCGATCACATTATTCCACTTATGTCTATGATTTTATCAATGTTTTCTGAATTCCCTCAATTTTTCCTTACCAGTCTATGTTTTAGCTGCTGCACTCACATTTCTGGGCACTGCCATTTCATATTATCAGATCATATTATCATAATATTTATTTATATACATTTATTATCATAAATTTAATTCAACCTCACTGTCATCAGACGTGCTAACAATAACCTAGCAATAGTTATTATTAGTTATGAGCCCAAATAATAAGTGACATTTAAAATCGTCATTAGAAATGTTTAAATATTTGTGACATTGAATCAGTTATAATATTATTTCCAGAAAGTAAAGAAAACAAAATGGCGATTGACGATAGACTAGCTGACCGAAAAGTGCATTGCCAATAATTAGGGACACATAAGGCTAAGCCTTGTTAACCTCGGCAGAGAAATGTCATCAATGCACACTTTCTGTTTTCTAAATTCATCCTAAGTTGTTTTTTTAAATGCAAATCTATAAAACTATATATATATCTGTCACAACATAAAATTATTTATATAACTTCGAGTTTCCATCTCTCTTAAAAGAGCATCCTTCCTCTAGATGTGGCAAGCCTAATCACTAACACAACAAATTACTTTTTTGTTATGTAAACAACTGAGCATTTAGCACTTCAGTGGCAAATTATTGTGTTCAAATTTGCTTGATAACTTATATACGGGCCTAGCAGCACAGGAGTTCGGATGACTATTTTCATGGTTATTTTTGCGTATTTGAATTGTTAAAGCCTATTTGTATTGTTTTCAGTATGATTGGGTGTGGATTAATACAGGCTCAGTATGCATTCCATAATATCTCCCGGAAGTCGTATATCACAGTCAAGTATTTCACAAAGATGATGAGGTCAGGTACTCATTTTTTCTAACTACGTTTGACAACCTAGCTGATGATAAAGCACGGTCCATTTGATATAATTATTTTACATTGGTTTACTTTACTTTGGGCAATATTCAGAATTCAACGTAATGTGTGTCTAAACATCAAGATTTGTAGTCAAATTTAAAAAACAAATATGACTAATTATAATTAAATTTGTGTGTCACTTCATTTCATTTCCACTAACAGTGATTTGATCGGCAAATAAAACGAAGAGATTATGGTCGTGCTTAGCGGTTGAAGTGTTGCGATAAAGTATATATTTCATAATGCAAAACTCTACGATCTGCCATGTACTTGTACAGTGCCGTGTGTGACGCTATGATCTTCATGTTTCTTGGAGAGGAGATGCTGCGGGACGATCATGTCTGGCACACAGGGTTCACATTCTCCGCACTGTTCTACTGTATCATCTTTAGATTTGTCAGTGAGTTATCATTCAACACTAGTCTGAGCTAGTACAATGTGTTTTGTCACTCAACCTTATTATGTAGCATAAATAATGTTTGTTTTTGTTTCCATACAATTAGACCATGCTGATTTCAAATCTGATGAGTGCCAAATTTTAGCTATTGAGCATTTTTAGTAGTAGCCATGATTCAATATGGCCGTTTTTTCTCGTACTAATAGTGTATTTCAATACAAAACGTAATATTTGACTCTGAATTAAATCAAGCCTCTGCATATATCAGCCCGCAAACCTCCATCTGAAGTATTAGGCGGGGCTATAGTGCTGATCGAGCAAATCAACTAATCATTAAATTGTAAAATACTGCAGCTGAGCTAGATTAAATAACAGCTAGTTGAAGAAGATTTAACTTGGTCATTATAGCCTATAGTCTTTCTCGTAAAATAATGTTATTGATGAATTGGGTCATCAGGCAGTAGGACTGATAATTCACTTGCAACTGGAGGTTGCTGATGACGCATACTTTTGTACAGCTAATATATCTTGTTTAAATTGATGTTACCTCTAATATATTTGAAAGATTGACTAAGCCTGACGAGTTATTTCAATGTTAGGACTCATACTAAGGCTCTATATAAAATGCTACAGACAGGAGCAGCTACCAATCCATATTCAATATTATGGGAATTTGCTATTTCCCTAGCGTTTTCAAACTTGTATCGGGCCTATATAATCTAAAATTAGTATGAGAAAAGGTTCACTCGATTCGTGGAGATAGAATATTCCTGTAAATTGTGCAGCAGCTCTTTTATTTTTGCACACTGAATTATCAATGTGAATGATTAAAAAAATTGGTACCTATGTTTGCTCACTCGTTTATTAGAAATACATTTATCGCCCTCATAAAAAACTTTATTGACTAAGCCTGACGAGTTATTTCAATGTTAGGACTCATACTAAGGCTCTATATAAAATGCTACAGACAGGAGCAGCTACCAATCCATATTCAATATTATGGGAATTTGCTATTTCCCTAGCGTTTTCAAACTTGTATCGGGCCTATATAATCTAAAATTAGTATGAGAAAAGGTTCACTCGATTCGTGGAGATAGAATATTCCTCTAAATTGTGCAGCAGCTCTTTTATTTTTGCACACTGAATTATCAATGTGAATGATTAAAAAAATTGGTACCTATGTTTGCTCACTCGTTTTTTAGAAATACATTTATCGCCCTCATAAAAAACACATGCTAAGAAAAGTAGAAATCTGCGGCTTTCCAGTATCAGTTAATCACTATATCATAATTATGACAATAAGCAAAATAGACCAAATCTCAATAATTTTTCAGTCTCAAATGATTGAGAAATAATTTTGCCTACATTTTTTTGAGTTTACTAACAATACTATGTTATAATTAAACAAAACAACGGCTGCCATCTTATGTGTGTAAAATATTGGTAAAATTATATAAAATACACAATACATAAATTTTTCGACCCACAGTTACCTAAAAACGATATCTATTATCTATTTGATAAACCATATTTTGTTCTGGGTGAAATATAGGTCGAAACCATAAATCACAAATATCTAAGTGATAAGTGAAAATAAATCGATTTTGTATTTTATATTTCGGCGGACCATTTTGAATTTTGCATTTTGTTAAAAATACTCAAAGTATACAATCTGGCACTCATCGGATTTAGAATCAGCATGGTCGAACTAAGTTAAAACCGTCGTGAAACTTTATATAAATCCCAAAACAAGGTCAAGTGCCCACTAGCTTGCACTGCTCCCAGTGATAAAAGTGATACTTTGAGACAATGTTTATTTAATGTTGGGCCTGTGTCGCGCTTGATGGACCAACGTTAAAACAACATCGGTTGGTTAAAACGTCTCTGGCCTAACCATGTTAGTTATAAATGAAAGCCACAGTCCAGATATAGCACAGAATTAGTCAAATGAATTTATGTTTTTGCTAAATCTCATGCAGGTGTGTACGGGTTGACTAAGCTGGCAAATCGCGTGAGAATAAGAAAAATAAACTACCAAGAACAATTTGTAATGGTAAGATATCTCAAAGTATTTTGGGCATACTTGATGGTTGTCGAATAATCACCAATCACATCTGGCCTAAGCAATGTAAAGTTAAAAAATTACAATCCCCTCCTACAATGACCTTCAACTGAAAAAATACGATAACAGTTTTTTCTAAAAGATATATTTTAATGAATATTTTTAACAAATTTTGTGCTAAGAAATAAATTCCCAATCCCAGCAAAAAAACAGCCCACTGCACGGCACCCAACAAATACAGAACCCTAAACCGATGTTGTTTTTATGTTGTTTAATTGTAATGATGATATAGTTTTTTTTGTACAAGCTCTGCTAGTCAAATAATTCAATTAAGATGTAAAATTATTTTCAAGTTTCAATTTTGCTGGGCATACGCTTGGTAACACTGACCCAATGCTGGCTCAGTGTTGTGCCATCGTCTGCGACGCTGGCCCAGCATTGATCCAACATTGGATCTGTGACAATGGCCATGGCCTTTATTTGATTATTGTATTTCCAGGAATCATATAAACACATGTACATACACAAACTACTTGTTTTACAGTGGTATGGTGGGTTACGTGGAGCCGTTTGTTTCGCTCTGTGCAGCACTTTAAGTGGGGATCTACCTCTGAAAAATATGTTCCTCACAACAACGCTGGTCATCATTTTCTTCACCGTATTTATACAGGTAAGCAACAGTCATGATTAAGTTTTGTTGTATTTCCACCAATAACGTTCACCCCATGGAAGTAGTAAATAAATGGTAATTTATTCGCAACACAAGACATACTTTTAATCATGTATGATGAGTTCAAATTGAAAAACCCCATTTGATATCCATAGTTTATACAACAGTTTGTCAGCGTTGCTAGGGTTAAAGTACTTGGAATCGATAACAAACAGGTTGGTTTTTGGCATAGGTTGATATGAAAGGGTGTATCTGTAGGATCCCTGCTTCGCTCGATTACTGTGACAGTCGTCTCTGATCTCCCCGGACGCGGTGGGACAGGAGATGACTGCCTCGTTTTGGTACTTCAGTACCGTGTGCATAAAACCGAATTCCATGCGGTCGTAGCGTTTTCCCCGCACTTGTGATATAGCTCTTGGCGACTGCGGACGTGCCGCAGGTCGTCCGCTCGGAGTTTGACTGAGACGTGTCGTGTGCGGGGTTGTGCATTGCTGGTGTTCGATGTCTAGACCAATAAACATAATAATCTGAAGAGAAGTTTTGTGAAGTCAATCGGAACCGTCGACCTGACGGGGAAAAATGAAGTTTATGATATGTTGGTGAATGTTAGGTGGCTTCTGCCGTTCACCCTTCGACGAGCCACCTCGCATCCCCACACTGGTGACCCCTGACGTTTGATCGTGATCGCAACAGCGTTTTAACCAAGCATCAAGATGAAAACCGCTGTTTTCAAGGATAGTTTTTGTTAAAATATTAAGGGATTTTTCGAAAAAAAATCATGAGCATTTTTTTCGCAAAGGTACGTGAAATTGTAGATCACACTAATATGCCAGTTTAAACTAGCTAGAAAGAGTTTTTTTACGTCCAAAACGGCGTAATTTTCATATTTTTTGACAGAATTCCACGTGTTTGGCGCTTTTTCAAGATGGCGACCATGTCGGTTTTTCTAGAAAGACCGTGAATTTTTTTTTTCTTATTTATCCTTTTAAAGTACGAGTTCCTAGAATGCTTTCATCCTATTAATGCCACTGTAGGCGAGTAGGAAGTGGGTATTTTTGAAAACTCCATTTTTATCGTTGATCGCCATAATTGGGTGACTCGATTTTAAAGTCCATAGACAAAGTCTCGTAAATTTTCGATTTTTCAGCAAAAAAATCGACCAAAAAATTATCGAAAAATATCGCTTCGACTCAGATAACCTGTAATAGGATTAGGGCCAAATAAAATTGTTCGCCTGAAAATGAATGTGAATAAACGAACGGTCCTAGTTGGTCTGTAAAATATATTTCCAGGACCGTAGGTCAATATTTTATCATTATAACAATATGTTATTTCAGAGAATGCTGATTGTCATAAATGTATTTGGTAAGTGAGCGCCATATTGGACGCTGGTTCCCCTAGTTTAGCTGCTCGCCCGCCGTGGGCAAACACGCGTCCCGCCATAACCGGCATGCACCTGGACAGTGGACCTGTGTCGTCTCATCACATCAGCATAAATTAGGCCGCCATTTTGATTTCGTGAAGCAGACTATTCACGTGTCAAGATTATACACGGTCTAGTCTGAAATATTCTTTTTTGTATGCATATAAATTTTCTTTTTCAAAACTATTAAAAAAAGAAATATAAATAAGCAGTTTCGGAAAGGAAATTATAGCACAAGTTGTGCGAGATTTAGATAAAGTCATAGTATAATTTCTTCACGTCGAAACGCCCCCTGGTGTTTGGCGTCGTTCTAGCCTACTCTTAGCGCCTTGTTTGGCACAGAGTAGCTCATGAATATGCTAATGTGAGGCGAGATGCGGCTGCTGTTCAGTTTTGCGCGTACACCCACGATACAGGCCTGCTGACCCAAGCATACAGCAACGAGCTGCCGGCTGCAGCAAACGATCATACACCATACACACACCCGCCACAAACCAAATAAACGCAACCGCTACGACGACAACCGACTTATACGTCAGTCAACGCGCTATAGCGAAACATTGTCAATATTTGCATGTGTTTTTCGACTTGTGTGAAAAAAAAATTCTTCACCCAGGTCGATTTACTATACACTATTATCATAGCTTAGCATAGCATGTAGTAATTATTTCTGGCATTTAATGTACAATTTTGACCTACAGTTTTCACAAAACAATTATATATGTGTGATTAGGTGAAAAGAAATTATGTGCAATCTCAGTGACGAATATTCAAACATCTCAGCAACCCCTGTATCTCGCAACATGCGACATAGCATGGACAATTTCTACAGCCTACATTTCTAAAGATTCAACAAATACAGACATTTTTAATAAGGTCTAGACGGCAATGTACAGCTAACCCGCGCAAGACACGTCACAAAATAGTTGGTATGTGTTAATATGACATACCATTTTAACACCGTGCATAGAGCCAATAGGCCCGCAATCTCAAACGTTTCACTAGTTAAATAATTTTACAAACATTTCACAATGTGTACACCACACAACAGTGAAGGTTTCGTGTCTACGCCTCTGGAAGGTCAGGGTGCTCGCCGAAAAGATAACTACTACCCGGACAGCGAGGAGAACGAAGTTCGTTTCCGCGAGGCTGACGATGAGTACCAACCACTCAAAGAGGATTTTGCTCGAATTGCTCGAAATCGACGAACAAGACACCACTCTAGGAGCGATTCGTCTAAGAGTCCTTCACCACGCAGAAGACAGCCTACGAGACGTTCAACGAACTTGCCTAAGTTCAAGATAGCAACATTTTACCCTACGGACGTTGAACTTTGGTTCAATCAGATCGAAACACAGTTCGATCTTCATCAGATCCATGACGATGACGAGCGGTACAGTCTGACATGCGCAGCACTCTCAGGCGAGGTTGCCTCTGACGTGAGGGACGTTCTACTTCAACCTTTCAGGTTGCATAAATATGAAAGCTTGAAAACCATTTTGATTGAGCGACGAGGTTTGACAACACCCGAACGAGTCAACAAAGTGATTTCCGGAAAAAGGATGGGCTCGGACATTCCCTCACGATTCTTAAAGCGCCTACAGAAGACGGCAGGCTTTGAAACTAAAGCAGTTGTTGGAAAGGCAGCCATACGTCAAGCATTCATTCGGCAGATGCCAACTTCAATCCGTGCTCATTTGGCCACACAACCAGATAGCGCCACACTGGAGAGTTTGGCCATGTTGGCCGACAGGGCCCTTGCTTCGGAAGCGGACGTCAAAAAGAGTAAGCTGGGGGTTGCGGAGATAAAGGTCGACGAAACCACTTAACTAGTGGGATTGCTTGAGGACTTATCAAAAAGGCTCAAATAATTAGAGACCGCGACTGCAGCCGAGAAGAAGAGAAATCAAGGACGTGGACGTGTAAATAATCACTACGCACCTAGGCCCACATTTATTCCAAATGCACAGGCCACAGAGTTTGTTCCTAACAAACCTGGTAGCTTTATTAATGCATAGCAAAATGCTCGCCGGTTCGTACCGCCGCAGAACGTACAGCAAAATAATGCCGCGAAAGTAATAGATACGGCTGATGCACCTGTCTGCTATTTTCACCAGACTTTCGGTGACAAGGCACGCACGTGCAGAAGCCCCTGCGCATTTTCTTTAAACTGCTAAGCCAGAGCAAGGTAGCGACTCTTGCATCTGGCGGTATAACTGAGACGCAACATGACTCCGCGGAAGCTACTTTTCCCAAGTTATTTCACTCTAAGTTATTGTACGTCGCAGACAAAAATCATAAATGCAAATACTTGATTGACACGGGTGCAGCTGTCAGCGTTTTGCCGAAAACTTGCGCTAACAGGATTTCGGACGCAGACTTTCTTCCCCTGGTGGCAGCTTATAACACTAGTATCAATACCTACGGCAACAGTAAACGCGTCGTAGACGTCGGCTTAAAACGCGAATATCCGTGGACATGAAACAACCCATCATTGGGGCCGACTTTTTGATTCATTACAATTTACTAGTAGACTTGAGAAGTCGATGTCTTCGAGACATGAGAACAGGTTTAGCTATTCCCGCTTCACTGTCGTCAATCAGACCACTGTCGTTGAACAGAGTAGACACTGTTCAGAATGAGTATACTAAACTTCTAGGTCAGTTCCCGGAACTGACTCGCCCTACGACAAAGGGTGAGACCGTTAAACACGGTATAACGCACAAAATCGTAACGAAATTACACCCGCTGTTCGCGCGCCCACGACGATTGGCACCCGATACTTGTCACTGCGAAACGCGAGTTTGACGAAATGATAAAATTAGGAGTCATCGAACCCAGCGACAGTGAGTGGTCCTAAGCGCTTCATATGGTACCAAAGAAAAATGGCGACTGGGGACCATGTGGAGACTACAGAAGCTTAAACGCTCAGACAGTACCCAACCGTTATCCAATTCCACATATTCTGGATTTCACGCAGCGCTTAGCCTGTGCGAAAAAAATTTCAAAAATCGATTTGGCTAGAGCCTATTACCAAATTCCTGTGGAACCGTCTGATGTACATAAGACAGCCGTTACTACACCTTTTGGTCTATTTAATTTTACAAGGACACCGTTTGGTCTACGAAATTCCGGACAAACGTTGCAGCGTTTTATAGACCACGTTACACGCGGACTTGATTTCGTTTTTGTATATTTGGAAGACCTACTGGTAACCAGCCCAGATTATAAAACGCACAAAAAACATATACGAATTCTTTTTGCCCGACTAGCCGAATACGGAATAATCATCGGTCCTGAGAAGTGTCAGTTTGGTACAACTGAGTTAAGTTTTTTAGGCCACCACGTTTGTGCCAAAGGAATTTCGCCGTTAACCAGCGCTGTCGACGCCATTGTGAATTTCGTAAAGCCGAAAAGCAACGAGCATTGCGTAGATATTTAGGAATGGTAAATTATTACCACCGTTTCATACCGCAATGCGCAGCGAAGTTGACACCATTAAATAATTTATTGACAGCTGCCAACGAAGGCCATACAAGACTGTCACCGAAGTCAAATCTCGATTTGAAGTGGGACCAGATGCAGAGTCAGCATTTTCCGAGTCCAAACAAATATTGGCAAACGCTACCCTTCTGGTACACCCAGACCCTATGGCTCGATTAAACATCACGTGTGACGCTAGTGATGTCGCCGTAGGTGGCGTTTTGCAGCAGTATTTGAATGGTATGTGGCAGCCACTTTCGTTTTTCAGCAATAAGCTGAATCCAGCGGAGACACGCTATAGCGCGTTCGCCCGTGAGCTTTTGGCAGTATATGCCACCATAAAACATTTTAGACATAATCTAGAAGGACGCAATTTTTTTGTAAACACCGATCATAAACCTTTGACATTTGTAATGTCATCTGTCACCGAACGTGCGTCCCCACGCCAAACACGACATTTAGCTTTCATAGCTGAATTTACTACCGACATTAGATACGTTAAAGGTGAGACAAATTTCGTCGCCGATGCGCTGTCACGACCATCAGTGTCCGTGATAGACGATGGACCAGTGATAAATTATAAGGATTTAAGTGTTGATCAAGCTAAGGACGCGGAATTCACGAGATTGAGACACTCGACTACATCCACTATGAATTTCAAACTACTTAAACTTAAATCATTCGATAATCAACTGATCTGGTGTGATGTGTCCACGGGACATAACCGGCCGTACATTACCGCGAAATTTCGCAGAAAAGTTTTTTTAAACTTACATGGTTTAGGCCACTCATCTCATAGAGCTACAAAACCTTTGATTAACACACGATTTGTTTGGCATGGCATGAATATTGACATTGCTAGATGGTGTCGTTCCTGTAAAGGTTGTCAGACCGCCAAAGTTTCACGTCACAACACACTAGTTTTCGGAAAGTTTACTGAACCTACTGAGCAATTTGATCATGTCCACATCGATATAGACGGACCTTTACCCTACGCTAATGGCTTTAGATATCTACTGACTTGCGTGGATCGTTTTACACGTTGGCCGGAAGCCATACCTATTGTAGATATTCGGGCCGAAACGGTCGCCGATGCCTTCTTCAGCGGGTGGATAGCACGTTACGGTACTCCCGCCCCTATCACCACAGATAGGGGCGCTCAGTTCGAGTCCAAATTGTGGGATAATTTATGTAACCAATTCGGGATAATACGGAATCGTACCACGAGTTATCTCCCCCAGTCGAATGGCATGGTCGAACGTTTCCATCGCCAATTGAAAGCCGCCATTATGGCACACGAATCACCGAACCCATGGACTATTACTCTACCCGCTGCACTTTTAGGAGTTTGTTCCGCAGTCAAGGAGAGACTAGGCAGCCCAGGAGAGTTTACGCAACAGTACACCGTCGACGCTAACACAGATTTGGAGAATTACTCAGACAAGCTACGCGTATCCATGTCGCGTCTCCGTCTATGTCCGCCATGTGACACACAACAGACTAACATTTTCCAATACAAGGAAATAGAAACATGCACACATGTATTCTTGTGACGAATCGCAATTGCGCCGCCTCTGACCGCCCCTTACGACGGCCCACATAAGGTTGTCGCGAGGAGTGGCAGAGTCATGAAAATCCTGATGAAAGGCAAGGTAGAAACGGTCTCCTTAGACCGAGTTAAACCCGCACATCTAGAGTGCGGGCCTACGACAGGTCCGAAAACACAGCGTACTACGCCGAACAAAAGGTCGAAGACTACCAGGATCACTAGTGGGAATTCACAGGACCCATCTAGACCTAGTAGTGTGAACACTCAGACGTCCAACAGGCCGAGTGTTAAAAAAACACAGTCGACGGCAGTCAGTAGCTGTACCAAATTGGCCACTGTCCCACAGCAACCAGATGATAAAGTTAAACTGCCTAACAAAGGCAAAGCTTATGTAGCGCCACATTCGCGAGCCCCCGCCATATCCGGCGCTAACTGGAACGGCGGCGGTTTGTGAACGTATTCACGCATACCTTTACATCTACGGGGTAAAACCCCTGGTGCAGCTGACGCTGTAATCGACTCGAATACAAGAAATCGTTCGTATATCGTTAATCGCGACAAAATTTCGACGGACGCAACCGTGAGAAAAACTAGAGTCGGACGAATAATCCAGACTCCTGCCCGGTTCGTGCAGATGGTCCACGCCATAGTGGCGACTAACGAGATCTATTGTAATTGAATGCGCCAGGCCTGGCAACATTGTTTAGAATATGTATATCGTAATTACATAATCGAGCAAAATATTTGCTAAATTATAATGGATATGTTAATTAAATGAATCGGTTGGTCGCAGCAAAGCAGCATATGTAATTTATCGGACAATTGGTGTTACGAGGATAGGACAATTTGTGTTATGAGGATAGGACAATTGGTGTTACGAGGATGGGACAATATTTTAATTACGGATGCTGCGACGACAACCACCAACGCTGTATTAACAACAACCACCCACGCTGTATTTTTTCACACCTGATTAGTTATAAGAGGTTACGTTATATACAACCCCCGCTGCTTTCACGACGCAGTCTCCTACACGTTAGTTGGGTTCCTACGTTGTCACTAACTCGGGGGTAATGTAGGATCCCCGGTTCGCTCGATTACTGTGACAGTCGTCTCTGATCTCCCCGGACGCGGTGGGACAGGAGATGACTGCCTCGTTTTGGTACTTCAGTACTGTGTGCATAAAACCGAATCCCATGCGGTCGTAGCGTTTTTTCCCGCACTTGTGATATAGCTCTTGGCGACTGCGGACGTGCCGCAGGTCGTCCGCTCGGAGTTCGACTGAGACGTGTTGTGCGCGTGGTTATGCATTGCTGGTGTTCGATGTCTAGACCAATAAACATAATAATCTGAAGATAAGTTTTGTGAAGTCAATCGGAACCGTCGACCTGACGGGGAAAGATGAAGTTTATGATATGTTGGTGAATGTTAGGTGGCTTCTGCCGTTCACCCTTCATATCCTTCACACCCTTCATATCCAAGGGGATATGAAAGACTATAGGCAAATTGACTCGGGATCGAAATACATATAACTGGGCCATTACAATTTCCGATACAACGACATGTTAAGATCAACTTGTTTTTTTTTCAAATGAATGCGTGCTGCTTTTAACAAAATAAATGTACCATTACCAGATTACGGCCTTTTAATCGTTTTACATTACCTCTTTACGTGCTATTCACGAGTATTGTATTTCTGCTACCTAATCATCTAAACTTTAAATAATAATGTTTAAAGATAGGTGATTTATGCATTCATGCTGTTGGCGATATGGAGATACAATATCAAATACTTATTTGAACTTTTAAATATTTAAAAGCGCGAGTTAAAGATTAAGGCTTTCTTGGCAAAAGCGCAAAAATGCATTAACCCTCAGCTCGCGCCTTTAAATATTTGAAACTTGCGTGTGAAATGGTGTTTTTTTTCAGGGATCATCGATTAAGCCTCTGGTCAAACTGTTCAAAATAGCGAGAAAATCAGATGAACCAACCAGCATGATGGAGGCAACGACAGACAGGGTAAATACAAGTAAAACAAATTTTTATTTACAGGCCCTCGGTTTTTACATCTAAGCTTGAGTTTGGAAACTGACAACAACGTAGACATACAACAAGACGGAGACATGCGCACTTAGCAGTCAATGTGAAGCCAACAAAAAATGAATGATTCTTAGAACTAAGCAGCTTACTGCGAGGTAGGCGTAGTATAGTCTAGCCCCAATCTCAGATTTTATTCTAATTTTGAAAGTATTTTTAACCATTTTAGCATAACATTTTGAATCCATTCCTGGACAGTGCCAAGTTGGGAAATTTCAAAATATGGCGAAAAACACATTTTAAAAAATTCAAGATTTTCTGTTTGAATAAATCCTAGCATTACGACTAGAAAAATGAAATGTCCAATGTTTATTACCATAGTGTCAAGTATTACTTTTGTTTTGTGGTAAATAATATTTACATGACACTGACATTAATATGTATGCGGAGTCAACACATTTTTGCTCCGGTGGACCCATAGTAGCGCAGAGTATAAAAGTGACACGTATAGATATCACATTTATAATATGCGCATGTGATGGCTCAAAGATGAAAGTGATCGCAAGCAAAAGATTTTCTGCTTTGTGCAGTCATGCTGGTTAATGCTATCTATTGGTCTGTTAAAAAGTACATCTGTCTCTTCCAAAATTGGTTTGTCTGAGGGAGAAGAAATTGTATTTGACAATTTTAAAATTGCTAATTTTTTTAACAACTTATTTTACTTCAGTGGCAGAAAAAATGGTTAACAAACTACCTAAAAGACCAATACATTTTAACAAACAATTTTTAAAAGACTATTACTAGAAAAGAGGTGTTATAAAAAATTGAAAAAGAAAAGAGTGTAATCAAAAGCGTAATCGATATTTTTTGCTGACATGTAATCATAATTACAATCGTAATTGTTAATTACAATGACGAATAATCGTAATCATAATCATATTCGATAAATAAAAATGACATATCATATCATATGTCATATCATAACCGTAATCGTAATCATCAATTGTAATCGACCTCAACCCTGTCTGGGACCACTTTCGTATATATCTACAATGTAATTATTGCATAAGTATATACATCTCACCTCATGGCACATTGCAAAATGACTTGAATTCGATATGAACAAAAAGTATGACTTACAACATGTGATTGCCATATGTTTCAAAACTTGAATATAGCCTGTTGCTGTATGAACAGCCCTCACCTGGCCATATCAACTTTAGTCGACAGAGTCTCTAGACGTCAAAATCTGTAAAGTCACAAAAAGTAGAAACGAGTTTATATATATTTCATGTGTTTAATCAGAATCCGTCATACCCCCAGGCCCGGTTTAGGACGGAAAGAGAGGCGGTAGTTTTGGTGTTTACCCAGCCTCGATCTGGCTCGTGATATCACCGAGCGTGCTTAGTTTAATTAGGTCTACCTTCTCGGGGCATCCGGTGTCAAGCAAAATTAGGCATGAGGTAGATATTAGGCATCATCTACATTCCTATACATTGTGCATGACTGTGTGTAACACTTACGGATGATTATGCAGCGTATTTTTTTACATTAATGGTATTATATACTTCCTTTAAATCTGTTAAGAAAGATGCAGTATTAGAATATTGTGTTTAGATAACTGAACAGCAGTCTTATATTAATAATACGAAAAAAATAATAACTAGAAAATGTGTACACTTCAATCCACGAAGAGCAACATTTTATACTTAATGATAATCACAATATATCACAAAATATACATCAAGGTGTGTCAAGTGTTAATTTTTGTTTCTGTAATCAATCTCACTCAAGTATGATGTTATTATTATAAACCTGTAATAATCAGAAATCATGAATGCTTTGCTAAAGTACAGAATACATATTAATATCTATATATATCTCTATATAATTTTATATATATACTTTTTAATCAATGCAGAGTAGTCAACTCTGTGGCTTGACAACACCTGGTCACAGGCTGGCGAAATTAGGCATCACCCTGCTGACACCCAACTGTGCACGCACTGGCCGTGGTGTGTCAACAAGGTGTTGCTTAATTTTGTCGATGTCGGCGGTATTGAGACGCAACGGTGAACAAAATTATATAATTTATTACATAACATCTATCGATTGATCCATAAAACAGCAAATTAGGAAAGTAACACAACACAGTCATATTCAAATAACACATTTCTTTATTTTAATCAGATCTATATGATATAATCATCAACTGTTTACGATTCTAGCACTGTACTCATAATTTATTATACATTACAATTATACATTACAATTCTGGCATGTGTATGGCTCTGTTGATGGGGCACTGAGGTTGACACAAGTGTAGTGGTAATATAAGTGGCACTGCTCACGCAAAATCATGTTCTTTTTAATAATGCAACCAGTTCTTATGTGGCCTGGCCGTGTGATCTCCCCCGGTCATCACAGCTTCTGCAGTAACTCTGGCAAACACTCGGCAATTATCGATAGATGCAGAATTGCCTTATGTGTTCATGACGGCTTGATTACGTCTACTCACAGGGGTCTATTCTGCTCCAGAAAAAACAATAGACCTGCTCCCGGTGTTAGTTCTCAGACGGAAGTCCTTTAATAGATACATGTTTTTTTATTATCTTTTTTCTTAAACAAGCTGATAATTTATATTTTCACAATCAACTTACATTTTATTTCACAGGTTATAGATCATCTCATGACAGGACTAGAAAGCATCGGTGAAACACCTGGAACCAACAGTTTGAAGGTAGTATGTCTAATAAAATATTAAAACATAATATTATTTCACTTCTGCCAAATATGTTTTTTTTAATCACTGTGCAAGTTAATATGGTGGCTTGCATAACTACTATAGCAAATGAGTATACTGCATCTTGTAAGTCCTGATTCATTTTGTTTTAGTGAATACACACATTGTTGATCAGGGAAGCACCAGATACTTTACCATTATTATTGCACCTACATTTTGAGGCTCAACATGTCAGCAACATGATTATCGCTTGTTTTAATTCATACGTCAATTCTTTGTTTCCATGTTGGTGTAACCCCTAAAGCACGAAATTATATAATTTAAATTTTCACCAACAACTTCAAGTGGTCGAAAATTACTCATATATGTTTAATTTGAGACAAAACATTTGCAAATCTTGATGTTAAAACTTAAATTTCATCCCGAATGACAGTAATTTGATAGTCTTATAAAATGGAAAAAAATGTCTATAGTTGCTTTCCATTTTTTAAAATATAACACCGACGGCACAATGTATATTAGACAATATAGGGTCCCAATGTTGTACAATATAACTATCCACAGTGTATATAGAAACACTTCAGAGGAACACATTATCACATATGTATGTGTAACATATAATTCTCATCAGTACACACATATATCTAATGATATGTTATCATAGTTATTTACCACTTTCTCGGCACTTTTCTTTCTTTTACATTTAGATTAGTCAAAGTTCAAATGCAATATTTGCCTGTTAGCAATCACTGTTTATAATTTACATATTTTTTATTTACACAGGCTTCCATAACTGAAGTTGATTCAAATTATATTAGACCGTTCTTACAGAAGGACCCTTTAACCAGAGATCAACAAATCCTAGAGGTGTACTGTAAAGCCGCTCTCAAGTCAGTGGTTATTTTCATATTATGTAAACATATCGTCACCTTAGATATAGAACGGTGTATCTGCCACTTTGTAAAGTGGCAGATACACCCTTTCATATCTAAGGGGACGATATAATTGCATTACACCAATGTCAATTTTATCTGTAAAAAATTCAAATATTGTAATGATTTTGTAATATTTTCTTAACTCATCATTGATTTACGTGCAGCCAAATTAAAAGCAAGCAACGTTTGCAGCAATAGTCAGCCTATAATAATAAAAAATCACAAAGTAATTCATTGAGTTTTAATATTTACATTTTGATTAATTATGTGGAAACTCTGATAATAGAAGTCATAAAACATACATTGCTTTTCGATGTCAGTTCGCAGGTTTGATGCATTTTCAGGGATTACGAGAGGATCATGCAAGAAAAATACACGACATTAGCCTATAATGACCCGATCGGACAACAAGGGTAATTTCATTTTCATATCTTCATATTAAAATTGTATTGAATTCCGTACGTACAGTAAAAACAACATGAATACAAAATGTTGCGTCATTCTCTGTGTCATATACAAAAAAATATCCAACATTTTGTGTCTATGCGCTCTTTTTGATTGCTTCCGTATCAAAACTTGTCGACTATTGAATAGAAGATCTAATTCTAACTAGTGATATCAATCTAACGTGGCTCAATATTGCATAGCTGGCTCATTCACCGTCGCGCACCTCCTTTAATTTGTTGTATGATTATGTGATTTGTTGTATCAGTTTTGATTTTTGTTTAACAGTCAGGTGGCTACTTGAAAATCGTCATCGCGCACCTAAATTAGTTCATTCCATATTTATAGCAAACTCTTACGATCGAATAATCAGTGACTGACCTCTGGTCAGGTCTTAGGTATCGCCTAAAGCAGTTGCTATATTATATGTGATATAATTATCTCTCTCTTAGTAAATCTTCAGCTCAGCGTTCGTTTACCTACGCCGCTACGTCCGCTCCCTAGGTCTAGGAAGGTCTGGAGGGGCTACATGACCTGCTGACGTGGCTTTCCTGATGTGGCAGGCCTTATCAGCTAGGATGAGGCATCCTCAGATCAACATGGCAGTATCATATAGCCACAAGCTACTGACCGACCTTGTATATATATTGGCAGCAGCCCCGGCTGGTCCTAGAACACACTCCTCTCTAATAACTTTTAATCTTTTTTATACGCAACATTAAACACTTACTAAACAACCTATTATTAAGCGGTAAATATGTGCATCAAAACTTTTTTTTTCAACCAAGATTCTATATCCAGTGTTGGATCTTGGACAAGTTTGTCCATCTTCTGGATTTTTCCAGAACATCATTTAAATGTTAGAGGGATATTGCATACAGCAAATCCTGGATTATACACCAGTCCACTCCTCATTGCGTTCAAGTTGCAAACAGACAAAAAGGACATCGCAAACCCATCGTCAATACAATTTACACCCTAATGAACGTTTCGTATTGGAAGTGGCTGGGTCAGTCAGGGTATCTGCTTGTATCATAAGAATGCTCGACCCTGCGTATAAGAGTGATTTTATATTCATAACAGGGATGTGGAGAGTCTAGAAGGCTTGGACGAGGAGGATTCTCTGCTGACAGGTGGGTCAAACACGATATCTTAACTCAATGTAGGCGTCATGTTCGGCCAGCGTAGCAGACGATGGTTCAACATTACGCCAACATTGCGTCAACGTTTCATAATATCATTCAAAACATATGCCTTATTTAAATGTTATGTGCGTCATTTTATACATGAGTAGGGGCCTATAGCATTCTGAAAGGACAGAGATTGCGAGGTGTTTCCTTGCAGTGTAACAATTATTGCATGATATTATGCTCCCATCGGGAGTTGAAAAGACACATAAATGAGCATGTCCCGTGACCGGGGGGGGGGGGGGGGACGTTTATCTTGCCTTTACCTTACACACTAGTTTTTCTTGTATAGGTGGTATGTCATTACCTGAAGAAGACCAGGATTTAAATAACACTAGACACAGACCGAGCAGGAAAAGAAGTAAGTTGTTTCCTTGTTCCCATTATCTTTAACGATTCGGCTAACGGCCACATAATTATAATACCTTAATATCACTATGGCTGCTATTTATAGATATATTTTGATACATTTATGCCTCAGTCACACATACACGACGCACAACCCACACCTTGGGTGACAAAAATGAGAGCATACAATTTTTGTGAACTTCAATAGCATCACGTTGACTTTGTTCCATCGCTTAATTCTTAATTTCTTCATCCTTTCATGACTCAGTATTGTGGGGAGCCTCCGTGACCGAGAGGTAATGTGCTCGGCCTCAGACCGCCAGGGCTCGTATTTCGAATCCTGTGTCTGGAGGACAGTGTCATCTCATTCATCTCACCGCACTCAGGAGGTTTTCCTGGCCCAGATTAGCCTATATTCGCACAAAGGTGGCCTAAAGCCTGATTCATTTTATTTCACTTTATCCTTTCATGTGTTCATTCGTCCGTTCATAGATCTCTTTTTTATGGACGTTGTCCATCGATTTCCGTTCATTGTTTTATTCTTTAATTTATCTACGAATCACTCAGTAATAAACATCAATTATGTAAATATATAGTAAATATAGTAAATTTAAGAAACATTCCGGCCTTCATTCTACCAGTCGTTCATGTTGTCATGTCATGTTGTAGCATTATAATGCAATGTATGACATTATAATAATTATAATATATCACCATACTATGGCCTTATAATACTGATTTTCGATGTTATTATAATGACACATTCTAAGTTGTATTAAGATATCCTGATATTGTTTTGTCAGATCTTGAGATTACATCATTAGTAATAACATTATAATTTAATATCCTGATCAGAATATATTATAATGGTATAAACTGACATTATAAAACAATAGAACGACATTATAATATACAGTCTGGACATTATAATGGGGTTTGTATGACATGGGTTATTATGACATATGTCATATACTCACGTTCGAGTGGCATAGACTACAATCATTGCGCCATTTTTAAACATAGTAATAATAGGCCTAATTTATCAGTCATATCATGTTATTATAACGAAATATTCCAAAATAAAAATGTCTTAGCGTAGCAGTCTAATAATCACTCCTAAAATTTACCCTTTTAATAGCATGTTCCGATACCATAATGCAATGTAAAAACCTCTTTATGCCATATTATGATATTATCCTATAACGATAATGCCTTATATAGACAATGGAATGGGATTTTGTGACATCAGATTTATTTCGATAATAACATTCAGCTCGACATTTATTGCCTGTTCTGACATCAAAAAGTGTCATAATGAAGTTATACAGTATATACTATGATGGAGTATCATAACATTACAATGTCATAATTATACTGTCTTTCATTATACTCCCCTTTCATGCCAGATTAATATTATTTAAAAATAGTAATATGCTATATCACATTTTGTTCTATCACTTGTGATAAAACGACATTCAAACAACATATCATAGCATTCTATTGTCATATCCATGTATTTAATAATTATTAAATGTCCTATCATGTCGTTATCACGTCAATTACTGACACTAATAAGATAGTGTTATCATATCTTGACATTATAATGTCATTGTACGAAATTAATACTCCCCGTACTGAGCGTGTGATGTCATTATCCTAGTAGTGCAATGTCATATCCTGCCACTATGATGTCCTATCGTAGTATTTTATCATTAATCATGACAATATCTCTTAACATGGCAACATCATAATTTTTATTGTTATAGCATTACACTAATATATTTAATAAACTAGTGACTGTAAAAGTGCAACTCTTTAAAGTACATGTTTATTATATACAATGGCTATAGACTTTGTGGAAAATTTATTTTCAAGTAAAGGCCCAGTCACGCAAACCATCACGCACATCCAGCGCACAAAAAATGAAGAATTTTGGACAGTGCGTTGTGATTCGTTGGGCGTGCGTCAGAATTCGTTGATGATTTGACGAGAACGCCGGATGTACTTTATTTTTCCACATCTGGTATGATAAATGTTTAAACCATAATTTAATATACTCATAAATTATGAAATAATATATGGAAATCATGTTATAGCCAACACCATTATCAGTGGCCGGTTTGGACATTTGCAATCATCGATTTGGACACTTAACGGTATGGATATTTTAGTCATCTATACAGTATTTTAAATTAAAAAAATAATTTTTCCAATTCAAATTTTCCCATCCATCAATAGGTTATATAGACAACGACATAACAATTATGATTCTATTTATGGACCAGCATTGAACCAACGTTTTGATACCTATAGGCTTACCTTTTTCTACCTTGCTAATATAAGCGCTATTACTATCCCGGTGAATCCAATATTCATGCAATCTTGTTATTATAGACTAGGTAGAATTTGAAAAAATGTTAATGGTGGAGGCATTTTGTGTTTACGGCTGGAAAACATGTGTTCTAGATGTATTAATATGTCCTAAATCCAATTATGGTGTTTGCCAGGCTGGATTTTGAACGATTAATACTGTAATAGTAAATTCCAAAATGGCCGCCACCGAAATAACTAAAATCTATTAATTGTCATATCTTTGGTACCAAAAATGATAAAAACACAAATAAAAGATGTATTAATACATTGTTGGACACAAGGAATCCATTGATACCATTACCATGTAATTAAATTAACTGGCTGATTTTTTACTAATACGGTAATACAAATAAGAAAATATTTCAAACACTTAAAGATTATTTATTATTTTCATAATAGACACACCAATAACATACATGAGTTTAATATACTTTAATTTTATAAAAAAAATCAGTAGCTGGATTCAAGAACTCAAATATCAAGAACAAAATTACTGATGTAAATCCTACTGTATGTTACTGCGAGGGATAATGTAGTTTGTGGAAATACTGCAAGTAGAACTTATCTGAGACAAGGAATCCTGTTATACCATTACTTATATTTGACAACATGTAAACAAATCAACATAGTGGTCATATTTGAACTATATCTCGTTATTTTTATAAACAACATGAGGACATTTTATCAACTATAAACCTCACAATCACTGTACACATTATACACGATCCAGCAGACATGAGGCATACCCCATAATTCGGACAGCTTATGGTATATGAAAGTGCATAGTAATGTGCACATGAATGACGAGATAGCTTGTAGTAGTATATGCCCTTAAGTGTTGTTTTTTGAGTTCGTCGAATTTTTTGGTACATTTTCCGAAACCGATTTTTTAATGTAGTTTGGATGTCAAGTTATGGAAAAAATATGGTTGGCATTTTTTTGGCGGCCATCTTGGATGCTTGGCGGCCATTTTGATTTTTTTTACTGAAAACAGAGTTTGTCATATATTTCAGCTATATATTGACGGATTTGCGAGATTTTAATGTCTAAACATATGTTTTCATGGGCTAGGAATCGTTTAAAACACATATATTTAGCGTAAATATAATATTACGCTTTTAATTATATAAAATACAGGGAAGAATCTATATAATGACATCATTTAATAAGATCTTGTTATGTTATCCATTATATTGGCAACATTAAAATTAAACTAAATATTCAACACACAAAGTACAACCTTGCTGAATATTTATGTGACTAGTAATATAATAAATTTTACCTAACCCTTTAGCCTCACAGGTCTTTATTGTCTACTTGCGTTTCTAATGTGCAAATTACTACTTCTAAATAAAAACACGTTATACAATTTAAACACAGAAATACTCAATTTTTGTATCACGTGTATAGTAATAATAATAAAACATCGTGTATTTTTATAAATGGACGCAGTTAGGCTAAACAAATATTAACCCGTTATATGCATTAGTGTTTAAAATGTTCACCTGATTGCATATATGTGAAGGTAACTATACCCCAAGTGAATAAATTGATCCAATTGATAGCCAACTGATCATAACAGGCTAATGTTTTATGTAAATGAGTATAACAAAATCGTGTGACCATAATTATCTGATAATATATCGTATTGGAACAATATAAAAACAAGATTTCAGAGTACATTATTCGTGACTAATAATCTCTATGTCATCGATGTTGAGATGCTGAACATTTTTACACGTATTAGGATTTGCTATCACGTGTGCGTAACCCCGTACATTCAATACTATTTTGTTTATAGGAGCAGCCAGACACATACTTAACACAACGACACCTTAATTACTAACTGTGTGCCTGATCCTCGGGCCTGTTTTACTATCATTCTCGCTCAGATATAGCTCATCGTTAAGATTAAACGAGTATCCTCCCTATACATGTTAAAGAGGTGACAACTGAAATTCAACGAGCTTTTACATAGGTCACGAGACTAAAGAAGAGTTTATTTTCATCTGAGAAAGTGTACCTAAAACGGAGTCGCGATGGGTTTGAATTTGCCTGAGGCCTCCAGCGACCAGCCAAGCTGTCTGGTGTCTAGCTGCAGTGGCGTTGGAATAGGAGCATTTTTCTAAACACTGCACTGTAGATGTGCTCGACGAATGTGAACAGCACCTTAAGTTTCATAAAATTGAAATTATGTTAAAAAGGTAATACAATTAATAATAATAAAGTTTTAACGTGTAGCACCACGATTACACACACAGGAGTGACACCTACATACCCCTGACCAGGTACATACATTATCCGTATCAAAATCTGTAACAAGGTTGTCATAATGCACTACAAGTCTCGACCGCAGAATACATGCCACTGTAGCTCCTTCTCTGTAATAAATGTTTCTTTTTTTACTCTCAGCACTCGGCAAATTAATTCCTCACCCCTTCAAACATTTCTTTTGTTGGTTCTGAACATTTTCCCAAGGCAGTAAGCGATCCGATTACGCTATCATTGGATTTGAAGTAAAACTTCCACCACGATGTTTTGCTTGTCTCAAAGATATGGCCTGTGGTGTCACAACCACCAATGGCTTGAACTTTATTCTCACCAAGAGCATCATAGATTGGCTGCAGCTTCACAATGCGACGTCTTGGGCCAGTTCCTTCTATGATTGATGTGTTACCTCTCAGTTTTTCGATCGCTGAAATTGCCAAAACCATGACATCTGTGTCCGATGCATTAGATTTTATGTACATCATATCCTGTTTGATGTATCCCGGCAGCATAAAGAATAAGAAGAGTGTCTGCTTCTTCCTCACTACTATTCAGATCTACAACATTTTCTGCGGGCTGATTTGATAATACACCTGGGTTTTTGTTGTGACTGCTGATTTCCTTTTTCTACCACATTTGAGCTAAATAAAGTGTTAGAAGTTCTTTGGTTTTCTTATCTACAAAACAATCTCTGATCTGTATGGAGTCTTCAACTTCTGGCTTGTACAATGATTTTTCACCTGTTCGTTGTTGTCTTTCAATCTGTCATCGATGACTTCACAGTGTTTTTATCAAACAGTACATAATTGTGCCAATTGCATTCACAAAGGAGTCGGCCAGATCACTACAATTATTGATAGAATCTTTGTAAAAAGATTGTTCATCTTTACCACAGCCATTTCGTCAAATAATATACATGTCTGATCTAGAGATTCTTGGGATATACTTTGCTCATTTTCGATTTTTCAAGATGATGCATCAGCAAAGCTTTATCTGAACATCTACGGTATTGACTATCAGAACACATCAGCTTCTGGTTTGTAATTGAAAATTCATACTCTCCAATCACTTTTCTAGATCAATGTCCCTGTATCACCTTGTGATTACGTGAGATGTGTCATCATGGAATTCGATGTCTTGATCATCATTTCGTTTTATCCCACATCAACCTTTATTGTTTTACACCCTGCGCTCCATCCGAAATATGTTATTTTTGTCATTTTGTGTCACATATCTCTCTCTCCACAAATTCTTTCCTTTACACATTCTTTGTATGCAACTTCGCCTTTTCTTCTCTACGAAGTATGATATCTTGGACATCGTCGGGCATTATTACTTTTGTCATCAAAATATAAAGTTTACTTTCACTACCATCGTTACATTTAAACAACATTCAAAACCATTTTTAGATGGTTTACATATTTTTCTTGACGGGTAATTGTACTGTTTGTGAGGAACTGTTGGTGAATTTTTTTTTTTTACGTCATGTCCAACATCTTCTCACTTTCTTGGATTTGGAATACCCAAGCAGTATCTCAGAAAAAGCTTCAGTATTGTTTTTTGATGCCTGATATTCTGTGCCTGGTCAACACCGACAGCTGTGGATGAGTTTTCTTGATAGCTAATCCGCCTTTTTCCATGTCGTTTCACACTTGGCGATTTGTGGTCTTGAACTAATACATTCTCGCTATATGTGAAGGTATATTTTGTACGTAGTCAAGTCTATTATATGCAAATAACCATACATAGCCATTCTAATGTGGCTAAGTGCAAGTTCCAATTCCTCTGACGAGTTCCCCGCACGAACTGAATAAGGCTCATCACCCGTCGCATACACATCATAACCCATCTATACATGGGATACTTATTGTTCGAGGAATCAAATTCATCAAGCTGTATTCATTGTAACGAGCCGTTTCTGCAAGCTTCTGCGGATACAAAAGCATCATAGCAGAGGTCACATAATACCTGTACAGTTACTAGATGACACTCGGTTGCCCAGTTATGGTGATTGTCATTTATAATTTGCAGAACAGTGACATTACTATAGATATCAGATTCAACCCATGCTTGATCTAAGCCACTTCTTTCAACTGTCTGCCCTAGGCATCGCAAAACACATAAAACTGTGTGAAATTGGCCTGGAAACTCGATCCATTCTGTCTGTAAGTGCTCAACTTTGACTACTTTTTTGTATTTTGTTTTATCTGTTGAATATTTGGTTTATTTTCAATGTTGCCAATATCATGGTTAACATAACAAGATGTAAAAAAGTGATATCATTATTTAGATTTTTTCGCGTTTTATATAATTTAAAGCGTAATATTATATTTACGACAAATACATGTGTCTTAAACGATTCCTAGCCCTTGAAAACATATGTTTAGACATTAAAATCTCGAAAATCCGCTCGTTATTGACCGAGATATGAAGAAAAATAGATTATTTGAATGAAAAAATCAAAATGGCCGCCAATAATTCAAAATGGCCGCCAAAAAAATGCCAACAGTATTTTTTTGTTAGATTATCATATAATCTTTCTAAAAAATATAATTAAAAAAAATGTACCAAAAAATTCGACGAAACAACATAAGGGCATATACTATAGGCTCACACAACAATTTTGTCAGTATTCTTGATCCACACACATGCTACACAGGCTACATCATGGCCAATACGTCCTCCAACGCGAATTTATTGGATGGTATCAATGTGTCGACTGAACAATAATTATGCATCCCAGATGTAATGAATGACATACTGCCAGTAACAAAGAGGGTGATTGATGAATGTCCATTTAATGAAGATAACACAGCAGATTGGTTTACTCATTCAATGAAGAATGTCCACCAGCCATTGACGTTCATGGGAAGCACATGGTCGTTACAATGACCCGTTCGTCTCAAAACCAAATGCCTTCTTGGACTTCTTTCAATCACTAGGTCAACTCCAAAAATGTATAGCAAGCATCAGTGGGTTACCTACGTAAAATTGCCAGCTCCAGTACATGAACTGGATAAACTGAACACTGTTGTCATGCGCGTGTAGCAGATTCACTGCAGCAGGAACATGCTCTAACAGTCGATGAGGCACTGTATCTAAAGCTGATGATCAGTGGATCGATACAAGGATGTATTGATGCCCAGCCTCGGTGGGCTGCATAATCATAGGAATGAACTTTCTTGGAATTTTTGGGCTACCACATGGGTGAATGTGGCTTGTGTGAGCTGTGGATAGAATGTGATATTGTGGGTGTTAATACTACTCAGAAAGTGATGGCAGTCAAAGGCTATGCACGTTCAATGAGAACGCATAAACCCACACTGCAAGCTCTTTGACAAATATTGCTTCCACGACTGAATGATCACCTGTATAGTGTTCACGAAGAGATAAGAACAGAGCTAGCTCCCATTTGAACTCCCTTTGACACTGACGACATTGCGCAGAAAGTCCGTGCAATCGATCAGGAGGAAGATGATAATTATGATGATGACTACACACACAATGAGCCACCACAGGTCAGTGGACAAAGGGTGACAGAGATGAAGGCAGACTAATAGCCTACTTGAGCAGCACGGAGTGTTTCATAACAAATCACAAACCCCGCAGAATATGATGAACAAGGATGTTGTAATTGCTACCACCCAGGAATCGCTGCTTAGTACAGAGAGTGAAAACAGTATTAAAGCCCTCATTCGTATGAATAAGACAGCAACACTTGCTTCGCTTTACACAATTCTTATTGTGCAAGACGTCCAAGGCCAGCAAAACACTATTAAGGTGGACAGAAACATATTGCTTATTTTACATAAGTCTTATGACTGCTTATAGGGTATCGCATGAGGTCAATCTTAACAATTAAAATCCTGCAGCATGAGTTGATGTCGGTTTCACTATCACTTGCTAAAACCAGGGGCATCCTGCATTCAGCAAACAAGTTTGTGTTAGCCGGCGTATTGATACAGGATGTAACAACACCAACAACTGTTTCCCTTGATGGACGAAGCTGTCTATCGATTGATGCTCAAGCGCTGTTGAGGGCTCTTACCAAACCCCCAAATACCAAAACTTAAGAACATTTGCCAATACTGTGTACAAGATGGGGGCCACCATCATTGGGATTGATGTAACATGTGATTGTCATAGAAGCGAGTCCATCAAATAAGGAAGAAGAACCAAACGTAAGAAAGGTCATCGACCAGTCAGACGATAGATTGAAAATGAATTGGTCCCTCTTCCGTCTGATTGATCTAATTTCATAGCACTTGAAGACAATGAGAAAGACATCGCTTTCTGCTACCAACTACCTTATTGAGCACAGCCCAGCAGACAAAGTAATTGTGGTTGCTGGTGGATCCGTTGAAGCGACTACTGTCAAGTGGTCTGACCCAACTTTGTCAAGACTTGCGGACAGTCACACCTAATATTGTATTGTATTCATGCTCTCATGGAATCAATGGTGGTGTCAGTACGTGATACATATGTCCTTGTCCTACTGCAAATAGAATGATTATCTTATTAATTAAAGCAGGAACATCTAAACATCCTAGATATATACCAGTGCATGAAATTTGGATAAAAATACCATTCGATACAATTTGCTGGTCACAATAAAAAAACAACATGTGTTTCACTAACATCACAACTATTTGATTGATTTTGGATAGGGCCAATATTCGGAAGGTACAGCTAAATCTGTACCATATATGGAGTTCTTGATGGAAATATGTGTGATGAAGCCAGAGTGAAGCTCTTCAGTATGGGACAAGCACAGGAGAAACTACTGTGAACATCAGATGCAGCACAGTTACACATCAGGTGGGCCCATTACCAATCAAGAGTGTGAAACCAAGCAAATTTCTCATCTCCAATTCTCTCAGTGGTAACCGATATGGGGTGGAAACGCACGGATATTCATTTAGTGCCACACTTGCTGTCTCTCCCACCTATCACAAGAGCATGCTCCGAAATCAAGTCACGTGGTTTTACCAAGGGGTGCTTGAGCTGTAAAACCGAAAAGTCAATTGAACTCAATTATATTGAGGGAACACTTTGATGGAAATCGTCCATGACAGTTTCGTTCAACAAAAAAATTGAACGAAATTGTCATGTCCGATTTCGATTAAACTATTTAAATTTAGGCAACAGGTTCCCTAATATAATTGCGTTTAATTGCCTTTTCCGGGTTAGCAGAAATATGACATGTATATAGAAGGATGAATGCTGAAATATCACACAGGACAGTTATTAAGTTAAACATGCACAAATAAGTTATAGGCCTACTGCGTATTACTATACACTTGTATATAACATATTATGGGATGTTTTTCCTTCCGGGATCGTGGATAATTTGTATAGCTATTATGAGATTTATGGATACGCACACGCTTTTCTAGTGGTTAACCTCATGTTTGTATTCTTTATGAAAATTACTAACCAATTGAGTTCAAATACGACCCCTATGTTGATTTGTTTACATTTTATCAAATAAGTAATGGCATCACAGGATTCCTTGTCTCAGACATTGTCCTGACTCGCAGTATTTCCACGAACAACACTAACCCTCGCAGTAGCATACAGTAGGATTTACATCAGTAATTTTGTTTCTCTATATTTGAGTTATTGAATTAGGCTATTGATTTTGTTATACAATTAAAGTGTTTTAAACTCACTGATGTTATTGGTGTGTCTTTTATCAAATATATATTTAATTGTTTGAAATATTTTCTTTTTTATATTACCGTATTTATTAAAAACGAGCCAATCGAGTGCACATATGGTTCCTATGTTAATTTGATCACAATTTATCAACTAAGTAATGGTATCAATGGATTCCTTGTGTCCAATAATGTATTAATACATGTTTTATTTGTGTTTTTATCATCGTTGGTTCCAAAGATATGACAATTAATAGATTTTAGTTGTTTCGGTGGCGGCCATTTTGGAATTTACCATTACAGGATTATTCGTTAAAAATCCAGCCTGGCAAACACCATATTTGGATTTAGGACACATTAATACATCTAGAAAACATGTTTGCCAGCCGTAAACACAAAATGCCTCCATGACTTTTTATAAGCACATTTCTTCAGATTCTGCCTGGTCTATTACTCGATCGTGTCCAGCTAAGTATATTATTTAACCACCTACGCAAATTGTGATCACACCAACAATTTAATTTATTACACATGTCATTATTTATAAATATATGCATATCTTGTTTTCAATATAGGGTATTTGAACTCATCGTCGTTAGTACTGTGATTGATGTGTTAGGTGTACATAGTTTGAGATCGTATACCACTTTACTCATGTTACTGTAGTTATATTTTTCTATAAAATGTTGGACATAGTTTCTTTCGTCGATTATCCAATGAATGTTATGCGGTATTTATTTTTGTTTTTTACACTATTATTTTTCTTTCTAACAAAAATGTTTATGCTTCTTTTTCAATTTACCTATTTTTATCATCTATGCTTGACTGGGTTGTGGTGTGTGTATGGTAATGTCACCTAGAGAGTCATGGGGGTGAATCTCGAAATGTACAGAGTTAGAATTATTCTATTTAACAGACACAGGTATACAGTTCATGTTGTATCATCTGTATTTAACGCTATTCTAGTTACATCCATTGTTTTATCCGTTATGAAGTTTATGATATATTTAATCCTAGTATGTGGTGATGTTGGGCTCAACCCAGGATCACAATCATCATATTTGTCTTTGTGGCATTGCAATATCCGTTGTCTTAACACGGAAAAACACTCGCCCTAAAATCTGAAATTGAAGGTCACTTCGATCTCGTTGCTGTAACAGAAACTTTACTATGCAGCACTAAAACCCTAGATTTATCACTCAATGGCTACCCATCTATTTTTAGAAAAGACAGAGGTCAAGGAGACATACCTTGGGGAGGTGTAGCTCTGTATTGTAATGAAAATATTATTGCCAAGCGGAAAACCGGATTTTCTTTTTTCCCGAACATAGCCATGTACTACAAACCTGTATTGCCTCAATTTGACAATTAAAATATGTTTAAACCAATAATGATTTCACGCCTAAGTACAGCAAATAGAAGGACATACAATAGTGGACATGTCTCTACCGTTATTACCTAGTTTTTTTCTTAAATGGCCCATATATGTTTGTTTTCTTTTAAGCCACAAGCGAAGGGAATGCAATACCAAATACACGAGCTGTGATAGATCTGTTGGACACCTCCAAGCCGTCAACGGTAAGTTGATCTTCCCCGGGTGAATATGCCCTGTGATATCGTGAAATAATATTTATCTTGGTTTTTGCTAGTTTGCTAGAATCCAAAAAATCAATTTTTTGCCAGGACATATATATATTTAAAATTCTAGAAGAGTGTCAGTGGGGATATTAATGACACTGGTTTTTAATTGACTAGATAATAAGATATACAGGGGGTGGCAATGCGAAGGCAGTATCCCACTGGGCACCCGACTTTGTCGCAACAACGTCGTGGGGGGACATTGGCTTCAGCTAAAGCTTTAAATTCGCGTAGAATGTTTGGAGTAAATATTACAGCTGAATCTATCATAATAATGGGCGCTAGTTGGGTTGTGAGTAACAATACATTTACAAAGTTTTATACATAACAAATTACCAAACATGAGTAATAATTTGAATACATTCCTTTCACTAATTAGTTTTATCCGATGGTCCAGCTGACATTTTTTTTCCTATGATTTATTTTAATTCTGACTTTAATTTATGTCCTTTTTATTATCATATACTCCAATACTGCATCCTTCACCATTAAATTTTGAAAGTTGTTGTATATTCCAGATCAGCCCCAATTACAACAAATAAATACATCTCCCCAAGCATCCCCAGCTATCAATCGATCTGCGTAGCACATCCATTGAACTCTCCACATGCATGCTTCAAATACGCACAAATTATCTCTGAACCAGTGATTTTCGCCTATTAGTATAATCAGATGGTTAAGAAGTTATCCTAATTTCCCGTGACATCCCATCAGCTGGTAATCTCTTCCCTTCTTTAACCCGCTGTGAAGGAGCATGGCCTTGTTTTTTGTAAGTAAGAGAGAGCTAAAGTGGGGAATTAACCATACATCTCCATCAATATTATGTGCATTACATAATTATGGACACTGATGTATGTGGAATAGAAGAGGATTAAATAACAATTTCCTAACCCGTAAACTACCGATCACGACTATGGTGGTTTTAAATCTGTTTTATTAGCTGATCAAATTACTGTTATTGGGAATAAAATGAGTGTCTAAACAGCAAGATTTGCAAATGTTTGGTCTCAAATTGAATATACATTAATTGTCAGACAATTTAAGTTGTTTATCGCGGTTGTTTATCGCGGTAGCGAGACACAACTTAAACTGGGTGAAAGTTTAAATTATTTGATTTGGCAAAGTGGCAGATACACCATTTCATATCTAAGGGGACGATATGTTTGGCAGTATGCCTACAGTGGTCTGTTAATTATTTCATGGTTGAGGATATGCGCTATGCCTTTACCTAACATGATCATGATACATATTTCCTATCCTAGATTTTGCGTCCAAGGTCAGTTGGGGACGACGATTTGCTGAGGCAACTGCATCAATCGCATATACTGAGGGCGCAGCTTTCAAGGTCAAACAACGCCTTCCGCAGGCGCTCTTCAGTTTACAGTCAAGGCGTTTCGCCCGCGCACAGTCAAGATGTCGGATCGCAGACGCTGGCAACGGTGAGTGAAGTTAAAAACAATGTAATTGGAAGTGGACAAAGAAGAGCCACGGTGAGCGGGGCAGATCTCGAGGACAGTGAACGCTTTTTGCCCCACTCATCGGCCTCAAAAGATAAGAAGAAGGATGCTGATACCAAGGGGCGATCTGTCACTGTCACAGTGACGGACGATGAGAACGAGGATGAAGATATTCAGACACGTGACGTCATGGAATTCCTCAGTCTTAAAGAGGTGGACGAAACGGCCGTGTGAACTATATCCAATTTAGTAACAACACAAACGCCATTGGACTCACCTTGTTTTCTTCACGTTGAAGGCCACGTCTAAGTCTCGTCTCGTTGTGTCAACGTTGAATCAACGTCCAATGAATCACCGTTGCACAACGAGATGCTCGATGAGACTATGCTAAGACACTGTGGTGTGCATAGGTGGCCGAGGTGGGCAGTTTACTACACACAGTAATGGATGCAGCGTGGAAATAATCATCAAAAGTCTAGTCCGCTTATCCAGAGAATGCAAGACTTGTAATTGAAATCTCAAGAGAAATGTATGCATGGACATCACCATTGCAAGACGTGTATCTCTGTTGACTAGGCGATCACGGTAATGGCGACCTCGTCTCCATATTGGGTAACTGGTAACAACATGACATTAATGTACTGTTCGTTCACCCACGTTGCCCGCAAAGCATTATTGTGGTGTTACTCGTTATTTAATAGGAATATGATATCGTTTAAATCATTGTTACGTTATATTCTAAGATAGTCCAATGAAAAAAATAAAAGTAAAAACAGATATAACACCAATTTGTTCCTACCCAAGATGTTATGACGGTCTATTTTTTTAAAATTTGTTCTCATGTTGGGAAATGCATGGAACGACATAATGACGAGGATGAGAAACTATGTTATTTATTTGTAGGGGAATAGCACAGAAAAAAATCGGGAGATAATTATTTAAAGTTATCGCTTTAACAAGTAATTTTCTTTCATCTTCGACCTTGACCTATGACCTTGAACTTATGTAAATCAATTGTTTGTGTAAGTTGTGTAAGTAAAAAATGGGCAATATCAACCATTTTAAATAAAAGTTTGTCTCTATGTCAAGTTCCCAAATAATCACCTGTATGGGGTGGGTAGGATCATAGGGATTCGACCACATATAACCTGTTACTCTAATTTATTAAACAAAGGGATCAACTGTATCACGGCGAAATGCATGTAAGCATCACTTTTCATGGCCTCCCAGTCATTCAACAAACATTTTTTCATCCTGAAAATTACACCTACTTTCTGGGTCTACTGCCCTGAGTATATCCGTAATTCTAGTACAAATTCAGGTTTTGAGCAACATCATATTAATCACGATATCATTTAGATTGACTTTCCCGAGTCTGTCTTGTACACTCACGTCACAAAATAAGATTATGTGATCAGGTGACAGAAAATATCAGGTAGGAGTAGTACTTCATCTCGAACTAACGTTACAGTCCTAATATTGTCTATGGAAAAAACAGTTCACGATAAAACCGTATAGCGTGCCCCGCACTTAAAACACACCACTACATTATTTTCTTTGTCCGACCCCTACATTCTAAGCCGAGAATGGAGATTTATTGTTCATCAAATACAGACCTATAATCATGGTAGACTTATGGTGCTATAATTAGTCAGGCGTGACCGAACTGTTGATTATGAGGGATCCTGATTATGGTCAAATGTGTTTTAGGTCAGTTAAAACCCTCGGAACACTACATTCTCAGCTGTGGAAAAGGCCTCGGCCTTTTCCACAGCTAAGAATGTAGTGCTCCTCGGGTTTTATCCTATACATAATATTATAATAACACCATAACTGTAGTGATCGCCAACTCTTGATCGCCAAACTGAAGAAGAGAACTCTTCATCCACAAGTTGTGTCCGCTATCGATACCCACAACTTGAAGATGGTGAAAACTATTCGCATTTGTTTAATTCGAAACCAAACATTGCTGATTATACACACATTTCATTTCCAATAGCCATCATTTTATTTGCTAATAAAAGTACAAAAAAAAAGGATTAATTATAATCGTTATTGTCGCTCAAACGGTAACAAATGTGATGTCCAGTAATTAGAACCACAGTAACCGCAAAATATTTGCATAACATGTTATACAACTGTTTTGTAGTTTGAAGTTCAAACTACAAAACATTTGTATAACATGTTATAACATGTTCAAACTTTAAACATCGGGTTATTTTCCAGGATATGGCGGTGGTGGAGAAAGCTGTTTAAGGTTGTCTTGCCCGGGTTTGTCTTCACCTGGTGGTATTGAAGCTTCTGTCTCTTGTTGCTTCTTGTCCGTTACCTAGGGTTAAAACGTAAAATACTGTTTTCAAACATAGGGGTTAAAATTTGTAGCGCATTTTTTTGAAATATAACCCACTTGAAGTTTTGTATCGACCCACAACGTCAAGTGAGTGAAAATTGCTTGTATTTAAATATGCACCAGCAGGCACAAGACTATGAGCCAATGCGAGCCCAATGTTGGGCCAGCGGAGTAGACGGTGGACCAACGAGGAACCGACATTGGCTCAGGATCTTGTGTCTGCTGAGAAGGCGGCATAGACGAAATATACGTAGGCCTAGAAGATGTTAGCCCTTTCAATGTCTTTGACGATTATAATAGTTTTAACTGAAATGCGTGTTCGAACATTGCAAATGTTTGGTCTCAAACTAAAAAAACATGGGAAATTTTCCCTGCATTTGAAGTTGTGGTTTTGCGGTAGCGAGGCACAGCTTCAAGTGGGTGAAACTTTCAATGGGGGTAATATCATTTTTGGCATTTTAAATTTGTGTCTTCTATTTTTATTTTATATTCCAAATGGAGAAAATGTTGAATATAAAATACAATGTCCTCCTGCGAAGGCGAGGGCAAAAACAACGTTTGGCTTTTGTTGAGCAGAACTGCTGTTTGGCAGCATGACGGTATAACTTCGTGAACCGTAAATACAATTCAGATAAACCTCACTTGCTTCTGCTTGTAGTTCTTCTGATTATTGCCACAAATAAAAAATACAATAATAAATACAAGTTTTTAAAGGTCGCGCCACCCTAAAAGAACCGAAAGCCAGCGACTAGATAGTCCATATACATATTACTGCTTTAAATCGTTGGTTCCGCTTCTGACGGATTAAAAAAAATACAGGAATGTTCTAATTATGTGGATAAGTGTATATTTCTTGTACGAAACACAGTTATTTGACAACACAACATAAGCGTCACCTGGTGAAGACATATACATGAATAGGTGTATAATACCGCACGCGGCACTGAGGTGTGTGTGTGTGTGGTGGGGGGGGGGGGGGTAGTTTTGCGGGACAGGGAGTTGACTTTATCTTTATTGTCTTTCTGATGTAACAAAAGCCGAGACACTGTTATGATTTATACTATTGTCATAAATACCCACATTTTTGGATTCCTCTTCATCGTGTACCTGTGCTTTCTTCTTTTTCATTACTTTGACCTACAATAATCGAACACACCAATCACATACTAATAGGCTCCAGGACATTTCGCACCATAGACGTTTTGCCCAGTTTAAGACGTTTCGCCCCCTTGTGAGACGTTTTGCTCCCACGGAAGACGTTTCGCCCCCTATGTGAGACGTTTCGCCCCCTATGTGAGACGTTTCGCCCCCTATTGAGACGTTTCGCCCCCTATTGAGACGTTTCGCCCCCTAGGGAAGACGTTTCGCCCCCTATGTGAGACGTTTCGCCCTCTATTGAGACGTTTCGCCCCATATTGAGACGTTTCGCCCCCTAGGAAAGACGTTTCGCCCCCTGGGAAATACCTTTCGCCCCCTCTCTAAATTAGGACATTTCGAACCCTTATGTGAGACGTTTCGCCCCCATTATTTTAGGACGTTTCGCCCCCATTCTTATAGGACGTTTCGCACCCTAGGCAAGTCGTTTCGCCCCCATTCTCATAGGACGTTTCGCACTCTACGGCCTAGAGAAGACGTTTCGCCCCCGTTCTTATAGGAAATTTCGCACCCCAGATAAGACGTTTCGCCCTTCCCAAATTAAGATACCTAGCCCCTATATATATTTCTAAAAATAAATAATCAGCTTTCAAATTTATATACGTTAATGTATTACAACATACAATATTGCATTAAATTATTTATGTTCCAAGTTTAGGTCGGCGACCAGATCGATAGCACAATAAATTAAATTGGATGAATAAAGGAATGAAAACGGTAAGTGATAATAAAATCATGAACAACAAGGTAGCCTAAGTGGGCACACACACATGTCTTACCTAATAATAAATGGGACGGCAATCTTCACAATTTTATGCTGTTTTATGATTAGGGTGAGAAGCGTCTTTCTTAAAAATGAATATCATGCTGATTTATGAATAGCAAGCGGAACGTCTTTCCTAATTATAAAAAGGGTGCGAAACGTCTTTCCAAGTTCTGACTATAGGGGGCGAAACGTCTTTCTGATTAGGGGGCGAAACGTCTTTCCAAAATATGAAGAGGGAGCGAAACGTCTTTCCTGATAATGGAATGGGTGCGAAACGTCTTTCCTAAATATTATTTGTGGGCGAAACATCTTTCTGAAATATGGTTTGGGTGCGAAACGTCTTTCTGAAATATGTTTTGGGTGCGAAACGTCTTTTTGAAATATGGTTTGGGTGCGAAACGTCTTTCTGAAATATGATTTGTGGGCGAAACGTCTTTCTGAAATATGGTTTGGGTGCGAAACGTCTTTCTGAAATATGATTTGTGGGCAAAACGTCTTTCTGAAATATGGTTTGGGTGCGAAACGTCTTTCTGAAATATGGTTTGGGTGCGAAACGTCTTTCTGAAATATGGTTTGGGTGCGAGACGTCTTCCTGAACTATGAAGACGGGGGCGAAACGTCTTTCTTATTTATGGGGTGGGGGCGAAACGTCTTTCCTAAGTATGATTTGGGGGCGAGACGTCTCACTAAAAAATGGTGCGAACTGACTATGGGGCGAAAAGACTGTGTACCATACTAATATGGGTGAAAAAATTCCAGGCCATCCCAGCAAACACAAAACTTTTTCATAACATTTATACAGCGTCGGCCCGACGTTGATCCAACCAACATTGTATAGATGTTATACAAATATTTTGTGTTTTCTGGGATATTTGCGTTGCAGATTATCTGTGTACACATCAAGTGTAGATACATGATACATAGATATAATCAAATAAATTAAATTAAACTAATTAAACAAAAAAAACAATATTTTCTCACTTTTGTGATTTTCTGATCCATCTTATATATAACTCAATAAGACGAATATCAATTATATAATTAATGTTTCTGGCATAGTTTTTTTTGGAGGTACGGTCAGCCTTATGACTTTAGCAGGTTTACTTTGAACAAGTAAGGAGGAAACAGTAGCAATTAACTAAATATAATATGTAATTATTATTTGACACATCATCAGCTCAACCGATATTAGATAGTGAGGACTTATCTGTATTTACTGACCCTTGCAATTCTGAAATACCTTTGTAAAAACCATGCAGATCAATTTTTTTCAATTTGAAATCCTCATAAATGTCTTAGTCAGCTCTTTCCGCTTCATTTGAATATTTATGTTTTTGGGCTGCGGCCATTATAAGTGCGGGAATCGACTTTAGAAGTCAGAATCTGAAGTCTACAGACGTCATATGCTAACGTTAGAAGTCGGTCCCCGCCCTAAAAGAGGTACATTTTGTCATTAGGCCTATTATTTCACAAATCAACTCAACCGATGAGCTGATTGTGTGAAATAATAACGACGTTATATAATTCTACAGATAATTCCTTGCTTGTTCAAATGAAACCTGCTAAAATTAACGAAGAAAAAATGTAAGTAGGCCTCTAACTTTACTTAACTCGGGTATTGTTAGCACTAACCAAAATGATGATGACGACGACGATAATGATAACAACGGCGGTGATGCCGAGTGTCATACCGACCCACACCTCAACTGGTTCTCCTGAGGCACCACCCTCAGCCTCTCCCTCAGCCTCTCCCTCTGGCTCTCCCTCTGGCTCACCCTCTGGTTCCCACGTCGCCTCGGGTTCTGCCATCGCAGTTGTTTTCTGTATCAATTAACCAAATAATTATATACCTACTCGGGGATTTCAGCATGTATTGATATGGAAATAAAGTGTGGATATGTCATCTTGCCCACATCAAGGCTTGACTCCGCGAGGCCACGCGGAGTCAAGCCTTGATGTTGGGAAGATGGAATATGTCAATGTGTTAGATAGACATCATAGCTTCTGTGCCTCCCCCCTGGTCCCGAAACTGTGCGCCATGCTGCGTCCCTATATCATTCGCTGTGAATGACTAAGACAATTCTCAACTCACAGAGAATATGCATTATTAATTAACCCTTTGCCTGCTAACCACAACAATAATCGTTTTTATTCAGTTGTATTAGCCGAATAAACCACTGTGATTTGGTATGAAATAAATGGCTGTTTAAACATACCGATTTGTCATTATTTTGACGCAAATTCAACAAATATGATTTTCAACCACTTGAGATTGTGGATCGCGGTAGCGAGACACAACCTCAAGTGGTTGAAAATTGAAATTATATTTACTTAGCAGGATAATGATTGACCATTTAAATCCTCACGATGCATCAATTTACATTTCTAAAAATGTCCTACACCTTGGGTATTTAGACGGGTTTTTTTAAATGTTTTAATAATAACAATATATTTTTTTATTTGCCAACCACTTCAAATCATCTTCATCCACTACAAGTCGCAGCTTGTATGGATGAAGGTGACAATGTTACATTCAGGCTTGAAAGGGTTAGATGTAATACAATGCAATGTAGTAATTTGAAACTGAATAACGCCTATTAATTACCCCTTCCCCCATTAGTTATTTTATTTAAATTTTCACCCACTTGAAGTTATGTCTCGCTACCGCGGCCCATAAATTCAAAAAGAGTCATATTTGATTTAAAAATGATTTAAAAATTTAGAAATGATTATGGCCGAAATGTCAAAAATTCGTAAAGGATTATAAACAATGAAAAAAATCAACAAAGCAAAATTTTCATATAGATAATTCAACTTAATCAGTCAATGTATTTAGTTCTAACTTTCAATTAATAATAATATTACTATATCCAAATAACTTTCTGCATTTAATACACAAAGCGGCAGTCAGACTGTCTCAGCCGATTTTGAAAAAATATCCCACAACCTTTCTATAAATAAAGGAAAAATTAACTGCGTTATATAAAAAAATGGTGCAATACAAACATACATGCAGGCTACGCTGCCTTGAAAGGACTATAAAAGTGCTTCTATCTTATTTATGCCTGTCAACTCGTATATAATGCAGATTTGTGTCACGTTTTATCTATCACATGCATATATGCTGATAAAAATGTAAGAAACGAATATAATCGGTTAATATCGATAATAAATATTAAACACGATTTTTACCACATCTTACCCGGCAAGTTAGGGCGGATCCAGGCTGATAAGTGTGGGAGATCACTGCTCGTGTGTAATCCAAAACTGAAGTAAGAACATAAGTCCGTTCTGTTCCGTGCTTGGGTTATTAGTAACAAGGCAGAGCCAAACAAAGCTTTCATTCGGCCAGGCCGCCATGTTTATAACCCATGGCATTTCATAAGAAGAAAAGAAGGTGCAAAGAACAGCAGTGTTTCTGTAGAAAAGATATTGTTTCCAAGTAATAAATACTGGTGAGAAAAAGGCTAAACGGACCCATTAAGAAATGTAAACATTCTATAGTTTTATACTTAAAAAATCTATTGGTCACGTTTTGTTAAGAATGAGAGACAACAAAGGGATCTGTAACACATGAGGGATCAGGGATCATTAAAATAATGAGGAGGCGCCACCTTTGATACCTGCAGCTGTAGCCCTTCAAGTCTTTACATGTATATTATTTTATTACACTTCTTAATTCTATTTATTTATTATATTTATTAATTTTATTATGTTTAATAAATTTGTTATATTTATTCTATTTATTACATTGATTATATTTATATATATGTGAGCTTTTGCGGAATTTTGTACTATACAATATTATATATTTCGGAGTGTATCATATGCCATTCCCATACTCAAAGTGTTATATTGGTCTTGATATTGACACAGGCGCTTTGACACAAAATGGAACAATGCCTTACACCACGCTTTGTCACCAGATACATACCGACTTGGTAACAGCTATATTGAGGCTGAAGCCGGCTGTCTAGCTATATATATCATTACGACGGACCAGCATCCATCATAAAACCAAGGAATATAAAAAGCAACGACCAACCCCCCCCCCCCCGGCTGCATGGCGTTTGCTGAGACATGGCTTTTAGCTTGAGATTGTGATATAATGACGACCGCATTGCCCTGTAATACAATACAATTTATGTTACCGGCAACCCTGTTAATCTATATAGGATTGTTACATCCTGTTTTGGTTTACCTCTTAGCCATGAGAATTGAGCGGGTCACCCTTCACGATGAAAAATAATTTATTTATTTACAAAATTATAATAAAATAATCAATAAATCAATAGGAGAGGTATTCTGCTAAAGCAAGAAGCAGTAACTGCTTACTTGAAAATTACTTGAAAAGTAAGCAGCTACTTCTGCTTGGCGCATATACATGGCGATATTATACGGACTTATCAGGATACATAGCAATGGCCGAAATACTGACAAAATATAACTATCCAACCTAGCTCTAGCCAATGTATATACCAAGACGGAGTGCATCTAAATTAAAATTATGGTACTGAAACGCAAAGCATATATATTGAAGATATCTTTACAATGGAGTAAAATACTGTATATTAATAGAGAATCTGGTTAATGATTGACTCATAGCAATGGGCATTGATTTGGTAAGTGCCTTCTTGGACAGTTTCCGGTGGCTACGCTCTCGCTTCACGATAATAATACCACAGCAACATAGACAGGGATATATCCTAATCAATCTAATAAACATGTCTGTCAAACTTTTCTCAACGGTTTCTATTGTATTTTTTCCCGAAGATTTTAAATCTGCCAGATACCATTCGAGATTTTGCATATTTAAGTAGCTAATTTGCATATTTCCAAAATGGCCGCCGAAAAAAAGTAATCGGCTATCAATACATTTCCGGCAATCCTAGAAATGTGTTTTTTGGCCCTTAGTTCGGGTTTCGAGATCCTATAATGCAATTTTGACGACAATATTAATTTTGGGGTCATTGGAAGGTCATAGGTCACGTGACCATTGAAATACAATATCCAACATTCGAGTTTTAGCAAAAAGTGCACAACTTGACCTTTTTTGGATAAAATGATGGTTTGAATGCCTGCTAATATATATTTAATTTCAGAGAGTTACATCTTATACACAATACTATATTTATTAATACAAGATGGCCGCCATAATTTAAAATGGCCGCCAGCCGAATCCAAAATCAAGATATCTTAGTTTCTGGATATCATATCTAAGCGATCTTAGTGGCTTGATTAAGGTTTTTTGGACCAAGGAATACAATGCCGAACATCATTATACTGTCAAATGATTTTTTTGAGGTTTTTAAAGTGTTTTTGATCTCTATAGTTTGATATTTTGGCAAAATTGTGTGATCCATCTACGCCACCATAGTTATATTTGAAAGACTTCCTCCCAGAATGAGTTTATCATCCGCACACTGTTCTGAATTCACATACTAACATGATATAAAGTTAAACCATATAAATTACACGTGTATGACAGCGACAAAATAGGTAAATAAACATCATTTACATTATAATACGGAACTGTTATGTTGTAGAGTATGTAAAACTACTACCCAGGGGGTTAACATCATATATTCTGGAAAACTGACAGTCTGACACGGCGTGTTGTAAACGGTTGGGCACCCGAAATGATATCTACATATATTTAGGTTCACAACCTAGGTGCACAACCTTGCAAATCGACTACTGGAAATTGACAGGAGGCCAATAATGGCGGCCATTACCGAGAGACCTTAAGTTGTCAATATCTCGGTCAATATTTGGGATAATTTGCTTTTAAAGTTGTCTAAACCTATCTTTTTAGGGTCAATGATCTATATGGAGACAACCCTGAAATGATTTTATGTCTTCTTAACAAGATAGTACACAAAGCCATGCATTTGATAGTGTGAAAATAATGCTTTGCGCTAGATATTATTATCTCGTTTGATAAGAAAACATTTGATGTGATAACAATGGTAAGTTTATTGATTATAATCTAACATAAGTATTAATCCTTGATGTGTTACATCACTTGTTACAATAATCACTTTAAAACATAATCAGCCGAATGTTACATGAAACAAAAATTAGGAGCGCTGAAAATAATACTGTCAAAGGAACTAGTGTTTGCAGGAAGCAACATGCACACAACTACATTGTATATCGATTATAAGATTATTGAAAGTGAGTGTGCCTAAAAAGTATATGATGCGGTTATGCTATTTAATTATAAGGATTATGTGTTGTGTTGTGCAAAGCTGCATTTGCTTGGGGATCACCGACAGTCACATCATAATTAGCAGGGATTTTTTTCCTTTCCTCACACTAGCAGTTCTTGTTGCAATCCTTTATGCAGGGATGCAATTTTGTGAATCATATGTGGTGGCGACGGTGGGTTTGTACATGTAGACTGAACAGGAAGTTTGCATGACCCATTGCAGCGGCAAAACTCGTTAATGGATAGCTGTCTTGAGATGAACGACCAATCACCAAATATACAATGCAATGTATGTGACTGTAATTAGTACACTCTGTTTTATCCACCACCTAAGTGAAATTTAGTTGAACAAATGGAAGGATCACTTTGTTCCTCCTGGTACCATGTCTGACATAGAAAAGCAAGAAAGCGAGTCATGCTGGAAAAACTCTTGAAAACCACTTGGATCGCTCCCTGTTAGCTATTTTGCTATGTTCAACAGAGCTTCTGGTCTTGATGTGAAAGAAATGGTGTCCAAAGCTGCCATCACTTTCAAGATCATAATTATAGGAAGCTCTTGGCACCCGTGAATGACTAGACTCAGAACCAGAAACCAAAATAGTATTATAAGCGAAATTGATTCGTCTGACAAGAGTAATGACATTTCTACTCTTCGGCAAATAGCACACAAAAAGTAAGTGGTGGAGACATTAAAATGAATAACTTCATTGGTGATCATGAATGTAGCAATCTGCCTCCATCATTGTTTGCAGAAAACGGAACTAGCATGATAGCTGATGATGCCATGGTGCTCACATTGAAATAACGGTAGATGTGTATGACCAGGCAAAGTAGCTTCTTGCGAACACATAATCCAACTTCGAAGGCTGTGATATAGCTATATAAACTCCGATTCATCAAGTTTTATAATAACAAATCACTGCTGAAATTACTGCCACCCCCCTTGCTTTAGAACATCATCTAAAGCGGGCAGCATTGGCAACAGCACTTGACAAGTCAGCTTACATAGCCAAGCTTACCTGCAAGCCTGAGGACTATGGACGGGTTGTATAAAATGTAAAACTGATCCTAGGTAAATCTACAAACCCACCAAGGCCACCATATATGACACACACAATGACAAGTGGCTGCAAGAAGGGTTGCAACAAAAACTGCTGGAGTAAGAGAAGAAAAATCACCTGCTATGTAGAAGACTGTCAGAGATATTTAAGCAAAGGTAGCTGCGTACAACACCTTGATACCTTGATGACGTGAGCGTGGGGTGATAGGGCATGGTGGGTTACTGCCCGATGTTCTGGGCATGTCTAGGGGATTTACCCTCAGACATGCCCAGACGATCAAAGACTTAGGTTTTGATATGCAATTTAATGCTGAAACACGGAGGCCTTTAGCACAGCTCCGCTATCCTCTGGTCGGATAGTCCTCAAGAGTCACAATAGTTGAGGGTAACTCCCACATGAGAGACCTAATGTCAAACACTATTGCCTGTATTGCTGTAGCATGACCAACATCAGTGCCTGTACTGATGCGGGAGCTGCATTGATGCCACTATTGAGTGGAGGAAACAGGCTACCCCGCTGGCAATCCACCACAATATTATAGCCAGCCACGTGTAGACTGCAGCTTCCCCAACATGCAACAGACGGGATAGATCCCAAATGGCCCTCCCCAGGTGGGTGCGAAAAGTACTACTACTAGCAATCATCCCAGTACCCCTAAGACTGACTATGTTATGAAGTGATTATAATACCAAATGCTATATCACTGGAAGGGCTAATACTTATTCTATTATCAAGTTTTTGATCAATAAACATTATCATTGTTATGACATCGTACGCTCACGATGTTTTCTTATCAAAAGTGATTATTATTATACAGTGTGAAACATTATTTCCAAAACATAAAAGCAGAGTTGTGTGTATATAGGCCTACTGGTATACATATTTACAAGACATAACATCACTTCAGCAAATTATCCTAAATATTGACCGAGATATTGACAAATTCAAGTTTTTCGGTAATGGCCGCCATTATTGGATTCCTGCCAATTTCCAATTTATTTAGTCGATTTGCAATGTTGTGCACCGAGGTTGTGATCCTAAATATATGTAGATATCATTTCAGGTGCCCATACTTTTACAACATGCCGTATCAGTTTTCCAGAAAATATGATGTTTATCCCTTGGGTAGTAGTTTTGGGTAGTAGTTCTACATACGCTACAAAATAACAGTGCCGTATTATAATGTAAATGATATGTCTATTTATCTCTTTTATCGCTGTCATATACATGTGATGTTTATGGTTTTACTTTAAATCATGTTAGCATGGGAATTCAGAACAGTGTGCGGATGATAACCTCATTCTGGGAGGAAGGTATTCAAATATAACTATGATATAACACAATTTTGCCAAAATATTAAACTATAGAGATCAAAAAGACATCAAAAATCATTTGAAAGTATAATGATGTCTGACATTGTATTCCTTGATCCACAACACCCCAATCTAGACACTAAGATAGCTCAAATATGACATCTAGAAGCTCAGATATCTTGATTTTAGGTTAGGCTGGCGGCCATTTTGAATTATGGCGGCCATCTTGTATTAATAAATATAGTCTTGTGTATGAGATGTAACCCACTGAAATTAAATATATAATATCAGGCATTCTAATCATCATTTTTATCCCCAAAAAGTCCATTTGTGCACTTTTTGCTAAAACGTAAAGGTGGGATATTGTATTTCAATGGTCACATGACCTATGACCTTCCAATGACCCTAAAAATAACATTGTCGTCAAAATGGCATTATGGGATCTCAAAACCCGAACTTAGGGCCAAAAAAACACATTTCTATGATTGCCGTGATTGTATTCATAGCCGATTACATTTTTTTTTCGGCCATTTTGGAAATATGCAAATTAGCTAATTAAATATGCAAAATCTCGAATGGTATCTGGCAGATTTGAAATCTACGGGAAAAAACACAATAGAAACCGTTGAGAAAAGTTTGACAGACATGTTTATTAGATTGGTTAGGATATATCCCTGTCTAACAATGATGCCTTCGTACAACATTGGGTCAGTATGGGTCAGCTTCAAAGCCGATGGGACAACATGGAACAATCATTGGGTGAACGTAATGTGTTTGGTGAGATAGTACTCGAATAACATCCGGTCTGCGATCTCGAGAAGCCAGGCCTTGCTGTAGGGAAGATGTTTAATAAATGCTCAACACCTGATCACCTGATCCGAGTACGAATCAGCGAGAATCAAACTCTGTAAGTTGTGGAACAGATTTTGTATGTTGAAAGTTTTCGAAAATACGTCAAATGACTTGCAAGTGCATCTATATTAAACACTATTTTAAAACTATGACCTCTCTGTATTCAAACGTCTTTCAATTCAATAATTTATCAATTGTTTAGCACGTTTATAGCTTTGTCAGCTGCTCGTCCCCATTAAGTCGTACTGCATTCGCACAGGTATGAGGGGGGTTATTCTTTTACAATCCTATTGCTAACTGTGTATTTCACGATGCATTATCTAGATAAACTACGACATTTGCAATTCTTTCACAATGTTACCAACTTTATCAGCATCCCTCCAACCTACATTACTTTTGCCATATATTTTGTTGTTGTTGAAGAGCACCCATTTTCCTTCAACATACCACATTCAGTCCAACATAGAATTGGTAGTCAGTAGCAATACTTTTTTATTGTAGCATAAAACTCTGCACATAAAATCGTTTTACGACCTGTCCGCGACAAATAGCCGTAAGCACATAAAGTGCAAGAGCATTATACTGTTTGGCTATTTCGGCCTCATCCAGGTTATATGTGGTATATATGGTGTATCGATAGCTGAACTGATATGCCAAATGTTAATCTCAATGGTACAAGGTCAGACAAGGTTGGACATTACTAGTGCCCTAACACTCCGAAGGCCTGGGAAAAGCAAACACTGAAATAAATAATTATTATTTAGACAGAAGTACAGTTGTATATGCACATCCTCAAATAAATTGTTCATGATTTAGCATATTACTAGTCATAGAATTATATAATTATATTATATAATTATTTTATTTGGCAATGCACATATCTTACAGTATATTTAAATAATTTTCCATAGCAATGAAATATATATCGTAAGCTACGTCTATTGAATTATTAATCATATATTGAAATAATCTATGCGAGATGGCATTCCCATTCCACAAAAATGCAATACAATGCTGCAGAAGTGGAAATGGCACAGATATTGCCATTTTGTGGTTGACACTGATATATGGCGAGAGTCTTTTTAAGGCATTTTTTTACATATCTGTTGTGTATGTATATTGTAATTTAGATTTTCTTTTAGTTAAGACTCCAAGAAGCTTAACATTTGCCTCTGCAACTAATGTGATGTCATCAATTTCTATTTCAAACTCCTTGTCTGCGGATTCCATAAAAAATGCCTGAAATTCGTGGGGATTTGCCAGCATTTCATTTAAAGTAAACCAATTTATGGCAGCCTTGGATTCAATCTACTACCAATTTCTCATTCTTTCGGTGCGGGGATCAACTTTAGACGTCAGAATCTGACGTCTAAAGTGTAAAGACTGTCTCCGTACTAAAACGGTTAAGGTGAATACCCATATGATATGAGACACGAGAAGTAGTCCGTAATAACAGACTCTGTGTGCGATACAGAGTCTGTAATCATTGCCTTTCGTAAAGTTGTGCCCCAAAAATACGGTGCGCATCCGATCGATTGCGCAATGAATTACTGCGTCATTGTTTGATCAATTATTTTTATATCATTCTGTAATGACAGATGTACATCTCAATAGAATAATGCCTCAACCTGGGGACTTGAAGCCTTTATAGGTGAATTTACCATCTAAACAGGGTTACCCTCACATTTTTCATAGTCCGAAATGACGCTTCACTGATCGTTTAGCGTCAGAACTTGTTCCATTTGCTTATGTTGAGTTTTTTTCCTGAGCAACGTATTGTAAACTATTGACCTGTAGTAACAGTAATAATAGTTTCAGAAGGCAGTTGAATTATTTGAGTTGAGCAGTGTGTTATATTAGCTGAATGCATAACGGAAAACAATTATTATTAAACCATTGTATTTATGTATGAAGTTGGGCCAACGTTGGGTCAGCAATGCCAGAGTTGTGCGCATTGGGCCGGCGTTGTGCCAGCGTTGCCACTAGGACAGGTGCGAACATGCCTCATTATATCATTGATAGTGAGGATGTTCTGCCAAACAGACATTTGTGGATCCAGGGCACGGTTGGAAGGCCATGAACAAGGTCTACAACGTGACGTCGGAAGCTACAGGTCTGCCCACTAATAATACAGATGTTATGTAATCCTTATTATATCATAAAGTAGCTAGGTGTGAGTAGTAATTAGATTCAAATAAAAGGGTCGATAGTGGTCATGCAAACGTATCTCTGAGACCCCACCTTTAGAGGTGAAATGGTGGCAGAGATGATTGTGAGCAGCTAGACCAATTAATGCTGTTTTGGGGTTGGCCCACTGTCTGCGACGTCGGACCAACATTAGTCTAGCATTGGCTCAAAGTTCCACGTTAGCTGAGTTACTTGTGTAAAAACGGCTAGAGGATGGCACAGTTATTCGAGATGTCTGTCAGTGCGCAGGCGCAGAATCTATAACATAGAGAAAGCCAGAGACAAAGAGCAAGAGAGCTCTGAGAGAGATGCGCGAACCACCATAGAGTAAGGACTGACTATTGTCTGTGAGCATGTTATGACCATGATGTGAGTGTATCAATAAAGAGGTGAGAAGATAATCCTGACCATGAGACCCAGCACAAGAGTTTGTTGTCAACAAGCCCGTTATAAAATCCAACGATGTTGGTGAATCTGGAATGCATTAGATTGTTAAATCCGTGGACTTTTAATTGGACTCGCAGTCCAAGTATTTTTCATTGGCGAGCTTGCCAGGATTTTTCATTGGCGAGCAGTTGCTTCAGGATAAGTACCTCAGGAGGAGTGTAATCACTTCAGAAGGAGTGTCATCACCCCATGAGGTACGTAAAATGTCCACGTTGGATTAGCTAACCAACAAGTTTATATTTGCCTCGTGAGGATGACCAGCAACCCAGGAGGCTCGAAAAATGACTGTACGTGGTATAACATAGCTCAGGCTGGAACCTGGCCAGTTTCAACATTCTACAGCTGGCTGGGCTAGTTTCGGGCAGCGCTTGGGAGGACGAAATGAAGGAAGAAAGAACAAACGAAAAGAAAGAACCAATAAAGTAACAGATTACAGACTTTGATGGCAACCTCCCTGCTGCCACTTATTTCGATTGAAGGAAATACGTCTCTCCCAGTTGATCTTGTTGCGGATCGGCTGTGATTGCTTCAATGTGATTTGGCAAGTCAGTCAGATAAACTGTCAGCAGTAGAAGTCGTACGAGTAAGCATGCATGGACTAAAATGACAGCGAATGTCGCGCATGTCAGTGAACGTCAAGGTGGCGAGCATGGTTCGAGTATTGGGCTCTGGTATACTCGTAACGGTCCAATTTAGACTACGACTTGTGAATTTCGGACATAGCTAGAGTTTTCTTCGGACGTAGATACATGTACTTGGTCAGATACGCATTGGGCCATAGTGGTACTGATGTCTGAAGCGAGGGAGGTGAACAATGATTTGATAACACTGCAGCGAGTGCCACATGTAATTCCTGAAAGCAGGCAGGCAGAACGCTGGAAACAAAGCAGCAGGATGAGTCAGCATCAAGCAGATAAGACAGAACTGACGATTCACACTTCAGGCTGATTAGATACAACATTTTGGCAGCTGTCCCAACTTTGCCAAAACCAAAACCCAAAATGATGACCTGCCGCTGATGAGTCACCGGACATCGTACCTGCTACCGTCAGCTGGACCAACCATTGCCGGCTGAGAGGAACCCCAGGAGGTGAATCATAGGGAGATGAGGACCCCACTCCTTTGATTTTGCCCACCGAGTAATTAGCATGATTAATCACACAAGGACTAATCACGACTCAGACCATTGGGATTGGCTGAAGAAGGCGGAACGCCCAGGAATCTCTGCTAAGCCATTGGATAAACGAGTGCGTGAACGCCCCACACGTGATTGTGCTACGCACCCTCCTGTGCTTTGTCGTGTTTGTGTTCAAAACGCCTTTTAGTGACCACACCCATGTGGCAGTTGTGTTAGACACCCCCCCCCCTCCTCCATCCGGAAAGTGAATGGTGCGATATACAATGATGACGTTGTAGCAGACACTCACAAAAGAGGTATCAGTAATAATGTTATACAACTTGAGTGACAATTTTGTAAAATCTGACTGACAATTTTGTACCAATTAAGAGATAATTCTATAAAAATTTTGTGAAAATTGGGTGACAATTTTATCAAAATTGAGTTTATCGAAATAGGGTTAAAATTAAATTTGTTTACACTGTTACCTAAAGACATTGAAAGACAATTCCTAGATACATAGCATTGATAGTTTCATGACAATTGAATGAAAATTGAGTGAGATGTGCTTAGCAGTTTAAGTGAACTGTTTGGCACGGATATTTAAATACGATTTTAAATTACTTAACCAATAGTAAGTTACTTGAAATAATTCATCTATTGAGAACTGTAGTTGAGAAGAGTTCAAGAGACTGTTCCAGACCAAACTACTGTGGTGAATTTAATGTACTGTTACATACAGCTGTCGTGGCTAATCTTTTGAATTGTTGCAGATAAATTGAGTAAAATTATTTTTAAAATGTTCACCTCACCAGTAAGCCAGAGACGTGTATTAGTTGGTAAAACTAGTTATTCTATATCTGTGATTAGAATAGAATTTGGGTAGCTTGTGGTGTTTGATCCACAAGGCAGTACGGGCGCCACACGGGAGGCGACCTCAGACCTGAGGGGTACGGGTCAGGGTCGTGATCCTATAATGTGCTGGGAACGTACATAGTGCATTAGTGCATCGGAGGACGTGAGCTATGAACAGTGCTCATGGGGAGATACCGGTTCTCTGCCAACGTGCTAGTTCTCCGCCCATACGCTGTCTCGGTCACGATCCTTAGGTGCTGCACTGGTACCTGCTGGTGGTACAACGGGGATGTTGTACCGGAGATGGATCGGTATGTGTAGTGCATAAATGCACCCGGAAGGTGGCGCATAGACATGGTTCATGGAGAGATACGCGCGTTCTCTGCTCCTGGACTGTCTCGGTCACGATTCTTGGGTGCTGCACTGAAACCTGCAGGTGGTACAACAGGGATGTTGTACTGGAGGCTTACGGGTACCACAGCGCGCCGATAGGCCAGGCGTGGCATGGTAGTCGAGGCGTCAGGGCGACGCCATGGTTTGTACGGGATAAGGTTTCTGTAAGGAGCCAGTACAAGCTGAGATAAGCCAGGGATAGCGCTGGTACGCGCATGGCAAGAGAGCCATTTGTACCGCTGGTCAGAAGCCGTGAACGGCGCTGACGAGCACATGCATAGACGCGTGTCGGACAGGCTGAGCTATTATTATAAGCACGACGCCGCCGCTACGCAATTGCCATGCAAACACTTATACATGGCGTGACCATGTATGCATTGTTATAATATATATTTTGCTTGATATACTGTGCTAAATATTTTTATGTGGATTGCTGTGTGGATTTAGTTAGATATTGACGGACATGTGCCGTCAGTGTGATGTACTGAGACAGCAGCACATATCTCGTCAACGAAATGGTTGACGAGCTGATTGTTATTTTGACTTATGACACTGATTACACCATTACGACTGTCCTGACAGACGGATATAAGACATACCACATAACCAGCGAAGCATGGACAATTAGAGGTCTCCAAAACCCAAATTATACTGTACCTGTTTGCTTATGTGTTGTCAAAATTCAACCGTTACAAGTGAATGTTTGCAGTGGACTATATGTGATGATGTCTTCTAAAGTGCCAGTATCTCTCAACAATAGTTTTAGACTTAGTGGCGCTTCGAACATTGGAAGCCATATCAATTCATAAGTCTAATTGGAAGAAATTACCTCAAATTCATGTTTTACAGATTGCTAAAATATGAGCGACACCATGGTCCACCTGCACGGTGTGGGTCGCCACCCACCGTGGTGGCTAGGGTGTTTCTTGGAGCGCAATGGCTGGTATGGATGTCGTAGAATTTACCGGTGACAGACACTCTGTATGAGTGAGTAGGACAGGACGAGTGACACCTTTCTCATTTCCTAGGGAGAGGCGTGGTCAATGTAAGTGTTATCTGAATACAGGTGTAACCAGTCAGCGATACTCGTATGGACACTAATCAATGTACGTGTGAACTCTGAATAATACTGTAATATACATACGTGTGAACTCGTCTTAATATGTGTGTGACTTATAATCAATATATGTGTGAAATGTAGTAATTAGATGTGTGGCCTATTATATATACTGTCGTATTAATCACACAACCTTCTTTGATATGAGTTAAAATGGGATTTGAACTTTAAGGGAGGGGCGTGTGTAAACTATTGACCTGTAGTAACAGTAATAATAGTTTCAGAAGGCAGTTGAATTATTTGAGTTGAGCAGTGTGTTATATTAGCTGAATGCATAACGGAAAACAATTATTATTAAACCATTGTATTTATGTATGAAGTTGGGCCAACGTTGGGTCAGCAATGCCAGAGTTGTGCGCATTGGGCCGGCGTTGTGCCAGCGTTGCCACTAGGACAGGTGCGAACATGCCTCATTATATCATTGATAGTGAGGATGTTCTGCCAAACAGACATTTGTGGATCCAGGGCACGGTTGGAAGGCCATGAACAAGGTCTACAACGTGACGTCGGAAGCTACAGGTCTGCCCACTAATAATACAGATGTTATGTAATCCTTATTATATCATAAAGTAGCTAGGTGTGAGTAGTAATTAGATTCAAATAAAAGGGTCGATAGTGGTCATGCAAACGTATCTCTGAGACCCCACCTTTAGAGGTGAAATGGTGGCAGAGATGATTGTGAGCAGCTAGACCAATTAATGCTGTTTTGGGGTTGGCCCACTGTCTGCGACGTCGGACCAACATTAGTCTAGCATTGGCTCAAAGTTCCACGTTAGCTGAGTTACTTGTGTAAAAACGGCTAGAGGATGGCACAGTTATTCGAGATGTCTGTCAGTGCGCAGGCGCAGAATCTATAACATAGAGAAAGCCAGAGACAAAGAGCAAGAGAGCTCTGAGAGAGATGCGCGAACCACCATAGAGTAAGGACTGACTATTGTCTGTGAGCATGTTATGACCATGATGTGAGTGTATCAATAAAGAGGTGAGAAGATAATCCTGACCATGAGACCCAGCACAAGAGTTTGTTGTCAACAAGCCCGTTATAAAATCCAACGATGTTGGTGAATCTGGAATGCATTAGATTGTTAAATCCGTGGACTTTTAATTGGACTCGCAGTCCAAGTATTTTTCAGTATGAACTATATCACACTTACCTATAATCTCAGTACAATTAACTTAATCGATATTCTCTAACATGAACTGAGGTTTCTGTCAAAATTTCATGAATTTGTTAGGTTCAATTGATTGATGGGTCAAGTTTGAATCATAATGTCGTAAACACGACTGAACGCGGTGGATGATCAGTACAATAAATTGTTCATTTCAAGCTTGTTCACATAGCTTATACCTGCATACACATCCGTGTACAAATATAAAATATCCAAAGCACTTGTTTGTTGATATATATAATCTTTGAAATGCCAATAATGAAGTTTTTAATTCTCTGATATGAGCTCTCAATATATGTTTTTTTTAAATTTCATCAGTAGGAAAAAAAAACAAATTAATACACAGTTTATTTTTCTTATAATAATGATGTACATTATCTCTGGGATGTAGAATGTGTGTGCGGTCGTCCATGTCTACCAGTGTGGTTTCTCGTAATAAGGCCAGTCCAATCTAAAAATTGTGTACGCCACAGGCCTACTTCTGAATGGGTATAAATATGAAACTTTATCCACTTTACGTCTAAATGCGTTCGTCATGGAATCTCCAGATGACACGAAAAACTTATTCTTGGCACAATGTTGTCTCGTTGCTTTGCCATCATTGTCTAACCTCCACACATATTGAGAACGACAAAGCTACCATAAGCTGGTAAGTGCCAGAGATAATTAAATAATGTAAACAAAGTACATGTAATTATTAAATTTATTAAGCAACTCAATAATTTATGTGATAGTTCCCAACGTTTTTCACAACAAACGTAAAGAAATCACCAATTGGAACTTATATTTAAAGGAGGAATGGAACATGAGTGGGTCGAGTAAGTGAGTTCGGATGAAATAAGATGTAAAAAATGTCATACCTCTTTCTTCAGTAAGGGAGGGAGCATATAACTATAGATTAAACATATATTTGGGTAATCTATGACATAGGCTTTTCCCGAAACCCAATATTTCCCTTCCAGAATACATAAAATTCAAAATTTCAGTCTACACGGTTTTTAGTTGTAGTCCTTCTGGAAAACTATATTTGATTTTTTGCATTTTGCCAAATTTCTTCAATATTAATTTCCGCCATGATTGTATTGCTGTTAAATTAATATAATAAATACAATTCTACCGGATTCGTCGCGCTAAAACGCTACAAATGATAATAAATCAGCTAACAGTAGTGAACATTGTAATAGTAAATCATGATAGTTGAGTTAGTCTGTACAATTCAATTGAATTTAAATAATGATTTTGAGTAGCATCGTACGAGGCTACACATTGACTTTCGCTGTACCATATGTCTTGCTAATATAATGCATGTGTGGGCCTAAACATATTATTATAGCGTAATAATACAATGTAATTATTGTCGTTTAAATCCACATACAACAGTATTTCGGCATATTACTAAGAATTTTACAATGTTATTTTAAAATCATAGCGGTCACCCATCATGATAAAAAATAACCCATTTCCGATAATTTTCGCTGATCGACTTCCCAGAATGAGCCTGATTTTTCTTGTAGTATTAGGTGAGAATAATAAGGGTAATCGTATCTTGGCGTGTACCGGCCCCTATGCACAACAGAATACCGGTGACCATCGATTTTCACCTGTACATGTGTACCCGAAAATAAACACTTATTCGGCCAATTTTGTGCAAAAATGTGAGGGTTACCCTATTCAAAGACAATATACACATATAAAAAAGGAGACCTAAATGACTACCCTGATGACATCGCAAGGCTCTGACACAGTGACGTCCATGTTTTGGCAGAATGGTATTACTGTGATCACCAGAGCGCGCTAGCTGAATATAGTCTTATACCACTCTAGTTGTGCTATAATTTATAACAAACTTAGTTGTTGAACACAGATGGCACTTTTATCAACAATGCCAACAATGTTTCATATTTGAACACGTTTAACTCAGTTCATAGTTGCTGCTAACACGTGCCGTGTAAATTTCAGTTATGGGAAATAAATTAGTGTTTCAATATCAAGATTTGCAAATGCTTGGTCTAAAACTAAATAAATATGAGTATTTTCCACCCCCTTGAAGTTGTGGGTCGCGGCAGCGAGACACAACTTCAAATGGGCGAAAATATATTTTTTAATGTACCGCTTTGAGGGTTGATAATTTATGGGCCTTTTGCTGCACACCAATCTAAACATCAGTAACCTAAGATGAAAACAAAAATAACGTATAGTGGGTCATCTGTTGCTCTCACCTCCAATCAGACCACGTCAGATTCTGAGGTATAAAGACGGTCCCCTCACTGCCTAACCTCCACAAATATTGAGACAACAAAGCTACCATAAGCTGATAAGTGGCAGAGATAATTAAATTATGTAAACAAAGTACATGTAATTATTTAATTTATTAAACAACTCAATAATTCATGTGATAGTTCCCAACGTTTTTCACAACAAATGTAAAGAAATGACCAATTAGAACTTATATTTAAAGGAGAAATGGAAGATGAGTGGGTCGAGTAAGTGAGTTCGGATGAAATAAGATGTAAAAAACTTTCTACCTCTTTCTTCAGTAAGGGAGGGAGCATATAACTATAGAAAAACCATTTATTTGGGTAATCTATAACATAGGCTTTTCCCGAAACCTGTTGGCAAATTGACGAAGCAATATTTCCCCTCCAGAATACATAAAATTCAAAATTTCAGTCTACACGGTTTTTAGCTGTAGTCCTTCTGGAAAACCATATTTGATTTTTGCATTTTGCTAACAGTAAATGTGGCAACAATGTTTCATATTTGAACACGTTTAACTCAGTTCATAGTTGCTGCTAACACGTGCCGTGTAAATTTCAGTTATGGGAAATAAATTAGTGTTTCAATATCAAGATTTGCAAATGCTTGGTCTAAAACTAAATGAATATGAGTATTTTCCACCCCCTTGAAGTTGTGGGTCGCGGCAGCGAGACACAACTTCAAATGAGCGAAAATATATTTTTTAATGTACCGCTTTGAGGGTTGATAATTTATGGGCCTATTGCTGCACACCAATCTAAACACCAGTAACCTAAAATGAAAACAAAAAAAACGTATAGTGGTTTATCTGTTGCTCTCACCTCCAATTAGACCACGTCAAATTCTGAGGTATAAAGACGGTCCCCTCACTGAAAAAAATAAAATATTTTAATGGCCATAACATAATATTTATTCAAGAGATGGGGAAAGAGCTAACATTTATGATGATATCGAATTGGAAAGTTCCCTTTCGCCTCCATGGTTTATCCAAATATATTTCAGCTTTTAAGGGTTAATAAAGCAGATTGGCGGTGTCCAGATTAACCAGTAAAGCAAGGACGTTTCGAAGAGTCATCTTTTGACCACTCCACTCACCGCTGTCAGAGTCCACGATTATGTTTATGGTGCTGTCAGAAGAACTAAAGATTGAATGTCAGCGAGCGAGTGGAAAAAAGCATACACTTTGAAGGTAATGATGAACGTTGTATGTAAATATTGGAAAGTTGCACACTTTAAAATTTGAACGGATCATGATTTTTTCAATCCAGTCCCTGATTTTTCTAGTTATTATTACCTCCGCCATAGGAGGTTAATATTTTATCGTGCTTGCTTGCTTGCTTGCTTGAGTGCTTGCTTGCTTGCGTGCTTGCTTGCTTGCTTGCTCGCTTGCATGTTAGCTCGTTAGCTCGTTTGTTTGTATGTTTGTTTGTTTGTTTGTTTGTTTGTTTGTTTGTTTGTTTGTTTGGTTGGTTGGTTGGTTGGTTGGTTGGTTGGTTGGTTGGTTGGTTGGTTGGTTGGTTGGTTGGTTGGTTGGTTGGTTGGTTGGTTGTTTGGTTGTTTGGTTGGTTGGTTGTTTGGTTGGTTGTTTGGTTGTTTGGTTGTTACTTGTTTGTTTGTTTGTTTGTTATTTTTGTTTGGTTGTTTGATTGTTTGATTGTTTGCTTGTTTGTTTGTCGGGAGGTTTGCAGTCTCTGACTGTTATGTCTTGTTTTTCATGTGACAGACACCCACACATAATCCACACTTAGTCTAATGATTAGATGATATAGGCCTACAGCATTGATATAATCACTATGATTTCAATGTTTCACCGTTATAATCTAGTAGCGGCGGTGATGTGTAAGTTCTGTATCCCGTCATGTGTCAGAGTACAAAGTGCTATGTGTAGTAAATATCGTATAGCTCCCTGCTTTGTAGCTCCGTAGCCTGTATGTCCATAATTGGAGAATTAAATACTCGTGAACAGACATTGCATCTTATAGTGGTTTAATGTTGGAACACCGTCTGCGACGGTGGTCCAACATTAAACCACCATCAAATACTCTTGAGATTGATGAGCCGCCTTTAGACCCTACCTGTATAACACAAGCGATTGCTTCGGATTCTATATAGTGCTCGCTTTTGATGATAACAGTAACGTTACTTGTCAATAGTAAATTAGCGTCATTGATAGCAGTGCAGTATTTACACTTTTGACGTCCAGACAATACCCTACACCGGAAGAGCTAGCCCGTCTTTTCTTGCAAGGTTTTAGTTCTGACTGACAGAAAGACATCACCATGCGTGAATTATATGTACTATATTGCTTTGCTTTGCCTCATTTTGCTGCATTTATTGGCATTTGTTAAAGGAGTAGTCCACTGTGTACGAACAGCGGGACACATCTGTACCCAGACTGCACCACGCTGATCACAGAGACAGGTACAACTGGGGTACAAATACAACCATTCATAGAGTGGATATATAGCTTTAATCTCTGTGAGGAACATTTAGAGCAGCTGCCACCGCTGCTCCACGTTGAAAACCAGAATCACAGGAACATATTAATTAGGGTAACATTATATCTGCAGTATTTGTCATTAGGAATAATTAATATAATTTAATTATTTCTACGTTAACCCGTCTGCTCTCTCTGGTACGTGCTTTGTAATGGCAGCCACATTGAAAAACCTGGGGTTGGTTGTGGCACTCCTGTATGTCGCTTACCTCCAATTCACTCCCTCAACCCCCAGTGATCGACAGGGGTCGTCACACGGCGCCACGCATAAATTATCTGACTGGATGAGAGAACACACGGGATTGGTCACACTGATAGTTGTTGGAGTCGCGATGTCAGGATATTTTGTAGGAAATCGTGTTGGACACAGACCTCTGCCGGATCAAACTCTACCTCAAACGAGAGAGAAAAACACTAAACGTCGCTAGTGGTGTGCTACAATATAGTAATGACTGGTCTATATTTACCCTTAGAATTCTGAAATATTTTTGTATAAACCATGGGGACTGAAGGGTTTCTTTCAATTTGAAATCATCATGAATGTCTTAACTTGCTTTTTCTGCTTCATTTGAATACCTATATTATGGGTCTACGGCTATTATAATTTATTTTGATACTTTCAGTGCGGGGATTGTCTTTAGACGTCAGAAACTGACGTCTTTACTCTATACGTCTAAAAACGCTTCCCGCGCTGTATGGGTTAATAATCCTAGTGGGTGTTTCTATTATGCAATGATATGCACTGTTATACATTGAATGACTTTGTGAATAACCAATTTTAAGATTGCAATAAACACATTACAATACATACCAATTACCAGATAATCTTTTTTCACCCTACTGATGCACAGGCTCTGAGGTCCAAAGGGTGCTCATTGAGCACCCTTTGTACGTCAGAGCCTGTGTACTCATACTGCTATTATGTCTTAATGTATCTATTCAGCAGACAAGATATTACAGGTCCATATAAACTAACCAGCAGGGATATCATTATCTGGTATATATAGTCTACCCAGCAGGGATCTGTCATGTGGTCTTGGTCCAATGCTTGAAATTCTGTTTACATTTGAATATATTTACCATAAGCTTACATTTTGTAGAGGGGTTATCTGGGTGTGAGTAAATGCCGGTTGTAAAGTTTATAAGGTGTGAACAACTAAATGATCAGCTATTTCGTTAAGCACCCCCTTTTAGAGAAATATGACTTCAACACATTTTCAGGAAGGGTGCAAAAATGTATCGGCTATATTTTATTGGTAACTACTTGCTGATGTATAATTTTCTTGTGAGAGATCTTTAGAGAGTCATATCACTTGGGTTTAAAAATTAAAGGACATGTTCTGTTATACTGACAACTGTCTGTCAGTAATAATTATGCAGTAACCAGGTAACCCATTTATTATCTTTATGTAGATTTATTAACCTACAATATTTTGATTTGTTATTATGAGGGTTCGAAAGTTACGTTTTGCCCTGGCCGTCTTCTACGTTTTCCCCCATTAACATGAATAAAGAAGCCACAATATAAAAAAAAGAACGGCATATTTGAGCTCCACAAATTTATTTTAAAAGATGTACATGTATTGATAAAGATAAGGTTCTTTTGAAAATGGTTTTGAAATTGGTCAGTGATGGATTTGCCGTTTTTCCAAATGGTGAGAAATGACCTCAAATTAACTGTATATAATAAAATGAGCATAATAATAATGCTATCTCAATATAGAAAGCACAGTGCCACTCGCTTGCGCTGACAGGTACTGCTCAGATTGACAGCTTCCCGCCAATAATTACAGCCGTCTGTGTTTTAGCGCCTATGGTTTCAGCTGTAGATCAATCTTCACAGAATCTGACAATACTAACTCTTTCCTGGCCTGTGGTTGGTCAATTCCTATCATCTCCGCCTGGCGACTATTATTTGAAAACTCATACCAAGATATCAGTGGTAAGCCTGCTTCTCCCAACCTTTCCAAATGGCGATAATTATCTAGTCTAGGTATGTTATACTGTCAACAAAAATTTTGCAAATTATTTATGCGAAATAGTTTGATTTTTACCAAGATAATTATTTGCAATAACCTTGTAGATGCAACACACACGTTTTTGGGATAAATGCAAAACTTAGATAATATTCAAAGTTTTTTTAAGCTCACGCATATCTTTAAATAATTTTCAAAAGGTTTTAAGGCATGCTGTTTCAATGCCTTTACCTCAACTGTTACAGTAGTCGTTCATAGGACAAATATAAATGCTAAACTTAAAGGGCGACTTAACAAATTATAACTTTGTTGCACGTAATTAAAAAACCTAATCTAGGAATTAAATAAATGTAATGTAACGTCATCTTGCAGTATTCAGCGGTATTTGTTACACTCAACTTGACTGGAAATAAACAATACCGCTGTCAGGGTGCGTTATTTTGTACCCTGCCATGTGCATGGTAAAATGGCAGTAAAAAATATCATAGTTTAGTCACCAGATGCCGCTGCCTAAATATATCTGGTAAAGGAATCACCAGGTGGCCTTATTGTAACTCAAGTTAAAGGGATAGATCACTGTTCATAATGTTCGAGATAAGTGGTCCCACAAAGCACCGCGCTATAAACATCATCAACTACATTCGGTAATTCGAGTAATTTTCCAATGTATCATCATACACATTTGTTTGTGTAAAAGAAGCTTTTGCATTGTTAGAGCTATAAACATTTTCAGTGCATGGGTAAATAACCCCATATATCTTTTTAACCATTCGACTGTTTTCTTTCAATATACAAAATAAAAAAGGCATGTCAATCTGCTTGCTTTCTGTTATTTTAGCACAAAATAATCTCTTGTCCCACTCTCCCCTGAGTGACCTAGACAAAAATTGATCTCGTTTTTTAGCATAGCCGAATTGTTATAGCCAGCGCAAGAGCTTTCTGTTATCTTTATGTTTATTAATTTCGATGTTTTTGCTACAACAAAACATCACAGAATCGATTAAAATAAGTATCAAAATAGTATATCTATAATATTCACCACCAGAGCTGCTGCAAAGATCCACATTTAAAAGGGACTAGCTTTCTCATTCTTCAACTTTATAATAATTTGCGCGAACGAAATTGTATGGGGAGACATTGTAGACCCTTAGGATTGAATTTGAGCTTAATATCATAATTATGTCATAATTGGTTTCATCAGTATTGTTCAAGACCTCATATAACCATATACTGTATACTTGTGTAATAATGTAAATACACCTTATTACCGTCATTTTTTTAGATTGCAATTGTTAATGTCATAAAAAGATCCTCGAATCTATCTGTTAACGGTATACGTGATATTAGTCTGCTCAACATGCTCAAGCGATTACCATTTGATCCCATCTGATGCATCCCATCAAATATAACCTGGCCCATCAAAGTAACATTATACTCAAATAAGCATCCGTGTAATTCATTATCTGGCAACTTAATCGGATAAGTTAAATTTTAATCATCCAGCCATCACTGAAATATGATATGACGAGCTTGTGTTTTGCATTGAAAAGTAATCGACAGATATTAATTTTCATTCCAGCCTGAACAAAATAACACAACACCACTTGCATCTTCATACATGTATTTATTTTGCATTAATTGGCCACTATCTTCAACTCACCAGTTCACAGCTGAAATGAACAGAAACGTGAACAATATATGTGACAATAGCGTAGCTGTTGAGTACTGAGTATTTAACGGTGAATATAAGTATGTATACTACAAATAAACAACACGAAAAGAGCTAATTATAGGCATAATATTGCAATTTTTCGCCCACTTTAGGTTGTGTCTCGCTACCGCGACACAACCTCAAGTGGGCGAAAAATTGGTGAGATTTGTAGAATTTGAATAAAAACATATAGTAATCCAGCCAATTTAACCCTCTAACCGCCAAATTATTCAATCTGAAGTTTTACCCACTTGAAGTTGTGTCTCACTGACGCGATCCACAACTTCCGAGTGAGTGAAAATTATTCAGATTTGACAAAATGCAGGTCAACTGTTTTCAAATATTGCTGATTGATGTCACCTTTTATATTTAACATGTTTAAAAGGTGGTGCTTAATGTGCTAATAAAAAATGAAAACCCGAATGTACGCGGCACCGGCGGTTAAAGGGTTAAGAGACTTACATAGGGAAGATGTTGAGACGTTGATGTATGTCACGAAACATTAATAAGGCGACGTGGTGATTTATAATTAGCAAGAGCCGAATATTCAGTGCTGGATGAATATCAAGGGACACGATGTTAGCATGATCTGGTTGACGTAATACTATGTAAACAATGCTGGGCATGGTAATGCTTATTTGTAAAACAATATTGTGTAAACAATATTGAAATAAGATGTTGAATGCCATGAAAAATAGCCGTTTTCATCCGCTTTATTTGTTTGAAACATCCCCGCAACCATTTCGGCTTTAGGAACTTCTCGTACGCATTGTCATTATGTCATTGTCCTACCAGAGACTCAATTACACCCGAGTGAAGTGAATCACTTGAGGGTAAAGTGCCTTGCCCTGGGACACAACATCAAAACAACGATGTACCAGCATTGAGAGGGGAGAAAGATAATACATCTCTGAAAATCCTGTACCAAGCGGGTATCAAGCTCATACGGTAGGAAGCTGTTGTCGATGAAGTATCAACAGTTACAGCTGGCTGCAAATGTATTTTGTCAAGAAAACGATAGCAACAGATAGTATTTTTGGATTTGTCTGTGTGATATTATGTTACATCTCAGTAAACACGATGATTTGGCCCAATGTTGGGCTGATGTTGGCCTATCGTCTACGACGCTGGCCCACCATCAGCTCAACATTGGGCCAACACCTCGTGTTTGCTGGAACGTATGCCCATCTCGCAATCTACAACATAAATTAATGTTTTACTAAATTGCTACATGTATGACTGAATTTACATTGTAAAATATAGCCGACCCAAAATTTGTTCTCCTTACACCAGCCTCCTATAGTATTTCATTATTTTGGTAAACTGATGACAATTATTTGTTCTCCCAACATCCCATGTTCAATGTTGGGTAAAAATGCTGTAATTTTCTGATAATTTACATTTCTAATGTATATTTTTCGTTTCAAACCAAACAAAATAAAGTTATTTTTATTTAATGAAAAATTTAGAATAAACGAAAACTGCGTCTCTTTACTGAACCTTCAGCCACATACTTTCCAGACAAAGTGCCAATAATTATTGAGAAATTTCGTCCTTAATAAATTGCTTGTCTGTTTAGCAATAATGATCTCTTTTTCTTTATAGCTGTCAATATAAATCATTTATCACAATTTCCTGTGAGAAACTTGTTTTACCTGATTGTAGTACAATAAAATATTAATAAATATATAATAGATGACACATATGATTAGTCCCAGTAAACATGAGACATTGGACCAATGTTGTTTTAAGGTTGAGCCAGCCTTAAAACAACATTAAAACAACATCTCATGTTTCTTGGGTTGTATACACATAACATTATACTGTAGGTCTGTCTGTCAAACGAATTCCTCCGGTTGATGTCCTAATATTCGTATCAGTGAAATGTCAAATGTAGAGGCCATGTTCATTATAATCTCCACCCCAGAACATGTGCATAAACTGAATTAGCATCAGTTGATCAGTCACATAATATAGCTTATTCCCGAGTCACAAATCAAATTCGGCCGCCGTCCGATGATCGACCGACGTATTTGTTCGCTCATGAGTACAGCCGATGATCGCACAGACGATCTGATCGGACGGCAGATGAATTGGATTTGTGCCTCAGATAGCTGGATAGTAGGTATGATATTGATATATAAAAAGAATATAATCATGGACATAAAAATACTGAGATAATAAAAGTCATATAACGACTGTTAAAAATGTGCAAAGTAGGTAGGCCCTATAACAATAATTGTTGATAAAAATATTTAGCTAGAATACAAAAATGGAAATCGTCACGTTGGCATTCACTTAAATGATTGCATCGGATACCATGTTATGTGGTTTGATACGACCAAGCAGACTGGTATTTCCCGTGACAACCATGCAGTATCAGTATCAGAATCATATAATTAAAAAATCTGAAGGCATCTGAAAAGCAACAATAAAAAAGTACTTGAGTTTTGTGTCGGGTATTTAAATAATTTAAATACAGGCTATGGTAACATAGATGAAAATACTTGAGGTGCAACTCTGCGCTGCAAAATTAAAAGGCAGTAACTGCTAATTTAACAAGTGGGCGGTTACTGTCTTTTGATTTTGTTCGACAGCAATGCCGTAGCCCTTTAACCGCCAAGTTAGATTATTGCAATGTCATCCCATTTGCAGTTCTGTCTCGCTGGCGCGACCCACAACTTCAGGTGGGTGAAATTTATTCATGAGGTAACTTATTTTGACGCGATATATTTTACAATCCAAATGTGCTATTTATGAAGCTGTATATACAGATATACTTGGCAATGATTACAATTATCATCTTGCTCGGCGATGAACCCGTTTAACCCTGAATTTACCATTGTCATCCTCATTCACTGCAAGCCGCAAATTCTCGGCTTCCAGTGGATGAAGATGACCCGAAGAGTATTTCAAATTAAACAAATATATTGTTATTAGCAAAGCAGTTCCATGAAAACTTCCATTCCAAAAACACTAGGTGTAGGAAATTAAGCCTGAGCCATTCTTCAGAGATGCCAAATGATGTTTTGGTGCATCGCGAGGGATTTAAGGATTGTAACCCTTTAATCGCAAAGTCATCTAATTGAAATTTTCACCCACTTGAACTTGTGTCTCGGTGACGCGATCCACAACTTCAAGTGGGTGAAAATTTTAATATTTGACAAAATGGAGGTGAACCATTTTGACATCTTGTTATTTGGTGTCACGCTTTATTTTTAACATATTAAAAAGCTGGTATTTAATGTGCTAATAAAAAAACCCTAATATAATTGGGACTGGTGGTTAAAGGGCTAATTGGTAGGGTCACTCAGTCCGGGCTGTCTGGATCGGGCAATGTCAGATATTCCTTGAGACTTTTGGGGAGAGGGAGATGCGTGACACGGACCACCACGTTAGCGGAGATACCTCTCCTGATGGCATGGCGACACCAGTCCTGTAATAGCCTAGGCTGCCGGGTCAACTCCTGCACCCAGCTAGCCGTGGACAGGTTCAAACCCGAGTACTCCAGATAACGTAGTCCCGCCTCCTCTGTGTGCTGACCCGTCCAGTCACGCACGTCCTTCAGTTTGGCACGTATCGGTCTGTCCAGTCTGGGCAAGGCCTCCAGTAGTTTACGTAGTAGCACTCCGCTGTCACTGGCCGCCACCTGCCAGAACAGTGCCTCTAACTCCCTGTCCATCAGCCTGTTGAACCCGCAAGCCCTGATGCTTAGACGGAACAGCTCCACGTTCTGAGGCAGCGTAAAGTGTTTGGCCGTCAGGGTGTTAGCGTGAACAGCGTGTACCAGAGCCTGTTCAACGTCTCCCCCTCTGTTCACGAGCAGGGCGTAAGTCTCTCGCCGCCTCTTCAGCTGTGAGTACTGTAAGTCAAAGAGCACACCTTGGCTTGGTATGGCTGTGTAGCTGGCACGTAGTGAGCCCACGTCACCCGTGAAGGTGTAGTACATGGGGGTCTTTTGGGACCTGTCCACCGCGTCTATGTCTGCGGGACTCTGTAAACACCGGGATAGTACCTCACATTCCCCCGTGGTGGCCGCCAGGGTCAGTACGGAGGGTAACTCATCACTGGACAATGTGACGTCACAACGCGCATCCAGCAGCAGCTGGACAATGGTGCTGTGTCTCTGAAGCAGGGCCAGCTGCAGGGGAGTGGCGCCGATTCCATTTTTAATATCCGGGCCTGCACCGTGACGTAATAAGGCCTTGACGCACGTCACGTGACCGTAGACGGCCGCCTTGTGAAGGGCTGAGTTGCCCCCGTAGTCTGTGTGTTCTGTGTCGCCACCCGCTTCCAAAATGGCGGCAAGGCACTGTGCGTGACCGTGAGATGACGCGATGCTGAGCGGAGTGCGGCGCTGATTGCTGAACATGGTGAGTTGCTGGTGCTCAGGCACATTAGGATCTGCTCCAAGGTGCAGTAGCTGAAGAACCGTGTCTATGTCGCCTATTTCACAGGCCACGTGGAGAGGCGCCAGACCCCACTTGTTGTACCCATTGAGATCAGCTCCGGCATAGAGTAACCAGGTGACCAGGCGATGATTCCTCTTACGTATGGCCACGTGCAGCGCTCTCTGACCACGGCAGTCCAGCTGGTTGACGTCCACCTCCACGTAGGTACCAGGACAGTCACACGCGGCGTAGGCATAGTGGTACTGCTGCCCGTGTTTCGTCACAGCTCTGGACAAGAGGCGGCTTGCTGGGTCATCCGGACAGCTAACAGGGTTAGCTAGCCCTGAGACTGTGCTCACTTCACCCTGAAACAGTCATCATATTCAGCTTAACACTCATCCTGCTGATCACGACTATTGTCGTTTTTAATCTATATCATCGGTCGACCACCAGATCTCTGTTAGTGAGAATGGACTGTGTGTCTAAACTTCAAGACTTGCAAATATTTGTGCTAAAATTAATTTAATATTAGTAATTTCCACCCACTTGAAGTTGTGGGTCGCGGTAGCGAGAGACAACTTCAAGTGGGTTAATAGACTATTTATATAAATCAGCTTAGCGGGATAAGGGTTAGATATGTCACTGATGTACGAGTTTCATTTTACACTGAACTCTGCTTTAGAAAACATGATTTTAATTACATTAAGAAAATTGTTTTCTACCCCCCCCCCCCTCTGTTCTATAAGTTGTAATAATTATGATGATGTACTCGCGATGTGGTCAACTGCTTTCGTGAAATCAACAAACAAGTGTATACATAAAGTGGCTGTTTATCTATAATCATGATCTGATGATAATCGGGAATAATGTAAACGGGAAAAATACTGCCTGTAATTTGAAAGGAACCATTAATGCCACTTGATAGGGAGCATGGTCACTAGGTAACTCGTTGAGGTAAAACTATTCTACTGGTAAGATTCAAATAATATACGCACATGGGCTGACTAGAATTGTTCTCTAGTTATCGGTCACATTATGCTATGTGGTTGCTCGAGTCTCTACAAGGTTTGTGAATGCTCGGAATAAAGTAGAAGGACAACGTTTTAATAATTTCCAGGGGTGAAATAGGCCGATAGTTGTTTTTTACCAAGAGGAAGGGAGAGTAAAAATATTTATAATGGTCGTGGACCATAGGTATTCAAGTGCATCAGAAACAGCCAGCTAAGACATTAATATTGATTTCAAATTGAAAAAAACATTTTTTTCTATGGTTCTTACGAAAATATGTAAGCGCTTTAAGGGTTAACCCTTTCTAGCCTGAATTTACCATAGTCATCTTCATCCACTACAAGCCGAGAATTGCTGCCGCAATTCTCGACTTGTAGTGGATGAAGATGACTTGATGTGGTTTAAAAATTAAAGAAAATTACCACGTATTGGTAAACCAGTTTCATGGAAATTTTCGTTCTAAAACCCTTAGTTGTAGGGAAATTAAGTATGTTTTCAGGGATGTAAAATGATGCTTTAATGCATCGTGGGGGCTTAAAGGGTTAATCATCGATTGCCATTCGTGTACTGAGCGTCGATTATTTTTAAAATTTACCATCATACACCTTGGATGTAGGTTTGCTTATTTTTGTGTCAGGAAAACTAAACTTCTGGTAAATACCACTGTCAAATTGGTGTATACCAAATTTTGATTTACGTGATGAAGAAAAAATCAAGCGATTGGCAGTGGTAAAAATGATACAGCTCTTGATTGAAGTGATGCATTCTTCCTTGACATTTTTATACTCTTTAAACTTTAAAATTAACCTTTTAAACGCTGAGCACGACTATTTATTAGTCGATTAAATCAGTTACTGGGAACGAAATGTGTGTTCAGGCCTAATCATTAGGATTTGCAAATGTTTGGTCTCTAATTAATTAAATACGAGTAGTTTTACCCACTTGAAATAATATTGTGGATCGCGTTATTGTGACATCACTTCTAGTGGGTGAAAAATTACATAATATAAATTAACGGGTAAAGCGTTAAACATGTTAACCCTTTAACCGCCAAATTATTCAATTTAAATTTTCTCCCACTTGAAGCTGTGTCTCGCTGACGCGATCCACAACTTTAAGTGGGTGAAAATTATTCTGATTTGACAAAATGAAGGGCAACTATTATCAAATCTTGCTGATTTAATATCACATTTTATCTTTAACATGTTTAAAAAGTGGAACATAATGTGGTAATAAAACATAACAAAAAAACGAATATATTCGGCACCGGCGGTCAAAGGGTTGAATGAAATATAATCACAAGTTTGAGAACCGGATTTTATAACTGCAGATGGTGCTCTACTTGAAACCTTGTCCCACACATTCGATAAATTTATGTCAATATTATTGTTGAAAAGGACCGTCGTCTACATGAAGATGATAAAAAGATCAATTTTGTTCATTTCGCACCTACATGTACACAGGCAAACACTGATAATGCTTACAGCAAGCTATAATATCGACCCTCCAGATATAGGCGGGCGGCGGACCTCGCAATAAGACTTCTGGCATGATTTACCAAACACCAATTACGTCCAAGCTGGTAACCCTGTCAGCAATAAGCCAGCGAGTGTAAAATGCAGAAAATGGGGACCTGGCACCAGGCGTGGCTTTTACGATGGACCATCTGTCATACTGAGGGCGGAGTATTTACATAGGAGATCATCTGTGGTCAAGGCTCAGGTCGTGAAAAGGCAAACAGCAGTAGCTGCTTACCTGAAAAGTAAGCAGTTACTGCTGTTTGCCTTTGCGCTGCAGTAAAGTCACATCTGCTAAGTCATTTAACATGTAACTGAATAACAAAATAACTGAATATCTTCAAAATCGCAATTGCATCTCTTGTAGAGGTTTTCTATTTCTAAATTTACGGTTTTACCAGAACAACAACGACATTTTTGTAGCAAAAATACTCTTGATTTGCTGATAATTAGCAACGATGTACTTCGTTAAAAATCGATCCTTAAACATGTTAAAAGTCATGTTAAAATAGTTTTCATTTTATATATCATGCCTTCATTTATTTATTTAAAACATGTCATTTGTAGGACATGTGTGTTCTACAAATGACATGTGTTTTGTATAAATGGCATGTGTATTTTATAAATGACATTTGCGATCTCCAAATGACATGTGTGTTGTACAAATGACACGTGTGTTGTATAAATGACATGTGTGTTCTACAAATGACATGTGTGTTGTACACATGAAATGTGTGTTGTATAAATGACATGTGTGTTCTACAAATGACATGTGTGTGGTATAAATGACACGTGCGTTGAATAAATGGCACATGTGTTATGCAAATGACATATGTGTTGCACGAATGGCATGTGATATATATAAATGGCATGTGTTTTGTATAAATGACATGTGTGTTGCACAAATTGCCTGTGTATTGCACATTGTGCAAACGGTATGTGTGTTGCAGAGAACAGCATTAGTCTAACATCGTTGTTTGTTGGACGTGGAGATGCAACAGTATCTAGACATATCACACAAAATACGGAATGTTGAACTATCGCTACTACATTGCTATGACGTAACAGATTAATTTCGACAAATGTCCGTAAGGAAATAATGCTTATAGAGAAAGGCAGTATCGACTTATTTGTAAAGTAAGCAGATACAGACTTTTGGCTTTGCACGACACACTACTGATCAAAAACGTACAGCAATAACAGTCACATTTTCAAGAGAGTAGCCTAGTCACTGCTTTGTCTCAGTATGGCAGTATAATCCAAGGTAGGTGTGTTAACTCTTGTCCTGCTGAATTATGTCTATTTTATTTTTCGTCATTTGAAGCTGGAATTGCTAACGCAATTTCCAGTTTCAAATGACGAAAAATATTTATATTTTTTGAAAATATACATATTCTAATTTGAACTATTTGACTAGCTGAGCATCTACCACAAACTATATTGTCCATGTCAGGGCCCGTATTCTCGTACAAGTTACGATATATCGTAGGCTTCTGATTGGTCGAGATGGCCATCGCGACCAATCAGAAGCCTACGATATATCGTAACTTGTACGAGAATACGGGCCCAGTGACATATTATTAGGTTTTTATACGAGCGTAGCATGGCAAGGATTAAAATGATTGTCCTGACAATGCTCTCTGCACCAGCTTGTCCTCATGACTCCACCAGCAGGGTGAGGCGGTGTCAAACTGTTAACCCTCTCATTGCGAGGGCGATATGAATAGTTAAATCCTCATACCCAAACAAGTCAGTATAGCACACGTGTATAATAGTATGTGATTTTTTTAGTAGAATGTACAGCGCACATGTCATAAGTAATGGGATGAATATTGCAGGCAAATGGTCCAAAGCAAAAATAACTGCAAGATCACAAGGCTGATGACCAAATGCTCAAAGAACCCCACTTCCCCACCAGAATACTCTAATATTTCCTCTCAACATAAAATATGTCCGTGTGGCTAACTGCATACTGATAGCAGTACTGTATTTAAATACATTGTTGATTTTTTTATAGAAAAAAATTATCCACTCTTTCAATAATACAATTCAATCTTTCAACTGGCATCACTAAGTTTCTGTTCATAGCTGGTAAGTAACAATTTCTCTGCTTAACCCCCTTTTACAGCCGTAGATTTTGTTTAATAATTGTCAAAGTTCTTATTGTGATTAAATCTGTCGAAAATTCCTTATTGAATGAATTTTAATCTGCAATTGTGTAAGGTAAGTGACAGTGGAGCTATAAGACAAATTTTGCGAAAAAATATACGTCTCACAAATAAATTAATTGAACTACTTGATCAAGTTCAGTAACAATTTTTTTAAAAAACATAGCCCAAACACGACGCGTTGATCCTAGCATAGGCTCAAACGTCTGTGATTGCTTGGATAAGCCAAATTATGATTCATTTGTTCAACCACCACATATCGATACAGTTTATATAAATAGTAGCCTACATGAAATGTACACCTAAAATTTCAATATAAAACATGAATACATTAAAATAAAACAAAATATGTATTAATATTGATTAATATATTGTAAGTAACCGCAAAAGTGTATGGTACACAGATTTCCTAGATTTTCTAGAGAATCCCTAGTGCCACAAGATACATTTATCATGCTTTTTAACTGCAAAACCCTTTGGTCTCCAGGGTTTATACAAAATTATATTATATCGGTCTAGTCCTCTCACCTGTACGCACACACCGTCGCCGCCGATCAGCCTGTTGTGGAGCTCCGGGACCAGGAATACAAAGTCCTGTTTGCTGGCCAGCTTCTGGAGCTGGCAGGCGGGATCGTGCTGCTGGAAGGGGGACAGGGGGGCCGTCCCCCGCCCCCGCCCGGGACCGCCGGATCCCCGGGACTTCCCCTGGCCCATCCTGTCAACACACAAAAAAAAATGATAAGACCATGGGTCATATTTTTTTCATAGTAGTGACAATAATAATTCTTGTTTTAAAAAGTTCTCTGAAATATAACAACAATAATGCAAATTGCTAATTAATTATTGAGCAAAACAATTTGCGTCAATAATTCCAGCATCGACGGTTAATTTAGGTATTGATATTTTCGGTTTGTTTTAACACTTCCAGTAAATACCCCCTAGTAATAATTCAATTGACATCGACAGACATTATACTAATTCCTACTGCTCCAATTGGTGAATAAAATATGTTTATACTATTATATTCTGTTAACCCTTCAACCGCCGGTGTCGCATATATTCGGGTTTTCATTTTTTATTAGCACATTAAGTACCACCTTTTAAACATGTTAAAGATATAATGTGACATCAATCAGCACTATTTGAAAACAGTTGACCTCCACTTTGTCAAATCTGAATAATTTTCTCTGACTTGAAGTTGTGGATCGCGTCAGCGAGACACAATTTCAAGTGGGTGGAAATTCAGATTGAATAATTTGGCGGTTAAAGGGTTAATGTCAATTGACTCAGTGCTACTGGCAGTAAATACCCCCCGCAGTTGCTAAAAATGTGTTTTTTGTTGTTTTATTATTGTTGTATTGTTTTATTGGCGTTCATCAGGTTATTTTGTGTGTGTCACATTATAACTTTGTATTGTGCATAATGATGACATGGTACAAAATGGGGACATACCTATAAGATAATTTGTATAACAATGCATAACATTTCTTGAAATAAGTTTTGTTGTTTTATAATTGATTTATTTTTCATAGTTTTATTGACTAGACTGTATCAAATAAAGCCATTATTCGAACCATTATTTTTATTCACAGTATGGTATCATACCAGGGCACAGAGCCTGCGGGTGAGTTTAAGTACGGTTTAATGTATTCTGTTTATTTGGTTGCATGCAGTGTTGCCATGATCCAGGCCTCTGATGTTTTCCACATCGTACATGATGCAACTGATTTATAAGCACCCTGGATGCATTACGAGCCTATTGCAAACGTCGGAGCAGCGTCCAGGACGCATTGCGAGCATTATGTCCAATTGACAGTGCACAATGACAGTGACAGTGTAGAATGAGCGCAAACAAGCCACTCAAGCGTAGTAGCATTCTCGTAACCAGGTAACAGCACAATAAAAGCGCGAGAGGCACGCATACATGTACACTCTAAACAATATAGGTTCTTTAGAAGGAACTTTTCGATACTAATACCATGCAACCCCAGGAGAACCCTGCCAAGGTGCTCCTGGTGTTGCATGGTAATAGTACAGAGTTGTTTTTTAAAGAACCTATACGTATTTTGTTCAGAGTGTAGCGGTAACCCAATAAGCATACAACAGTCGCACGGTTTAATATCTGAGTCCCAAGTCGCTTATAAGCGTTGTCACTACGTCCACGCAACGTTCATGGAGTTCTTGCTGCGCTGTCATGGCGAATGTAGTAAACTTTGTGCACGTCCAAAACAAGCGCTGAGGCTTAGCTCTTGGCAACCCTTTCCCGTCCTTGATATAATAGTTTCCATTGCGTCACAAAGTGGCTCTATCTCACGCAGTTTGGTGTGACAGGGGTATTTTAAATGTATAACGAGTTTCGCTGGTGTGAAGATGACAGCTATTACACCAACCGCATTATAAAACAATAGTTTGTTATAAAAAACAATAAACGAACCGGAAAAAGTTGTATAGACTTATTAAAATAAAACATAATCAACAAAGCAAACAATATTACAAAAGTACGCCGATGAGAAAGTGCAAAAAAAGGGTTCAATTTTTTAACCGAACATGTAATCGGTACTTATGGAGTATTTTAAAATCGATTTTCCATCATTACCAAATGCGGGTGCTTGAAAGTGTGTTCCCAGATGGTGCATGACCTCCCCGAGCTAGTGTGTGGCTGCGACAAGCAGCATCTTTCTAAATAGTCTGATCATCTCACAAATTATTGTATTTAAATCGTCCTAGTTACAATGTTGTTGTTATAGATCGACCTACTATTAACCATTATTATATAACATAATGAAATACATGTATGGTTATTTATTATGAAGTATATGCGTGCTATATCATATCTCGTGTAATGTTAGTGAAAAAATGTACACAAAACAGACAGGATAATAACAATATTATTTATTGAATGATTACATTTTTTGTAATATATCACGAATTTTAATTATTACCTATAACATGTGATGAAATATCCGATAGAAAGTTTGAATGTGTTACAGCGTTCTATCATTTAGAAAAATGTGATGCGACATTCTGATTGGTACGGAAATAAACACATTGCAAGCATTCAAAAGAGGAGCAGAATTCGTCGAAAACGGTGACACAATGAAATAAATGGGGTTTTAGGGCACCTTTGTGCACATATGGACTATACTGGGCCAGGAGAACCTCCTGAGGATGGTGAGATAAATGGGATGACACTGTCCTTCAGACACAGCATTCGAAATTCGGGCCCTGACGGTCTGACGCCGAGCACCCTTTACCTCTCGGTCACTGAGGTTCCCCACAGTATTCATGATTATTTACGAGTGAGCGGGAAAGAAACTTTTTGTTTCTTTGAAACTTGAAGGCCTGTGTTGGCTTTGAACCCGTTATCTCCGACTTTTCAAGAAGACAGCCTTAACCACTGCACCAGGGCCATTTTATATGATCAATTCTGATTGGTGGGGGGATAAACACATAGCAAGCGTTCCCAAGAGAGAGGAATCCGTCAAAAAAATGTAGAGCAACAGTGAACCAACACATGCTGAACGACTCGTGGTTACTTGCATATTTGTCTACTCAGTGCTATGGCCATGTTTATTTAACAAATGTTTTCATTGCATTCAGCTTCCAGAAGTGATGGTACACTTTATCGTTATCCTCATATGAGTTGTGATTTGGGAGATTCCTGGAATTTCCTGGAATGAGTGATGAGTCAATAATCAGAATACCACTGCTCTGAAAAGCCAAAATATAGTAACTGCCCCTTTAAAAGTAAGCAGTTACTGCCTTTTGGCTTTGCATTGACGAGATTGCACACACAATAAACATGAACCTTCGTGCAGGATCCATTTCTGTCGGTTTATTATATATATATATATATTATTATATATTCACGAGAGTTGATACGGAAAAACTGATGTTAAAATATTTTGTGAATTAAATCAATTATTCACTGTGTTGTTGACACAAATAGTAAAAATACCAGTAAAATTGCAGTTAATACAGGAGCACATTCGAGACTAAACCGCCTTTATGAATGCAATATTAAATTTAGGAAGGTGAAATATGTCATAAGACGGAAGTACCGTGCACATTGGAAACACTATACAGGTATTCATCAAAACAAGAATACCCCACAAAAAATCTCCCCTTGTTAATATTAGGTTGTTATTGTTCATTTGTAATGTGTCATTTTGCACTTTTTAAATTCAATGGTACGAATTCAAAACTTGAATATTAAACATTTTGATATCATTATATGCACAGGACCGTCCCGTTCAAAATCTAATATCCACATTTCCTAGATATTGAGCACGAACTTGCATTGTTTATAAACACACCAGTGTCACCACGTGCTGTTCGCAATAACTAAAGACTTAGTAGTTTAACCCTTTAACCGCCGGTGCCGCATATATTCGGGATTTCATTTTTATTAGCACATTAAGTACCACATTTTAAATATGTTAAACGTAAAATGTGACATCAACCAGCAAGATTTGAAAAGAGTTGACCTCTATTTTGTCAAATCTGAATAATTTTCACTCACTTGAAGTTGTGGATCGCGTCAGCGAGACACATCTTCAAGTGGGTGAAAATTCAAATTGAATAATTTGGCGGTTAAAGGGTGATTGATCAATAAGTACATGTCCAGACAATGTTGTTGGCCACCTGTCGCACAATAAGTTACATGTACTTAAAATGCTGACCATAGGAGTGCCAAATTAGATATTAAATTAAATAATTTCAACCAAGGGCTACATTAAATTTCCACCCACTTGAAAATTGTGTCTCGCTACCGCGACACAGCTTCAAGTGAGTGAAAATTACTCACATTTTCTTAGTTTGAGATCAAACATTCACTTATTTGTTATTGATTTTAAACAATATTGAAAGTCGAACGCTTGAATGGGTTCGTACATGTAGACCATTTTCGAGCACAGGTAGGCTAAACTTGACAAGGAGAAACTCCTGAGGATTGTGAGATGAATGAGATGTCACTGCCCTCCAGACATATGATAGGACATTCGAGACCTGGATGTCTGAAGTCGGCCAGACTACCTCTCGGTCACAGAGGTTTCCCACAATACTAAAAATTTACGAGTGAGCGGGAAAGAAATATTTTGTTTCTTTGAAATTTGAAAACCTCGAATCCGGCCCACCAGTAAGTGGGAGAAGTAGAAACAATGTTGATTTAATGCCGGTACAGCGTCTGCGACGCTGGGCCAACATTAAACCAACATCGTGTCAATGTCTCCTGGTACTGGGGCAACGTTAATCATCACAACAGGCTCCCATCTCAATCTAGAAACAACGCCCAGCTAAATCCTGGTACTCGCTTCCCATCAAACATGTGATACATAACCCAATGTCATTTTAATGTTGGGTCAGCGTCGCAGACGGTGGCCCAACATTAAAACGTGTTTGCTGGTCTGCCATCGACCTCTGGTGTCAGGTACAGCGCTTGGAGCGATTGCAATATAAGGAGCTGGAAGATCTTGAAATGACACGTAAAAATCAATAAAGGCATTGAATATGTCAACAACACATTAAGTACTGGCGTGCTTCTGTCAGAGAAACAAATTGGTAATGATTCCTGCAGGAGCTGCTCGCTTGAGGCATTGACCCTGCAGGATTGATTTTTGAAGGAAAATGTGTTTTTGGCGAGTTAAAAAAAAATGAATTGTGACGAGTACGCATGTCCTATAATGTATGTATATCACACTTGAATCAACGATCCAGTGTGTATTCCTCTACTATCATGGCAACGGTTTGTTATTGTTATTGTAAAGCGGTCCATGCGTATACGCCACAATTCACCCTTTTAATCATGGAAGTCCATGTAGGCACATTGCTTAAAAACGACAGCATTTGTATCGGTTCATAAAAATAAGCATCAGCATTAATTTCGATTAAATATCCGTCTCTTTCGCTGAAAGGGTTAACACTTCAATGTCTTTATTACTCATCAACAGTTTACATTTTCTGACGCAATGGAAGTTTCAAATCATTTATCTTGGGTCTCATTTAAAAACTGCTATACATAATAATTTTACCAAGAATCTACATTTGATTAATTTTCGTCGGTATTTTGATTCCAAAAAAGTGTTATTATTTAGACAGTTGTATGCAAATTTTCGCTCTATACCCCCTAATTTTAGAAAATTCTGTGAAACGCAGTGACGTCACCCTTCCCCAGACTTCGTTGTATTAGGCAGCTCGGTGAAAACAAAGGAGGTCGAGGTCATTGAGTCTCACAGAATTAGGGCATTATTAATTTTTAAGATCTGCAAAATAATGCGTGGACGCATCGTGAATGCGTGGACGCATCGTGAGGGTTTAAAGGGTTAAAACGGTCGCTGGCGCCCCAAAGGTTAATATCCTGTGAAGGGTCAGAGGAGACTGGCAGGAACCGGCCCGTGGTCATCATCAATAACGCCCGCGGCCTCATATCAGAGGCCCTGCCCAGCAGACACAAGACTTGACCTAATGTTGGATCATTGTTGGCCCGACGTCGTAGACGGTGGGCCAACATTAAACCAGCATTGGGTCAACGTTTTGTGTCGACGTCTTGTGTCGACGTCGTAGACGGTTGGCCAGCATTGAAACAACTTCGGGTCAACGTCTTGTGTCTGCTGGCCAGGCTCGCCCATATTTCGGGTTTCCAGCTGGTCATCGCGATGGTATGGCAAAACCTGCAAACCAGAGCGACAAACGCTGAAAGTAGCCCTACAAAAATAATGTTTTAACCCTTTGAGCGCTAAGCACGTCTATATCTGTATACTTTAAACATCAAAATTTGTAAATGTTCGGTCTCAAATTAAACGAAATAAGTAATTTCACCACATGAAGTGTTGGGTCTCAGCTATTATGAATTATTAATTCTTTCAGTGTGGGGATAGCCTTTAGACGTCAGAATCCTTAAAATGTACACAATATATATCATCATTCCATGACTAAATGAGTATGTGGTAAATTGGTTCGATTTTTGTTATGTTAATATGCCTCAATTTGTATTTCGCCATACCTCCACTAGTTACATGGTCCGAAGGTTGACTTCTAACCTCTTAGCGCGGGGACCAACTATATAGCCGTCAGATTATGACGTCAAAAGTCGATCTCCGCACTGGAAGTGTAAACTATTTGTAATGGCCCATACCATGGGTACCGGTATTCAAAATAAACGAGAAGAGCTATCCAAGACATTTATTATGTTGTAAAATTAAAAAAAATACCTTTGGTCTCCATGGTTTATACAAAAATATTTTAGCGTTGCCATGGTTGACAGGGGATGATAATCCAGACGAGAGAAATATGATGATCACCTTATCCGATCCATACAAAGACAAACAGCAGTAACTGCTTACTTGAAAAGTAAGCAGTTACTGCTGTTTGCCTTTTTGCTCCAGCTTTGCCATCTATAGTCTTACCTCAGGTTTACACCTGCGCAGCAGCAGCATATCAGTTTCCGGTGGATGTCACGAAAGCGGCGAATGGTCCAGAGGCAGGGCATGCGGACAGGCCTGTCACGGAGCATGTGTCACACTCTGTGACAGACAAGTAATCGTGACGGAGCTGACACAGTACAGCTCGTATTGTCTTACTTTGTTACAGACACGTAATGGTGACTAGACTGACACAGGCTCGTTAAAACACCGAGCTACGCTGGTGGGCCACTCGCTAACACGTAATCGTGACGGAGTTGACACAGTACAGCTTGTATTTTAGCACTGAGCTACGCTGGCGGGCCACCCGCTATTATACAGAGGCGCACACAGACGTCCCGCAGCCAGCCCGGTCATTCACGTGCAACCAGAATTGTATATAAATGATATTAATTTTACCCTTAAAAACGGTAGCTACTTACTTGTCGACTGAACAGTTACTGCTGTTTGAATTTGCAGGCCAGACGTGTATCGTGTGTATTTCGTACTTTGTCGTTAAACCCTTTAACCGCCGGTCACGATTATAAGCGTTTTTTTTATTTTCCATCAGCACATTAGCATTTGAACATGTAAAAGATACAACATGATTTCATATTCGTTGACCTCCATTTTGTCATAATGTTTACTCACTTTGAGTTGTGGATCGCGTCAGCGAGACACAATTTCAAGTGAGTAAAAAGTAAAAGTTTTTCCAGTTAAAGGGTTATGTTCAATTTTCTCTCTACATGTATGTGAGTTAAAACTCTGATAAAATATACACTGAAATAAATGTATTCGTTATCTTCAGCTTCTTGAAATTGTGGATCGCGGTAGCGAGACAAAACTTCAGGAAGCTGAAAAATGAATTGAAAATACAATATTGAAATACGTTTATGAGTCTGCAAATTTGGCACGACACCGGAACAGAAACGGTCACTAATTTGTGATACACATTTACGTGTGAATCACTAGCAGGGCCTACACTGACTTGGTGACGAAGAGGGAAATAATAGGATGGCGCCAACTTTTGTCAATCACAACGATGATGAGGCTGCGTCCGGAAAAAACAGATTGATAACCAAATGACAGTTATTTTCCATCCGGGTGAAGCAAGCTGTTCAAAACACATAGCAACCGTTGTAATAGTGTTTTTTTATCAATGAGCTGTGCTGGTGTCGCTGACACCATTATTTGCTGGAATATGCGATTTTAAAGGAGTAGTCCAACTAAAACCAGAAATATACATAGAGTGGTCTATAGATTTAACTGTAGATTTTTTTCTGACGGTCTCTGTCGATATTTTTATTTTCATCGTGATAAAATCCGTTCTAAAATTGTCAAAAGCTCCGCATGCTGCGCAATGGTTAAGAAGACTATCAAAAACACTCATTATTTATGTTATGACAAATCATTAATATAATCAGTGGTTGGTTCATTGGCTCGTTGGTGGTTAAGTTGGATGCATAGAAGGTTAAGTGACTTGATGGTTGGCTGGTTGACTCTGAATTACTGGTTTTATAAACATGACAAATAAACGTGTACGTGATATTCAGCGTGCCTCAAAGAAAGCATTAGTTGTTCGTGTTTTACTAAACATGCTAAATCTATCCGGAATAGAAACGTGTCATATGATGGAACAACTCCCAGAAAACACGAGACAGTCACCCAATGTCGCCTCAATATTGGCCCATCGACTGCGACGTTGGTTGAATGTGTTTGCTGGAAATCCGCTTGCCCGATATGACCAGCACCGCTGCCTTTCACGTCAGAGTTCGGGGTTCGGTTCCCGGTCTCGGCGGTTTGAAAGAAACAAAAATGTTTCTTCCCCATCCACGTGTGAAAGTCAGTATTGTGGGGAGCCTCCGTGACCGAGAGGTAGCGTGCTCGGCCTCAGACCGCCAGGGCTCGAATTTCGAATTCTGTGTCTGGAGGACAGTGTCATCTCAATCATCTCACCATCCTCAGGAGGTTCTCCTGGCCCAGTTTAGCCTATATGTGCACAAAGGTGGCCTAAAGCCCGATTCATTTCATTTTGCCCGATATGACCAGGTGATATGTTGGTTATTTCGAGCTCGGCACCTGAAACGTCTCAACAAACACGTCCTGTAATAAAAAAAAAACATTTTCTTTTCTTATGTAAATATAATCGCCGCATTGACCTGTTGACATATCATACAGCCTGATATTATGATTCAGTGAATTCGCCACAGCCGGGTTTCTGTATAACATAAAAGGTCCCCACAGGAACACACCTTACTTCCGACTGTCATTTGTTTGGGCTCACTCTGACTGTATGCAAATGGCGGATGACTTATAGCAGCGGACAATGACCGTTGGATAGACGACACTGTCCCAACAATCAGGCAACGCTGGGCCAACGTCACATATTGGTTACTGGGATAATATACGACATTTATCCCTTAAACAGTTAAAACGCTAAAATATTTGTATACAAACTATAAAGACTAAAAGTTTTTTCAATCTCAATGTCTTCGTTAGCTCTACTCACCTCATTTGAATGTCTATATGTTATGTGTCTACGGTCATTATCACTATTTAATCATTTCAGTGCCGAGATCGACGTTAGGCGTCATAATCTGACGTATATGGAGTCTCTTGACGTCAGATTTTTAGATGGCTTAAAATTGCTAACAATCTTCTCTGTGACTCACATGATCGACAGTTTATGTTAATTTTCAACCATAGAAAACTTGATCCCAGAAATCATAGTAATATTCATTCAGTATTTTATATTGAAATCACTATATATCTTCCCCAGTTTATGTTGCTCTTTGCACTTTTAATGACATGGAAGCACGTGTTCAGATTTTTAATGTTCAAGGTTCTCATCTTTCTCTCGTCATAGGTCAGACACTCCGCATTTTGCACGATGAAAGGTGAAACTGATGCAATAAGTCACAGTTTATATTGTATTGGGACATAAATACGACAGACGTCGGTGCGCATTCGACATTGATAACATCAATGGCAGAATATCTGCGAGCGGCAGATTTGCGAAATGACATTCGCCTGTTTTCGCATTCATGAACACAGGGGCGTGAGATTACGTCCTACGTGTTTGCTTTGGCATATCCTTCGGCGCGGGGGGCGGCTAATCAGCTTGATAATGCCGATATTGATCAGGGCGTCACCCATCCCGACATTGTCCGCATAACTGGAGTGGCCAGACAAGATGGCCGCAATGATTACGCCATCAATGTTGGCAGATATTATAATTGTGTACGATTTTATACCACAAGCATGGCTGCGGAGGACTGTGTGTAGACCTAGGTATACGACAGAAAACCCTATGGCAAATGACAATTCTCATTGTCTTCGAGGTGTTGAGCACTCGAAGACAATGAGAATTGTCGAGACAGTATAATTCTGGTGACAGGTGATGGACATGATCACGAAAACAGAAACAGATCTAGCAAGAGCAGTCTCCGTTATTGCTACAACTAGACGCTGTGTAATTCTACGGAATTTATAATAGCGTCCTAAAATTAATGCTCTGGTGATGAACAAAAAATAATGTAATATAGACTGATGTATTTCATATTATTATCTTAGGAACTGACACAAGCGTTTGATTCATGGACCCTCTCAGCGCAAATACCGATTTAGGCGTCCTAAAGTCGGCCCCCGCGCTGAAAGAATTACAAAATTATAATGGCCGTAGACCCATAACATAGCCTAGGTATTCAAATGAAGCGCAAAGAGCTAACTGGGATATTTATGATGCTTTCAAGTTGAAAAAAAACTCGGCGCGGTGAGGGTAAAACGTGTTTATTTTTCCATTTGTACAAGGAACGTGATTATACAATTTAACGACCAAGATAATTTAAAGCCTAACTTTTGGCTAAACCACACCACTTGAATTGCAGTAATAATTTACAATTTGAAATACGGCCATAAATGCTTTCATAAACTAATCAATCTTTTCAAAAGTGTGTCTATATACAATTATTATGCAGCACGCTTGTAATTTGCGCTGTCACTAATTGATTGTTTTGCATTATGAAGTAGTTGTGTTGTTTGTAGTGATTGCAGGTGTCATAAATCTCAGAAAGGCTCAAATTATCCCGACGCCGGCCCATCGCCTCATGCGTCGACAGCAAATTCAACCAGCGCCAGTAAATGTACAGTAATTTGTAGCGGAACTGATGCAATGGCTGCGCGTTACACTTCCGTGAACAAAATAATGTGTACATTATCTCAGTTGAAATATCCCAGGTAAACATTATATTCATGCTACGTTTTTAGAGTACCCAGGTAGTTTTTTATCATTATAGAAGACAACAATTGCTTTAGCAATGCCAACTTGAATAAAAATGAAAATCGTCGCGATAAACCCTTAGCTTATAAGCGTTAAGAGACCACATGTTTAGCTGTATTATGCCATATGCGAAGTCAATTAGACCACACCATGCATATTAGGGAATAATTGAAAATGTCAAATTTAATACTGGAAATATGTAAGGACCAGAGGTCGTTAACCCTTCAGGCGCTAGTCACGACTATAGTGTTTTAATCAGTTTTATAGGCCGATCAAATCACTGATATTGGGAACGAAATGTGTGTTAAAACATCAGGGTTTGCAAATGTTTGACCTCAAATCAAACAAATACGAGTAATTTTTACCCGCTTGAGGTTGTGGGTCGCACTAGCGACCCACAACTTCAAGCGGGTGAAAATTAAATTCGATCACTTAGCGGCTTACGGGTTAACACGGGAAATCCACTGATCCTTATTGAAGAAGATGAGGGGCCCGCGACCTCTGGTAATCTACTCACGTTTGGAATTACCTGTCCGACCTCAATATCGGGATATCAAGGACAGGAATCCGTGGACGTGGTCGGGATCAGGATAGATTACTGAGACGTCACTCGGCATGCAGAGATGATTACATTTTCTCGTCCGGGTTCCAGGACAACGTTGCAACGCACGAAGAAAGAAAGTGCTCCAACTGTTGTTATTTCATTTTTTTAAGAATTTGTTTACATCATTGGTCGCCGTATACAATGGACACTTTTCAATATTAAGCTACTCGCTAGAAAGGGCCACCAGACATTTTTATAATCTAGGAATATGTAGGAATATGTAGCTAAGCAAAAAGTAACATTCGAATTAGCTCCTTTGAATGATACAGATCGTCAAAATTTCAGTGGCTGGCTCATGGACTATATTCACTGGGCGCAATACGCTGTTATCAACGTCATTGATGTTGATTCAACTTTGCTACACCGTTAATTGTGTGTCCAGAGGCAGGGTCCAGGTCCTGGGATAAATTTAGGAGTTGAATTATTCGCTACAGGCTTCTACGTTAAAGCAACAGTCCACATAGGGAACCAACGCTTCACAATTTCACAACTCACTCGCCTGGAGACACAAATCCGCATTGCCAGTACAACATCTGTGTACAAATTGCCTACAATTTAAGTTTGCCTTAAAGTCATTGTTGCTCTTACGTGTTTTTGTCCCACCAAATATGACAAAACTTTGCTGTTTTATGGCCACGTTAACCTCCAAATTAAGATCTGTTATTTCTGCAAGTTGACTATAAGTGGCAGATGCAACGCTTTCTTTCCACAGCTAATTAAATTTATTACAACATACTGGGAAGTGCAACTATATTTTCTCCAAAAGCATAAACCGTTCATCTCTCGATAATTGCACAATACATCTACGCTGGGCGTCGTGTGTGTGTAGTAATAAAGAAAAACTTTGTCATGTACACCATTAGGCAGAGCTGTGTAGTGGCGGACATTTCAATAATTCAGCTCTTGGGGTAAGTGTCCCGCTGTAAGCATGTGATGCTACATCACAACATCATGTCAAAGGAGGTGGATGGTTCCACTCTGTGGAACCATCCACCTCCTTTGTCAGGATGATAAACAAGGACGGAGAATGGGGGATGGAACCATCCCCTGCCTGTGCAGTCAGCACACCAATGAATGATGCCGTGTTATTCGAACCCTGAATCATATGGTACAAGCACTGGTGAAGAATATCCTAACACCTTTCCTCTGTGATATGAATTTGCTAATAAAATACAAGAATGGGTGATATACGTAAAGAACGTGTCAGCCCTGGGTATTAAACGGACGTATCTTCCACTAAGTAAAGTGGCAGATACTCCTATTTAAACCCTTTAAAAACTGCATCAAAGCATAATTGTGCACCTCTGAAAAATGATCGAATTTTCTACACCTGGGGTTTTAGAGCGATCATGTTCATGGAGCTCTTTCAATACAAATGATACCTTTTTTTTCAGTTGCCACCATCTTCAAATCATCATCATCCTCTACAAGTCGAGAATTGCGACATCAACTCGCGGCTTGTAGTGGATGAAGACGACAATGGTGAATTCAGGCTTAAAGGGGTTGAAAGCCCGGAAGACATCATGTCCATAGAATCATGGGGATCTGCTATAAAATACGCCGCCAATCTACCAGGCGGAACATACGTGTGTTTTTACAGCATTCATCATCCCCGTATTTTTGTACTTCTGATACCTTCTGAGAAGGCTGACGATCACCGCAAGCGCAATCTCGCGTTGCAACGGTAAATAAACAAAGCGGCGCGCCATTGTGCGAAGGATAAATTGCTCCCACGTGGTAGCGTTGCCATGGCAGCTACCGACGAAGGCCTCGGTAATTATGGACCCTGAGACGGTATATGTAAGATATGGAGTAGCGGCCAGTAGACCAATTCCAATGACCATCGCACCGCTGACAATGAGAAGGTGCAAAGCCCACGGCAACACGAGATGTTGGCCCAGAGTTGGTTTAATGTTGGGCCAGCGTCGTAGACGCTGGACCAACAATAAACCAACACTGGATCAAAACGCGCAAATACCGGAGCATGACCTCATTGAAATTAGGAAACGATTGCCGAGCGCAGTGACCTATTTTTGTGGTCGGAAACCTGGAAGAGTGCATGGGGGAGAGAGCATTTTTTTTACAGATGCCTCACTCCTGGAATTGATTCAAATCCGTGATACACTTTCCGATGTGGCTGAGCGGCCTCCGGCAGAATGTCTTCTGCAGAATGAGACCTCCGGAAGCCTCAATCCAAATGTCTTTTTCACGGTTTGAACATCCTGTTTTTTTGCTGTTAATGAAATTTAACCGCTTTAGTCTGATGATTTGTTTCCTTTGTTCTAGTTTTAAAACTGCCGCTCAAACTACATGTACATATACTTACTACTTCCATGGATGGGCTACAATTATTCACCGATAAACTATATCGTAGCTGATAAACATCAACAACATTGTGTCGTAATGTTATGTATTTGTATTGATTTTTTCGCTTACAAATAATACAGTTACAATATGTGAAATAAAATACACATATAAAATATAAAATAAATCGTAGAAAATGGCATAAAAATATTTCTGTGTATATTATTTTTGTATGTAAGGAAGTTGTATAGGCAGTATGTATGCCCAGTAATTCCACCTCTGTAAGTTTTCACATTATGAACATAATGCACACTTACAAACATGCAGCCATGCACAGGTGTCGTTTACGTTAACATTGTGGATTGCTCATTTTTACATGGTGGTATTGGATAATTTGATGATTCAGATTGTCCAGTATATTTCTGATCATTTCTAAAATGCATAGTGTCTGTCATTATAACATAGCATGGTGACAGCATGGTGACATTAATGATCCATCCCTTACCTTGACTCACGTGACCGTCAGGTCAAGATCTGACGGTCAAGGCTTGCTCTGGGAAGGCGTGGCTTGGGGGTCAAAAGAGTCAGGGTTGGTCGTGCCCTGGGGTCTCATGGTTCAATTAGGCATGTTAAGGGCGTTATTACCTCGAGAATTGATTGATTTATAAAACGCATTCAAATCAATAGGTTCGTGAGGTCTCGGGATTTAATTTTATGAAAAATATACCAATATATTGTGAAACAGCGAACATTCGATGTGTTAAAACATTTAACGTTTTCAATCATTTTACTTGAATATTGTGTGGAGCATCCGTGACCGAGAAGTAGCGTGCTCTATATCAGACCGTCATGGGTCGAATTTCGAATCCTGTATCCAGAGAGCAGTGTCAGTCAGTCAATTATTCATTTTTCTTCACCACATGACCTCTGCTTTCTAATCAATTGTAATTGCATGGCTTTTATCATTTATATTTCTATTCGCGTTATTAGGTATGGTATCTTATGTTTCATGCCAATTATTTTCAGATCTGCCTACATATGTTCAACAAATATAATTATGTACCTGTAAAATATTGTAATTTTATATAACTGCAGATTATAGTACTTTACTGCAACCAATACAAATTAAAGAATCAGAGTTTGTGTCATCTGAGACAGACAAAAAATGTAACTGTGAACAACTGGGCCTTATAAGTATCAGGAAGCTATGAGTATCTGGTGTACTGATTCACCAGTTTGGCCGCTAGGGGGACATCTGGTTGATTGTTTACCCGGCAAACACAAAACATTTGCATATCATTTGTACAACGTCGGCCCAACGTCTTCGACGTTGGCCCAACATTGTTCAAATGGTATACAAATGTTTTGTATTTGCCGGGTACCTAGTGCCCTGTCGTACAGTCTACATGGTCTGTCTGCGGTGACAGGATATAGCTGTGGTTGAAAGTACACCCATATCACAGTTCTTATCACAGAAATATAAATAATAATCGTGAGTTTATTAAGTGGGATGTTAGCGCCACTAACAACTTGGTAGGCCTATATAGCAGCAGGTCTTAATCTATGTCAGTCTGGCATTATTTTGTTTAACTTTTTAACCGCTGGTGCCGAATTTATTCGGGTTTTCATTTTTTTATTAGCCCAATAAGTACCACCTTTTAAACGTGGTAAACATAAAATGTGACATAAATCAGCAAGATTTGAAAAGAGTTGACCTCCATTTGGTCAATTCTAAATGATTTTCACTCACTTGAAATTGTGGATCGCGTCAGCGAGACACAACTTCAAGTGGGTAAAGATTCAAATTGAATAATTTGGCGGTGAAGGAGTTAATATGTGTTTTGAGAAGCACTGACATTGACATTAACTATTACGGCGAGAAGCTGCTAGTTTGTGTAAAATCGAAAATGACATCCCAGCGATTACACATCTGAGTCTTAAATGTGCTAAATGCTCATTGGGGTGATATTCTAAATTATATATTAATGCATAATCACCACAATTTCCTTAGCTTGTTATTATTGAGTAATTACGTCAAAATAAAATTTATTTAAATAAATTAAAACAAGCAAAATGTTGGTTTATGCTCTTTCATACATCAATCTTATTTCAATTTTCAGCCACATGAAGTCGATGAGAACAAATATTTGCAATTCCTAATGTGTAAATGAAAATAAGAGTGAAATACATTGGCGTAAAAAGAGTTATTTTTGCAATTATTTTTCAAAACGACACTCAATAGTTCATAAAAGAATTTCCCAGCAAACACAAGACGTTGCATAAATGTTGGTTTAACGTTGGTCCAACGTCGCAGACGGTGGACAAACGTTAAATCAACATTGATGCAACGTCTTGTGTCTGCCGGGAGACAAATAGTATCAAAGCCTATTACTTTTCTACAAATGCTGCAGGGATCCATGTGCAGACGCCGCGACGTCCACCCAGCATTGGATCAACGTCCAGTGATGTGTCAAGACGAGAAAACTGGATAAAATAAAAATTAATTAGGCCTAGGCCACATTTGTGCACATATAGGCCAAACTGGGCAGAGAGAACTTCCTGAGGATGGTGAGATGACACTGTCCTCCAAACACAGAATTCAAAATTTGAGCCATGGCGATCTGAGGTCGAGTACGCTACTTCTCGGTCACGGAGGCTCCTCACAATATTAAATCTTCGCGAGTGAGCGAGGAAGAAACATATCGTTTTTTTGAAACTTGAATGCCAGAGTGGGGCTCGAACCCGCGATCACCGACATTCCAAGCAGGCAGCTTTAACCACTGCACCAGGGCCCACGTCCTGGTGGAACTGGCTGAATCCATGGAGTCCAGAATCTGGATTGTTTGGATAGAGCGGGCGTTGTTGTTGCTTCCGTTTGTAGTTATCATAACAAAACAGACGTCATGACGGTACCCAGCAAACAGGATACGTCAACCCAATGCTGGGCCAGCGTCGTAGACGGTGGACCAGCATTGGGTTGACGTATCGTGTTTGCTGGGCATAAGGCGGCATTCGCGGGTCATCCGGTCTTAGCCAGAAATGTTATGTCGGCGGTGATGTCCACAGGACCGCAGTAACGGGTGAAAAATGCGACGGCGTCACAAATAATGCTGAATGCATATTTTGTAGGTGAAGGAGAATGTCACAAATGCGTCGGAGAATGCGCGGGCAAAATTTGCCGAATAATAATCATGTTGTATCTGCTCTGCAAAGCTAAAAGCAGTTACTGCCTTTTCACTTTGCACGGTAATACATATCAGTTTGTATCATTACAGGACAACGGAAAGCGGATATCGATTTGTTGGCTATACTATTGTCTACTTGTTGATCACGCAATGTCAATAATTGTGCGATTTCGTAGATCACCGTGGCTTAATGCGATCACACCATCTATAACAGTTACTAGCTTCCATGCCACGGCTAAATTAGGCCTTGGCATTGAAGCTAGTATAGATGATGTGTTCGCATCTCAATAATGCAAATTATCGAAGCAGGTGATGGGTTCGGATCTGAATAATGCAAATTATCGAAGTTGTCTGTACTGTTCCAAAGTGTTCAAATGCCTGGAGTGTGTAGTGCTGCACACGATACTGTGTGGGCCTTCTACATGATACTGTGCACTAGAATTAAAATGCTCAGAGGTGGTAAGCTCGAGTGTCTTCTGTCGTAATCTTGCTGCACAACACAGAAAGCGACATTAAGTCGAATTCACCAGAAACAAACGTGCTAGCTGCCTCAAGTACTTTTTGTATAAACTATGGAGACCAAATGATTTCTTTCTATTTGAAATCATCATGTCTAAATTAGATTTTTCCGCTTCATTTGAATACTCATGTTATGGGTCTACGGCCAGTATAAATATTTTACTCAGAATCTGACGTCTATACGGTCACCGCGTTGAAAAAATTAAAGTTTCTGATACAATACTTTACACGCCATGTAGCCTGAAAAAGAAATCTTGAATTTCAGCTTTTCATGTACGGGTGAAAATAGTATATCAATGACAATATAGGGTCAACGACTTCACACACCGACAATATCACACACCGACAAATTTTCAATTAGTACGGTCTATTTTTAGTTGTGATTAACCCTTTAACCGCCAAATTATTCAATTTGAATTTTCACCCACTTGAAGTTGTGTCTCGCTGACGCGATCCACAACTTCAAGTGAATGAAAATTATTCAGATTTGACAAAATGAAGGCCAACTCTTTTCAAATCTTGAATCTCATATTTCATCTTTAACATGTTTAAAATGTGATACTTAATGTGCTAATAAAAAATGAAAACCCGAATATATTTGGCACGGGCGGTTAAAGGGGGGTTATGATATCGCTTTCATACCTTCATTGTACGCCCCTATACCCAATTACAGTTCATGCGAGAGGCGCCTGTGGTGTAATCAACTGTATAATACGTCTGGCAAAACACGTGTATTTCAGCCACTTGAAAATTGCACCTATGTCTGAATATTAGCGATTCAAAGGTCTGTACCAAATGAGATATGGATCCGTCCAGAGGGAGTGAAGATGTCTCATTTATATAAATAGCATCGACCGGGACGAATCAATACGTGGCGGACGTACATCATTGTGGATTCCTATTTGTAGAATAATCCATCATTATCTAAAGAATGGCCCTTCCAGAAATGACATTTATCTGACCCCTCCGTGGTGTCTAAAACAAGTTTCTGCATACCCAGCAAACACAAAAACATTTGTATAACATCTGTACAATGTTGGTCCAACGTCAAAGACGTTGCACAACTGGTATACAAATGTGTTGTGTTTGCTGGGTAGCTATTGAAGCACAAACAGAGAAAATGGGGGCGAATATTTAGGCCACCGTCGTAGACTGTGGACCAACATTAACCCTTTGACTTCCAGGCCGGGGTGCATGCCAGGATCCAGATATACTGGTGTAGGAGTTCTATTTTTCGTCATTTGAAGCTGGAATTGCTAACGCAATTTCCAGCTTCAAATGACGAAAAATACATAAATGTAGTATATATTTGACGAAAATTTGTGTCATTTTATGGTTACGTTCATTGACGAATGACGACGGAAATTTCCGTCATGTATGGTAGTGAAAAAGTTAAAGTAAAATTGTGTCGGAATCTGGTGTTTTCAGGGGTAAATTATACATATTTTTTTCACGAAGATTGCAAGGTACCTTGATTCAAATTCAAATCTGTAGGAAAAATAATATCTACACAATTTTTCGTTTCACAGAAAATTCACGGAGACGAGTCTGGACTGAAAGTTGTTTACCGTGTATAATACGGCACTTGGGCCTTTCATGGCATATAGTACGTTATGTGTTTGAGGAAAGCATATGTTTCTTATCCGTATAACTACAGTAGTATGGAAAACCTTAATAATATGGAATAACTACATTTCTGAACTGGCTATACGTTCAGGAGACACGAGTAACCCGAGTGGTGACACTGATATAAATTGGTATGCGGTGCCATCGTCGGGAGCCTCAATGCACCGCTACTTAAAATGACATAAAATGACGGCACTATTATCAGTGATTATGTATGATTCTGATTATTTTGATCTTCCATCCTTAAACCGTTAAATTAAATAATTTAAATTTTCAAACATTAGAATTTGTGTCTCGCTACTGCGCCCCAGAACTTCGATTTAGTGAAAATTATACACATGTGTTTAAATTGAGACCAAACATTTGCGATTCTTGATTTTAAACACACATTTCATTCCCAATGCCTGTGATTCCACCTGCTAATAAAACAGATTAAAACGTGTATATGCTGCCCGTGCAACACCAATAGGCGGTATCCACTTACTTTGCAAATAAGCAGATACTGCATTTTGACTTTGCAGAGCAGCAAAGTCGTGAATAGCGTTACCCTTTCAGTGCGGGGGACCGCCTTTATACTTCAGAATCTGACGTCTGTAGACATCAGATTCTGAAGTATAAAGGCGGTCCCTCGCACTGAAAATATGAAAATAATTATACTGGCCGTAGACCCATAACATAGGTATTCAAAAGAAGCGCCAAGAGGCTACTGAGCTCTGTTTAGTCATGTATTTATGAAGACGTGACCTGTGACACAGATACAGACATTTCGACTCATTGCTGATTTAATGCTGGTCCAACGTCGCATATCGGAAAATCATTGGGGTAAAATATAATTTTGTTATGTTTTAATCGTGGTATTAAAGTATCATTCCTAGGACCTAAAAATCCTCAAGTATAACAGCTGAAGCAGAAAAGCGATAGTTGTGAATTCATGCTCGCGTAAACCTGCTTGATTGACAACATTCGGCATGCAAAAACAGTCAATGTTGTACAGTTGTACATGTAGAATAAATCGGCTTCGTCGCTGAATAACGGTGTGGATGGAATATGGATACAAAAACGGATAATGCCAATTTGACAAATCTGAGATAAAGTTCTTTGACATTTATCTGATGTATATTTTTAAACGGAGACAATTGTGTGTTTTTACCACACGAAGGATGCTGTGTTCGCCTGGAGACAAATTGATCAAATTCCCAACGCTATTGGTGTCTGATTGATCGTCACGGAATGCAATCTGGTCCGGATCCCGACGATCCATGTCTGAGATCCCGGTGAGCACGTGATGCTGATCTAATGCTGGGTAACGATTTCAGCGCGGGGACCGACTTTAGACGTCAGAATCTGACGTCAATGGACGTCAGCTTCCGACATCTAAGAACATTAGACGTCAGAATCTATCGTTTGTAGACGCCATATTCCGGCGTCTAAAGTCGATCCCGCATTGAAATTGTACAATATAATAAAGGCCGTAGACCCATAACACAGGTATTCAAATGAAGCGAAACGAGCTAAAAAAGACATATGATTTCAAATTGAAAATTACCTTTGTTCTCTTGGTTTATAAACAAATATTTCATCGCTTTCCCAGTAAAACCAAAACATTTGTATAAACATGATAAATGTTATGCAAATGTTGTGTGTTTGTTGGGTTTGTTGTGCCAGCGTTTCAGACCCTGGATCAGTATAAAATTAGCATTGTTTTCGAGGGTACGGGTGGTAAACTCTCAGCTCCTGCTACACTTAAAGGTAAGCAGCAGTAACTGCTTTCTTGAAAAGCAAGCAGTTACGGCTTTTTACCTGTACATGGCAGTCGGATCACGCTCGCCAAAGCGCCGCACGACAGTGGGACACTGGGGTGTCAGCAATCTACTTTTTGCACAAGATAACAAGGAGAGGTTAAACTTTACACCACTTTGAAATAATCTGATGAGCTGTACATTTACAAGCCTAATTAGTCTGTTAAAATAATGCAAATTAAGAGAAAAACGGCGTCTGCAAACAATATTTGTCCAAAATGTGCACGACAAATTGTTTGGCTCAGATATAGATCGCATTTAGTCACTTCGGCATTAAAGAGTGTCATCTGTCACTGACAGAAACGACCCTTTGATACCGAGGTGATGGGAAAGTCAATAAATCCCCCTTGACACAATTTTGTGCTACTCTTCTTGACACCCTCGAAGTCAGTGTCGTCAGCGAAATTAATCTCTTGCCATCCATCTGCAGAAACAGGGGGTTTGATGAAACATGTTCCGTTTGTAAATTACTCATTTTTCTTTGGGGAGCTGGTATTTTATTTTGACTGGCCGTGATATCGTGGTGCTTATGCGAAGTATATCCATTTTATCATGGGAGAGGGGAACGAGCGCTGTTTCCGGGCACCTTTCAGCGCGATGTAGGCTAAACTGGCCCATGCAAATCTATATGAATACTTAACAGATGTATTCTGCAGTGGAAAGACAAGCAGCAATAATCGCGTTTTTTATTTTTCGTCATTTGAAGCTGGAATTGCTAAAGCAATTTCCAGCAAATGACAAAAAATAGTTATATGTATGAAAAATAGACCGAATATGTCCAATATTGAATTAATGGATTGACTAAGCATTTAACAGAAACTATGTTATCAAACTTAGTGGTATTTCTATTCATCTATAACATGCCTAAAAACCGTATGTGCAGCATACTGGCCTAGCAGGACAAGGGTATCTTCCCCTCAGTAAGGATTGGCTTCTCGAGTCTTGGCCTGCGGCCTCTAGAAGACAAGCCTTGCTGAAGGTGGATAAGAGTCAAATCTTGGACTGTTCTGTCCTTTCTATGTTTTACAAACCAGGGCGGATAGTATCTTACCTGATACAGTGACAGAAGAGGTGGGTCATAGCGATGTATTAGGCTGTACACCACGAGGTATCGTCTGGATCAGCCGAGCTGGACATACGCCCTACTGTCCCTGGTCAGCCTATCACCTCATGTCCATCTCTCCAAGGGCACATGTGTCACTGACTGAGTGTATCTGCTCGATTGTATTCCCTTTTTAGAACTGAGATCTTCCTCCGCGAGTTCATGCTCAGACCAGGTGCTCGCCGAGTAGTTTGGCACTGTCACTGCTCAGTTAGCGCATCCTAAGGAGGTGCTGCTGGCAGAGTCCAGCCTATATGTGCACAAATATGGCCTAAAACCCCATCCATTCATTGCCCAGTTAGACCACCCATCTGGAGCAGAGTCCACGTTTAACCACAAAGTTAATAAAATGGAAGTTTCACTCATTTGAAGCTGTATCTCGCTGACGCGATTCACTACTTCAAATGAATGAAAATTATTCAGATTTGGCAAAAACAAATGTCAAAGGTTAAGAAATATAGCAGATTGATTTTTGAAATACCATGCTTAAAAGCTGACATGTAGGCCTAATGTCCTAATCAAATAGGTAAAAAAGCCGAACATAATCGGTAACGGCAATTAAAGGGTGATATTGTCATCCCCCTCGAATCCGTGCTCAAGATAATAGTTTCTCACAAGATTATGAACACCGGAACTGCTCTGCTGGATTCCGTGTCTAGAACCAAATATACTTGGTAAAATTGATCATGTCCTCTGTGAGTCACAACAGGTGCTCACCAAGAGATGTAACACCGTCACTGCTCGGGTACATCCCCTAACCAGAACTCACTGAACTCATTTTGTCCTCCGTGACTTCGTGAGTCACGACGCATTGTCAACTGAATTCTAGCATTCTCCTCTCAGCAACGTTATCGCCTGCGATGTCAAACCCATGTGTTCTGTGGCATAGAGAGAGATATCCAAGTTATGATCGGTTTGACAGTCGACTGGGTATTTCACTACCGTTCAGTAGGACATGAATGTGAGTGAATGTCTCATCAGTAATGCTCATGTCCACCAACTCCATGCTAACAAGTACGATCGGTAATGTAGATCATCCACAGCTGGTAGCATTTTGTATTGTATTTCCATGAAAATACTTCGCCTACAAATTGTATTTAGATTCCAACACTGTCTGTATGATAGTAGTGTTGTAACCGCGAAAGCCAATCCCGCCTCCTTTATCTATTAAAACTAAACTTACACAGTGAAATATGGCAGGCCACAATGGTCTTTTTCGATCCTGTTAATCCTCCTGCTGTGGGATTCGCATTGAATATCCTGACTATCCGATGATTCGCTGACCAGCCCCTGTCAGTTAGGAATGACATGCACTGTAAAACTTCTCCGTTCTTATAGTCCCGGTATCCGTCTATCCGTTTGTTCATCGGCCATCTCGGTTTTGATAAGATATCATTATCGTAATACGTGAACACAGATCACTGGGGCTTTATCAACCGTGCTGCCGCGATAAGACGGACCGCGTAAGCGTCCATTTTAGTCAGCATAATCTCGTCGCGAATTGCGTGACATTTCACGCAGATAAAATTGAAAACGAAAGTCATCACATATCTGTATATGTATGACCTCGTTCGCGCTGTGGTTTATATACTTATCATGCCTATTGCGACCAAAATTCAACCTGTGATCATATTATAACACCACAAGCCATTCATCACAAGTGAACCGTAAACTAAACGGCACCTGTCACCGCTATCTGCCACGCAAAAACAAACAACAGTAGCTGCTTACATTTTGAGTGAGCAGTTACTGCTGTTTGCTTTTGCACCGCAGTGCAAACAGCAGTAGCAGCTCACTTGTAAAGCAAGCAGTTACTGTTGTTTCACTTTACTTGACCACATTTAGGTCAGTATATGAAGCATCTATGATCGAATGGCTTTCCACACTCTTTCATTCACGGCCTATATTTAGATAGTTGCCCCATCACACTGAGGCAGGAATAATAATAAGCCATACAATAGCAAGCTCGGAGTTATGGATATTTTCTTTCTAGCCACATATCTTACATGTAAGTAAATCAATATATTACACACTTGTGTTGATATATCAACTCGTGCCTTGGGATAATATTTACATGTCATTCTGACAAATGAGACGAGATAATTAATTAATCATTAACCTACAAATCCGCAAGTATAACAGCTGAAGCAGAAAAGCGATAGTTGTTAATTCATGCTCGCGTAAAGTTGCTTGAGTGACAACATTCGGCATGCGAAAACAGTCAATGTTGTACAGTTGTACATGTAGAATAAATCGGCTTCGTCGCTGAATAACGGTGTGGATGGAATATGGATACAAAAACGGATAATGCCGATTTGACAAATCTGAGATAAAGTTCTTTGACATTTATCTGATGTATATTTTTAAACGGAGACAATTGTGTGTTTTTACCACATGAAGGATGCTGTGTTCGCCTGGAGACAAATTGATCAAATTCCCAACGCTATTGGTGTCTGATTGATCATCACGGAATGCAATCTGGTCCGGATCCCGACGATCCATGTCTGAGATCCCGGTGAGCACGTGATGCTGATCTAATGCTGGGTAGCGATTTCAGCGCGGGGACCGACTTTAGACGTCAGAATCTGACGTCAATGGACGTCAGCTTCCGACATTATAAGAACATTAGACGTCAGAATCTAACGTTTGTAGACGCCATATTCCAGCGTCTAAAGTCGATCCCGCATTGAAAGTGTACAATATAATAAAGGCCGTAGACCCATAACACAGGTATTCAAATAAAGCGAAACGAGCTAGAAAAAGACATATGATTTCAAATTGAAAATTACCTTTGTTCTCTTGGTTTATAAACAAATATTTCATCGCTTTCCCAGTAAAACCAAAACATTTGTATAAACATGATAAATGTTATGCAAATGTTGTGTGTTTGTTGGGTTTGTTGTGCCAGCGTTTCAGACCCTGGATCAGTATAAAATTAGCATTGTTTTCGAGGGTACGGGTGGTAAACTCTCAGCTCCTGCTACATTTAAAGGTAAGCAGCAGTAACTGCTTTTTTTGAAAAGCAAGCAGTTACGGCTTTTTACTTTTACATGGCAGTCGGATCACGCTCGCCAAAGCGCCGCACGACAGTGGGACACTGGGGTGTCATCGAGCTACTTTTTGCACAAGATAACAAGGAGAGGTTAAACTTTACACCACTTTGAAATAATCTGATGAGTTGTACATTTACAAGCTCAATTAGTCTGTTAAAATGATGCAAATTAAGAGAAAAACGGCGTCTGCAAACAATATTTGTCAAAAATGTGCATGACAAATTGTTTAGCTCAGATATAGATCGCACTTAATCACTGCGGCATTAAAGGGTGTCATCTGTCACTGACAGAAACGACCCTTTGATACCGAGGTGACAGGAAAGTCAATAAATCCCCCTTGACACAATTTTGTGCTACTCTTCTTGACACCCTCGAAGTCAGCGTCGTCAGCGAAATCGATCTCTTGCCATCCATCTGCAGAAACAGGGGGTTTGATGAAACATGTTCCGTTTGTAAATTACTCATTTTTCTTTGGGGAGCTCGTATTTTATTTTGACTGGCCGTGATATCATGGTGCTTATGCGAAGTATATCCATTTTATCATGGGAGAGGGGAACGAGCGCTGTTTCCGGGCACCTTTTAGCGCGATGTAGGCTAAACTGGCCCATGCAAATCTATATGAATACTTAACAGATGTATTCTGCAGTGGGAAGACAAACAGCAATAATCGCGTTTTTTATTTTTTGTCATTTGCTGGAATTGCTAAAGCAATTTCCAGCAAATGACAAAAAATAGTTATATGTATGAAAAATAGACCGAATATGTCCAATATTGAATTAATGGATTGACTAAGCATTTAACAGAAACTATGTTATCAAACTTAGTGGTATTTCTATTCATCTATAACATGCCTAAAAACCGTATGTGCAGCATACTGGCCTAGCAGGACAAGGGTATCTTCCCCTCAGTAAGGATTGGCTTCTCGAGTCTTGGCCTGCGGCCTCTAGAAGACAAGCCTTGCTGAAGGTGGATAAGAGTCAAATCTCGGACTGTTCTGTCATTTCTTTGTTTTACAAACCAGGGCGGATAGTATCTTACCTGATACAGTGACAGAAGAGGTGGGTCATAGCGATGTATTAGGCTGTACACCACGAGGTATCGTCTGGATCAGCCGAGCTGGACATACGCCCTACTGTCCCTGGTCAGCCTATCGCCTCATGTCCATCTCTCCAAGGGCACATGTGTCACTGACCGAGTGTGGCTGTTCGACTGTATTCTCTTTTAGAACTGAGATCTTCCTCCACGAGTTCGTGCTCAGACCAGGTGCTCGCCGAGTAATTTGGCCCTGTCACTGCTCAGTTACCGCATCCTAAGGAGGTGCTGCTGGCAGAATTCAGCCTAAATGTGTACACATATGGCCTAAAACCCCATTCATTCATTGCCCAGTTAGCCCACCCATCTGGAGCAGAGTCCACGTTTAACCACAAAGTTCATAAAATGGAAGTTTCACTCATTTGAAGTGGTGTCTCGCTGACGCGATTCACTACTTCAAGTGAATGAAAATTATTCAGATTTGGCAAAAACGAAGGTTCAGAAATATAGCAGATTGATTTTTGAAATACCATGCTTAAAAGCTGACATGTAGGCCTAATGTCCTAATCAAATAGGTAAAAAAGCCGAACATAATCGGTAACGGCGATTAAAGGGTGAAACTGTCATATCCCTCGAATCCGTGCTCAAGTTTCTCACAAGATGATGGACACCGGAACTGCTCTGCTGGATTCCGTGTCTAGAACCAAATGTACTTGCTAGAATTGATCATGTCCTCTGTGAGTCACAACAGGTGCTCACCGAGTGATGTAACACCGTCACTGCTCGGGTACATCCCCTAACTAGAACTCACTGAACTCATTTTGTGACTTCGTGAGTCACGACGCATTGTCAACTGAATTCTAGCATTCTCCTCTCAGCAACGTTATCGCCTGCGATGTCAAACCCATGTGTTCTGTGGCATAGAGAGAGATATCCAAGTTATGATCGGTTTGACAGTCGACTGGGTATTTCACTACCGTTCAGTAGGACATGAATGTGAGTGAACGTCTCATCAGTAATGCTCATGTCCACCAACTCCATGCTAACAAGTACGATCGTTAATGTAGATCATCCACAGTTGGTAGCATTTTGTATTGTATTTCCATGAAAATACTTCGCCTACAAATTGTATTTAGATTCCAGCACTGTTTGTATGATAGTAGTGTTGTAACCGCGAAAGCCAATCCCGCCTCCTTTATCAATTAAAACTAAACTTACACAATGAAATATGGCAGGCCACAATGGTCTTTTTCGATCCTGTTAATCCTCCTGCTGTGGGATTCGCATTGAATATCCTGACTATCCGATGCTTCGCTGACCAGCCCCTGTCAGTTAGGAATGACATGCACTGTAAAACTTGTCCGTTCTTATAGTCCCGGTATCCGTCTATCCGTTTGTGCATCGGCCATCTCGGTTTTGATAAGATATCATTATCGTGATACGTGAACACGGATCACTGGTGCTTTATCAACCGTGCTGCCGCGATAAGACGGACCGCGTAAGCGTCCATTTTAGTCAGCATAATCTCGTCGCGAATTGCGTGACATTTCACGCAGATAAAATTGAAAACGAAAGTCATCACATATCTGTATATGTATGACCTCGTTCGCGCTGTGGTTTATATACTTTTCATGCCTATTGCAACCAAAATTCGACCTGTGATCATATTATAACACCACAAGCCATTCATCACAAGTGAACCGTAAACTAAACGGCACCTGTCACCGCTATCTGCCACGCAAAAACAAACAACAGTAGCTGCTTACATTTTAAGTGAGCAGTTACTGCTGTTTGCTTTTGCACCGCAGTACAAACAGCAGTAACAGCTCACTTGTAAAGTAAGCAGTTACCGTTGTTTCACTTTACTTTACCACATTTAGGTCAGTATATGAAGAATCTATGATCGAATGGCTTTCCACACTCTTTTATTCACGGCCTATATTTAGATAGTTGCCCCATCACACCGCGGCAGGAATAATAATAAGCCATACAATAGCAAGCTCGGAGTTATGGATATTTCTTTCTAGCTACATATCTTACATGTAAGTAAATCAATATATTACACAATTGTGTTGATATATCAGCTCGTGCCTTGGGAATAATATTTACATGTCACTCTGATACATGAGACGAGATAATTAATTAATCATTAATTTCATACATGAGAAGTCTGAGGAGGGAGGATAAGGGTGTCAGTACATACATGGTGAAATCAACACTCTTGAAATGGTGGAGTGACTATGTTGCATGATAATATTTGATGTACATGTGCCTTAATATTTCATGTGCATTTGCAAATTGACATTTGCCAGGCTTCTTTGTCGAGCACAGACTGGCTTATATTAGCATTACATTTTCAGAAATGTGATTATATCTGTGAAAATTATAGTTGGCGTTTTTTCTTTTATTTGAATCTGTACATTTCGTTTGGGATTCCATGCTTCAAATAAATGGAAAATACACCTATGCGCTTCCTGCTCACATCCTATTATACCTGAGATCCCGGGTTCGAATGGTCCAAATCAATGTATTTTATCACATGTAAGTATATATGTCAGTATATATACCATTCTAACATGTCTGGGAGGGAGGAGGGATAGGTCCATGTAGATACACCAGCATATTTTCACGATTATTTTGAATAAGTTGAAATGCCTAAATTGATAAACAGATAAACCACAACTTCAAGTGAGTGAAAAATAGTCAGGTGGGGCAGAATGGAGTTCAACGATTTGAAATCTCGTTGATAGAGGTTACGTTTTATCTCTATCTGTATAGTGTATACAATCATATCGATTTATATCTATTTATGTTATTAATATTCTTATTATTGACTGTTTATCATGCTTACGCGTTTCGTTTGTGGGAACTTCGGACTGATAAAATTAATTACCTTTACCATGTTTACATTTATTCTATTATAATTAACCCTTTACCCGCAAAATTATTCAATTTGAATTTTCACCCACTTGAAGTTGTGTTTCGCTGACGCGATCCACAACTTCAAGTGAGTGAAAATTATTCAGATTTGACAAAATTGAGGTCAACTGTTTTTAAATATTGCTGATTGATGTCACATTTTATCTTTAACATGTTTAAAAGATGGTACTTAATGTGCTAATAAAAAATGAAAACCCGAATATATGCGGCACCGGCAGTTAAAGGGTTAATGTGATTGTACGAATACCATTCTGCTTGAATCGGTTCTCACGACGTCAACGTGGCCGAGGCTGTTGTTACATATCTGAATCAGTCAACTGAACATTACCCTGCCCGGTATTAATTTGACCCTTTAACCTTCGGTCCCGATTATGTCCGGTTTTGCATTTTTTTATTACCACGTTAAAAGCACCACATTTTAAATATTTCAAAAATAAAATGTCACACCAAGCAGCAATATTTGAAAAGAGCTGATCTCCATTTTGTGAAATCCGAATAATTTTCATTCACTTGAAGATGTGGATCGCGTCAGCGAGACACAACTTCAAGTGGGTGAAAATTGAAATTAAATAATTTGACGGTTAAAGGGTTAAAACATAGTTTAACCCTTTCAAGCCTGACTTTACATTGTCATCTCCATCCACTACAAGCCGCGAATTGCTGTCGCAATTCTCGACTTGTAGTGAATGAAGATGATTTGATGTGGTCTATAAATTAAAGAAAATTGCCATGTATTGGAAATTTCGCTCTAAAACCCTTGGTAGTAGGAAAATTCTTTGTGTTTTCAGGGTTGTAAAATGATGCTTTAATGCATCGTGAGGACCTCAAGGGTTAGCCAAGAACTTTCTTGGTTTAATCCATAAATATATATCTATAGTTTAACCTTCGAGACCGGTTATTCCCAAACTAAAAAATACAGCCTATTAAAAACTGCACACACGAGTCTCGTTCTGGACCACAAAATCAAGCAGTACAATTTTAGAAATTTTAAAGCGATTTAAATGATTTAGATTCTTTCTACAATGGTTACAAAAAGTGGGTTTGTTTAAAAACGGTGTCTAGTGGTTGAAAACATCACATTTCTGTCAGGCGTCTCGCGTGTTTTTCTGGCGGGTTCGCGCTCTCCTGAGAGGTCAAGAGCAACAGAACGGCGCTTTAGCGTCAATCAGAATCTGACCCCTCTCAGCCCTGTCTCAGGTGTGCGATAAATTAACCCTGCAGCCGTTAGGAGCGACTATAGTCGTTTTTAACCCTTTAACCGCCGGTGCCGCATATACTCGGTTTTCATTTTCTATTAGCACATTAGGTACCACATTTTAAATATGTTAAAGATAAAATGTGACATCAACCAGCAAGATTTGAAAAGAGTTGACCTCCATTTGTCAAATCTGAATAATTTTCACTCACTTGAAGTTGAGGATCGCGTCAGCTAGCCACATCTTCAAGCGGGTGAAAATTCAAATTGAATAATTTGGCGTTTAAAGGGTTAATCCGTCTTATTAGCCCTTTGAATCGCAGTTATTGGGAGCGAAATATGTGTTTAAACATCAAGATTTGCAAATGTTACGTTTCAAATTAAATAAATATGAGTAATTATCACCCTCTTGAAGTTGTGGGTCGCGACTTGAATGCCAGAGCGGGGGACGAACCCACGATCACCGACTTTCCAAGCAGCTTTAACAACTGCGCCTGGGACCCACCCTTTGACTTCCAAGACGTTATTAGTATATCTTGCATTCTGGTTTATTATAACATTATTGAACACGGAATATGTTATAAACGAGCAGTTTTTGCGATTAAATTGTAAGCGAGGAACCGTTGGTTCATGGCTGCCATAATACTGAGACAACATGCTGGCCCAGCACTGATGCAGCGATGTGCAAAATGGGATAAAATAGCTGATAGCTTAGGCCTACAGACCTAAATGTATAATGCTAAGAAAACTGGATTTTTATTGCAACAAAGTCTTTATTGATGTAACGTAAAATTGATGATAGTTTTGGAATCATCAAGACCTAATATAATTGTCGCTTTTTATATACCCTACGTTATCTTATCTAATTTTGTATTTATATATTACTCATATTTGTTTAACCCTTTAACCGCCAAATTATTCAATCTGAATTTTCAACCACATGAAGTTGTGTCTTGCTGACGCGATCCACAACTTCAAGTGAGTGAAAATTATCCAGATTTGACAAAATAGAGGTCAACTGTTTTCAAATATTGCTGATTGATGTCACAATTTACCTTTAACATGTTTAAAAGATGGTACTTAATGTGCTAGTAAAAAATGAAAACCCGAATATATGCCGCACCGGCGGTTAAAGGGTTAAATTTGAACCAGAAAAAATGTAAATGTTCATGTTAAAACAATAATCATTTTATTCCCAAATAACTGTGATTTATCCCGCTAATAAAGCAGATTATCCCTCACAGCCCGGAGATCAACTTTAGACGTCAGAATCTGAAGTTTCTAGACGTCAGATTCTGACGTCCCAAGTCGATCCCCTGAAGTGTAAGAGTAAATATATTTATAATGGCCATAGACCCATAACATAGTTATTCAACTGAAGCGGAAAAAGCTAAACAGGACATTTATGATGATTTCAAATTGTAAAAACCCTTTGATCTCCATGGGCTAGACAAACATATTTCGGCGTTTTAAAGGTGAAGAACGATAATACTTGTGCTTATAGCGCCCGAAGGGTTAAGATCATCGATACTACACCCTCGCTGCATGTGTGAAGTAGCTAAATATGGAGAATCATTTTAAAGAGAAACTGGAGTTAAAATCCCCATAACTTGTTATTTCCTTCCCGTCGGAAGCCCCGGTACTGAGAGTGTGTGGACACGTCAGCAAAGACGTTGAACCAATGCTGGGTTAATGTTGGGCCAGCGTCGTAGACGATGGGCCAACATTAACCCAGCATTGGTTCAACGGCTCGTGTCAGCTCGGCTATCTGGTCCATTACGCGTCAGTCAATATGGTGCCGGCTCCATCAGGATCCAGCCACTCGACAGAAATAAAACACCGACCCGAGAATGCCACCTCCCCGGGCTCAAAACCTGCGCCCCTTTCTCAACCTGTCGCTTTTCTTCGTCTTCCATTGTGCTCTGCAAAGCTGAGAGACAGTATCCGCTTGCTTGAACAGTGAGCAGATGTTGCCTTTTGGCTTTGCACGGCAGCATTGTCTACCTGCCTTATTTTAATGGCGCCAACGCTTCTCATTTCGCTCGCAATGAAAACCTTGGGTTATTTATATTTTACTCTTTTAACACCCATGTCGCCCCTTTCAGAAAAGTTCCATACACCCATGCTTTTGAACCATGATACAAGCTTACTGTTGTTCGTTGCTGTCTTTAGCATGTTCAATACAATCTAAATAACATCAGACTTTGACATAACTATGTCAACACAGCATTGTGCACGAAGAGCTTTTTCGACCACACTTTTCGCCACATCTTCTGTCCCGTCGTCTCTTCCCCAGACAAAAATGATAACAGGATCAATATTAAGGAGATTAGGGGAAGTTTTCTTCTGTGGCAGACATAAAATGAAGGTTGACGTGTATTGACTCGGGACCATCGCCCAAACAAAGATTAGTTTCTGGAACCCTGACAAAAATGTTATCTTGCGTAGACAAGATTTGATACCGAATTATCTCATTTTTCCAAGCCGCAGTGTCTCCAATTATAGCCGTCACGTCCCAGCAAACACAAACCATTTGTACAATGTTGGCCCAACGTCGGAGAATTGGGCCGACGTTGTACAGACGTTGTACAAATGTTTTGTGTTTGCTGAGGTGTCTCCAATTATAACCATCAAAGAAGACACTTAACCTAAGGACCTGAAACGTTACATTGCACATGCTCAGAAGGACTGGTGTACATAAATGTGAACCGTTTCCGACACAGAGTACCCCTCTTTCCCCTAAATAGGACACAAATTCAGGCAAAATAAGTTTATTAGGATACCGGCCGTAGGCCGGTCCTAGAAATGGACCCCTCGGACCACGCCATGTACTACGTTCTATGTACACCCCTGAAGGGTGTTACGATCTGATTATCGCCCACATCGCTTGATAACGACAGTTTTTGCCACTGCCTAACCGTTGAAATTTTCTGTACTACATCCGGTCCCACCTGACAAAATGTTTCAATCGCAATATGAAGGAGAATAAAACCTACACAAGTGAAGATTGTGGCCTATAATATTATGACCATCGATGCGTGATCACGACATGCGAAAGTAGATTGCTGAGTGTGACCCAGCAAACACAAAACATTTGTATAACATTTGTACAACGTCGTACCAACGTCTTCGACGTTGGTCCAACATTGTACAAATGTTATAAAAATGTTTTGTGTTTGCTCCTTAATGCAATTACGTCACATCTTCCATACAGCAAGGCTAGGTTTATCAGGGCATAGGCATCGAGAAGCCTAAATTGTATCTGCGTATAGGAAATATGTCATGTCTTTGCTTGAGTTGACTTCACTTTTATTGGTCACAGTCCACATGTTGTGTTATTCGGTGCACAAGCTTATAAACTATTTGCCTTAGCATGAGTCATCAATATCTAGAATCACATTGGAAGTGGTAACCATGGTAACTATAGTAACCCTCTAAGTGCTGATGTTGGTATTTTTTCTCGTTTTATGCAAATGCAAATGTAAATGTATTTCTGTCATGTGAAAAACAGTTCAACAACACTTATTTGATACCCTGGTACTTCTGAATTGCTTGATTCTATTTTTAATTCATTTGCAGCTGGAATTACTGGGTTAATTTCCAGCTCCAAATGACGCAAATCATCCTATTAAACCATCCTATAACCATTTAATTAAATGAGCATATCTCGTCAGAGTGGCAGATAGGATCCTTTAGCTCCGAGGCGACGATATGTCGCCAACTATTTTATCTATTTGAGTGGCATTATCGTGATTAGGCAATGACTATACACATGTATACGACTATACACATGTGTATATTTTACAAAGGTTAAAATGGCGTACGTACTGGGTTTAATAAATAGAAGTCGTCATTGGCAAGAACAGTCAGAATAATAATATATTGATATAAACATTATGCATGTTGATCCTTCACTGGAAAATCGATCTTAAGGTGAACAGCTTATAAAATAAAAAGAAAACATTTCACTGTAAATACAACACATTTTTTTTTTAAATATTTATTTTTAAAGTAAATTAAATTTGGATAATTTCACATTTGCCTAATTAGTTTCACTGAACTTTCCCATTACATTCATTTATTACCACAATTAATATTACTTTAAGCCATGACCTTTTTTGAAAATAAATGAAGTGGCATCAAATGTTCATTAATATAAAACGTTGTATAAATGCCTACAGTAATACAATATTGTCAAGTGAATCAAAATTAAATTACGTGTATACTGTTCAATAGAATCGTTTCCTATAATTGTGGAATTATTCTTATGGTTTTATTCGAGTTGAATTAAATTCAAATGCATTGTATTCTCAATAATTATTAGACTTACATAGCACTCTATGAACTCAAGCTCACTTGATTCAAAGCAATAAAATGTGGTCCCCTAAAATTTGTCACCTAATCATGCTAATAATATCAATTTGAGCCAACTCGTTAGGTATCAGATTGTTGTCTGCCACAATACATGGTCCCTGCTACACGGTCAGATCAAAACAATTGGTTTTCCATAAAAATAAAACCACTGTTCATTTTTTAATCTGACATAATTTATATCTACTGTCAACATGCACAGCAGTTTGAAATTGCATCAGGGACCTATTTAAAATGTTTGATAAGAGTGTACGCTCCCGATTAAATAATCAGATAATGTTCCTCTTGATATATTGCTCCACCCTACTCTGTATACAGTAGGGTCAGTGTCTTGTATATTATTACATACATTGCATTGATAACCCGTGCATAATTCAGAAATCTTGTGTGACAATCCAACCGTGGATGGTCGCCTGTATATTGCCATGCAAAGGCAAACAGCAGTAACTGCTTACTCGAAAAGTAAGCAGTTACTGCTGTTTGTCTTTGCACGGCAGATACCCCACCTGCCTCGAGGAACAAACCCACTTTCCGCATTGAGGTAAACACAGACGGAAGCCGCCGTTGCCATGGCGTCATCATAATATTGGCGAATCCGCATCGGGTCTTCGATCTCGCAGGAAGCACGTACGTTGGCGAAACGTTGATTTAATGCTTCGTAGGCTACTTCGTATGAGGCTATATAGCTAATGCTTGTGTTTGTTATGTCCCATCCTGAGGACTCCATTCCAATATTACCACATTCGGAAGCCCGACTCTTGCACAAACGCCATACTGTTTTTCAATGTCATTTTCCTTACAGGTTTCCAATTCCCCATTCATCTCCTATTTGGTTCAACCCTTTAACCGCCGGTGCCGCATATATTCGGGTTCTCATTTTTTATTAGCACATTAAGTACCACAATTTCAATATGTTAAAAATAAAATGTGACATCAACCAGCAAGCTTTGAAAAGAAATGACCTACATTTTGTCAAATCTGAATAATTTTCACTCACTTGAAGTTGTGGATGGCGTCAGCGAGACACAACTTTAAGTGGGTGAAAATTCAAATTGAAAAATATGGCGGTTAAAGGGTTAACAAATTGTTCAAGCTATACGTTGGAATAAGTGTGATAAACGCTGGTACAGCTTTAAAATTTCGGTAAGATAATGATGAAGCAATGCTGGAATAACAATGGGATAACAAAAGATCCATAGATCGATTTGTCAGATTGAAGATCACGTTTTTTTATACACATTCAAAAGATGGTGAAAATAAGTTGAGCAAGATTATAGTCGAGCTTAGCGTTCAATGGGTTAACACAACTATCAACAGTGCTGGACAAAAAAAGCAAATGATATTTCCAGCAAACGACCAGCAAGCACCAAGCGCTGGTTTAATGTTGGACCAGCATCGTAGACGCCGGCCCAGCATTAATCCAACGTTGAACCAATGGCTCATGTTGGCTGCATTGGCTGAAGGCCAGCTGGACTGATCTGGATCTGTTTTGTAAACGCAGGGCTCGCTATATGGATCGGCACACCCATCAACCCTTGAATCTCTGCGGGGTCTACGTTATAGCAAGTCGATAAACAATCCTGTGGAAAACGTAGAACTGTGGACGGGTGATCCCTTTTTTAAATTTGAATCTCTTATAATTATATAGTTCAATTGTGAATTCAGTGCTGTAACGCTATTCCTTTAACACCTTGATCACCATTGTCACAGTTACACACCACGTGGCATATTTTAAGAAAATCAATTCAAAGGAGAAGATTACCTACCACAGGAAGTAGGTTCCTAGCTTCGTGTTTATAGTTGGTACTCATGTACTCAGTAGGCCTATTCAAGCAAAATCTGGCGGTGTTCATTGTTCAGCATGTTCAGTCGATCATTATATTTTTCCTAAATTGAATTTGGAATGCGATAGATGATATAATAGTTCATAGTTCATGAGAAGCAGCTTACTTCATAAAGCATATATATACTTCAACTTTTTATAAACGATATATGCCACATGCTGCAGCAATAAATTGACGTTGACGTATATTGTGAGAACACGAGACGTTGACCCAGTATTGGTACAACATTATACCAGCACTGGGTGAATGTCCCGTGTTTGCTGGGACGCTCAAAATTTCACATATAATAGCGAAGCGGTCTCTCTGTCTCTGCAAACAAAGATGATCGTGGTACTACAACCAGCTTTATACTATGTCCACTCTGTGTGGCATTGAGAAACTATTAACCCTTATCCTGCTAACGTAATTTATTTAAATTTTCACCCACGTGAAGTTGTGTCTCACTACCGCGACCCACAACTTCAAGTGGATGAAAATTACTCATTTTTGTTCAATTTGAGCACAAATATTCGCAAATGTTAATGTTTAGACACACATTTTATTCCCAATATACAGTAATTTGGTCGACAAATAAAACAGCTTAACAACGACAATAGTCATAATCAACAGGATAAGGGTTAACCCTTTCAGCGCGAGCGGGTAATAGACCTGGCCCGGTTTCACCAACTAACGCAAGTCACAATTTCGTTTTTAATATCAACATGTGATCAATTCTCAAACAATCGAAGAGCTCAAATTACACGGGTGCCCAATTGTGAAAAAAATGATGCGGCAATTTTCATAATTTTTGCATTGCCAGCTTAAATGTAATGAAAAAAGCGAATAGATTAAGTTGGGGGCTCGTTTCACTAAGAAAATATTATCCTAACTTTGCCCTAGTTTAGGTCATTTATCATTAAAAAGTTAAGATCATCTTAAGATGATCTTAACTTTTGAATGGTAAATGACTGAAAGTTTAGATGAGATTTTCTTAGTGAAACGAACCCCAGGACTCAGGTCGGGGTTGAAAATCTACGACCTTCAAACGGATCAACTGAACTGATCTCCTTGTACTGCGCTGTGAAGATAAACAGCAATAAATGCTCACTTTATACATGAGCAGTTACTGCTGTTTGCCTATGCACACGTATATATGTCTATAAGAGGAGACATGATCGGTAGCTACATAAACTGAAGAGCCCTCCTTGTGCAATTTCTTTCTTCACACACTTCTTAACCCTTTCATCGTTAAGCATGCCTGAGCTTGTTTTTAACCCTTTAACCGCCGGTGCCGATTATATTACTGTTTTTGCATTTTTTAAAAGGACAACCAGCTTTTGAACGTGTAAAAGAAAAAAACGAGACACCAATCAGCAACATATGAAAATAGTTAACTTTCATTTTGTCAATTCTGAATAATTTTGACTCACTTGAAGTTGTGGATCGCGTCAGCGAGACACAACTTCAGGTAGGTGGAAATTCCACTTAAATAATTTGGCGATTAAAGGGTTAATCAGGTTTTTTAACCGATTAAATCACTGGGGAAATAAAATAAGTGTTTGAACATCAAGATCTGCAAATGTTTGGTCCCAAATTGAACAAAAAATGAGTATTTGTAATCCGATCGCTACCACAACTTCAACATGTTCAAGTGGGTAAACATTTAAATAAAACGTTTTAGCGGCCGGAGGGTTAAGAACACATAAACAGAAGACAACAGGTCGGTCGTGTAGATATCGTAACATAATGACTGTTTACGAGGGCAACATGCAATTGACAATAATTTGATGTGCAACGGCAAACAGCATTAACCCTTTAAACCCTGACGATGCATTAACGCTTTCAATCCTGAATTTACCAGAGTCATTATAAGCCGCGAATTGCTGCCGCAATTCTCGACTTGTAGTGAAGGAAGATGACCTGATGTGGTTTAAAAATTAAAGAAAATTACCACGTAGTGTTAAACAAGTTTCATGGAAATTTTCGGTCTAAAACCCTCAGTTTTAGGAAAATTAGGTATGCTTTCAGGGATGTAAAATGATGCTTTAATGCATCGTGGGGGCTTAAAGGGTTAATGCATAATTATACATCTCTGAAAAGAGACTTGATTTCCCTACAACTAAGGGGTTTAGAAGGTAAATTTCCATAAAACTGTTCCACCAACTCGTTAATTTTTCACCCATTTCTAGTCATCTTCATCCACTACAAGTCGGGAATTGCGACAGCAATTCGCGGCTTGTAGTGGATGAAGATGACAATGTAAAGTCAGACTTGAAAGAGTGAACTGCTTACTTTTCACTGCCGTTTGCCTTTGCACGGCATAATTGATAGCAACATTGTTTTGGGCGTGATCCCGTTTTAAAAATCGTGAGCAACCGCTTGGGTATCGCTTGTTATTTTTAAACCTTCAAGTGTAGATTTTCAGTATACATTTGAAGTATATTTCTAGTAGAATTGTCAGGTTCGAAATAATTTTAAAAACCAACACCCATACGCCCAAAAAAAATTACAATAACAGTTGTTGTTTTATTGCAGATTTGTCTGAACCCTATATTTGATGAATTCAGTCATATTAGGGAATTTTAATTTTCTTTTTTTCTTCCTTAAACATCATCAGATCATCCCGTTGAATTGTTTGAAGTTGCGGATAGTACCGTTGAATGCCAGTGTGACTATACGTACATGTATCATGTGTATAGATACATCATTATATCGCACATTCGTGTTGAGAATTAAAGGGACACACCTGCCAATTATAAAACAGCTGGTCCGTCACTTTGAGTATGTTGATCTCAACCTTGCGTGAAAATGTAGGCCATGTTTCACGCGCAAGTCTACCTGTCTACCTTAATCATACTGAAAGTGGTACTTTTTCATAGCCATGTATAAAAGCACTGGAAATTAAGTAGACTTCATTATAATGTGATATATCAGCATGGCCAATTTTGAGACGTGTCCCTTTAATCATGTTAAAATTTTTTTAAAAATATCGACACTGAGACACACTGAGAGGACTTACCGAAAAGCTCACATTGTACTGTCAATCAAAGCCAAAAGGCAGTACCTGCTTACTTGAAAAGTGAGCAGATACTGCGTTTTGGCTATTTGACAATCATCTGATTTTAACGTTTCAATTCGAATTTATGCAATTTCGTATTTTAGCTTTGTACTGCACGTTATCGTAGGCATGCATACATGCATGCATACATATTACGGATTAGGATTAATGGAATAATGTAGGACATTTTATGTATTTGATTATAGCTAACGCCCTGGAAAATAATTACGACGTAATACGCAATCACAAACATAACAAATCGCCTGCGAAATTGATGTGTATTCTGACATTTACATGCTGGGAATGTCGCTTTTTGGCAGCTATCTCCCCCTATAAATCTGTCTGGAAATTGGCGTTCACTCTGTTGTCAGTCAGTCACTGCGAAATCTGGCCTCCCGGAAAACACGATGCGTTGACCCAATGCTGTGTTAATGTTGGGCCAGCGTCGCAGACGCTGGCTCAACATTAACACAACATTGGATCAACGTCTCGCTGGATGAAAGAAACTTTGGCAATAACAGGGGGAGGATATACTGTGATATAATAGATAGTTAATAACAGAAATAATAGATCATGTAGATCCAGATTTAAAACAATTTTGTTTTAAATGTCAACACGTGATCAAGGCTCAACCAATCGGTGAGCTTAAGACTGAAATAAGGTCATTCAATAACTAAGCTGAAATGAAGTGTGCTTCATATATGTGATATAGGCCCGTATTATCAGCGTGGCCATGTTATGTAGACTGTGAGACATGCCCCTTCCATTTGACAGTTTTTTGTGAACCGTGAAGTATAGACGATAAACGTAACTTTCACGCAACATGACCCTTTTTGTTACGCATTGCTTACAGATTACGGATACGGATACGAACAACGTACGTGAAGATGTCGCTATGTGCGGATAAATTTTATTTTGCGTCCGGCATAATGGGAATTCACTCGTGATAATAATCGCAGCTGCTTGTAGTCCTACCGTATCTACTGTTCAAACAATTCCACCAGCCTTGTTATTGTTGGAGCAAAAAATGCACTGTGCCTCGATTTGCACCGAGCGTGTCAGAGACGATATTTTTATAAAAGCCAAAAGGCAGTATAAGTTTACTTGAAAATAAGCCGATAATGGCTTTTTGCTTTGCATGGCAGTATCATAAGGACGAGCATATCGGATTAACTCCACTCAATTCGCATTTTGTGCAATTTCGTACTTATGCGAAATCCACATGATTATGTCAATGTGTTTATTTTTATTCATTACTTGCGTATAGTTGAATATCGCTGATAAAATATGTTTATAGTAGCATAAATTCATTTGTTGTCGTATTCTTCTATATCGGGATAGTGCATTTTTGCACATTAATTCTGCATCATGAAAGAGGTTCTACGATTTTAACTTGATATTCTACCTTGAAATGACCTATATAAATCTAAACAACTTCTCATTTCTTTGCAAAATCGCTGAAATACGTGACACTACTCGTCAAGCTGTCGAAAATTGCTGAAAATGCCGGAGTTTGGGCCGAAGTAAAATAAGGCACTAACTAACTATGCTAACTATGCAGCATCCCCTGCGACGTTATTGGACCAAAATTAAAACATCATTGTCTCAACGTGTCGTGTTTGCTGGGATGATATGCTCACTATTATATCACTCCACTACCATGACAACCCAGAGGAAAGAATATCACAGAGATAATGATTACAGGGCGAGATGGAATATAATATTATACTACTAGTAAGTGAGTAAGCACATACTGCCATGTCTTCACACGGCAGTACAACTATGAGAGGGACATGGCATTTACTGCCTGCCGTGCGATTTTGAACCCCGCTTGGGGAAAAATGATATTTCTTTCTGGTGCAGAATTTTCAAAGAAATATCATTTTTTCGCCCTTACAATCTTGGGACATTGTTGTGTCCTTGGGCAAGGCACTTCACCCTCAAAAAGTTCACTTGAATCAGGTTGAAATGAGTACCTGGTAGGTCAGAAAATAGCTGCATGCTCTCAGTGGAGTTGAAGTGGCACGCGAATGAACAGGTCCAGTGACCACGGGTTGAAATGTGAAGTCGGATGATAGATCTTCAGACTTGATATCAGATTATAGACCTGCACCTTTACCTTTACTATTACTAGGTATACTACTACTACTACTACATATTATGATGATCTGGGATCAACATGATCAAACGAGTTTATCTTCTTCTCGAACCAGGAGACTCAATCATTGTGCTAGCTTGAGCATTCCTGAGCTATTTATGCACAAAGTTGTATATTTTGACTAATTATTCATTGAATAAAAAATTGTAAAATCATGATAATCTATCACAACTAACATGATTAACATGATTAGGATTTCTGAGCGTTGATTTGCTTATCGTCAAACTAGAGGAATTTGTCCATATCGGAGTACCTAGCGAGGCACAACTTCAAGTGCTAATTTGGCAGTTTGGAGATGAATGCATCTTGTTTAGCCAAGGCTAGATCTACACAAAGCGTACCGCTGACCACTGGATAGCTGGAGATGATGGTGAAGCAGTACAGGCATAAACCCTATTATAAACCTTAGCGGATTATGCATACCAGCAGAAAATGCTTAGGAAAAATATATATTCATTAAGAAACGATATTCTATACACGTGTTAGCCCATACTGCAATGCAAAGGCAAATAGCAGGAACTGCTTGCTTTTCAAGTAAACAGTTGCTGCTGTTTGCCTTTGCATTCTGGTTATAGAATGCCCCCGCTCTAAGTGACAGCTGTAGCGTTAGCTTGCTTACCTTGGTAGTAAATCCAATGCTGCTGCAGCTTGCAGATTATCACAAGCACCGGACGCCGGGCTGGACACGCAGGAATTCAATGCGGCGAGTGTGATCCATGATTGAAGAAGCGTCCTTAAAGTCTGGTGTCCGCTCCCCGGGCTCCGTGGCCGGCTGGCAGAGAGGTCCGATGAAGAGCGCCAGGGAGTCAGCGCCGGTCAGGATCCGGCCGGCTAGTGATCCCGCTGTTGTTCAACCATCCAGGGAGGGAGTGCGGTCCAGGGAACGGGGGAGGGGTACTCAGAGATCCACAGCTCACCACCGGCCTCTCCTTCACCAGGACTGCGTGAAGTGGATGAGGCATCTATATCCATAATCAGGGACTATATGGGCGCCACTCATCCCTGTATATTTATCCCTTAACCCGCTAAGTCGTCTTTTTAATTTGCTTAGCAGAACAAATCACTGTTATTTGAAACGAAATTAGCGCTTAAACTGCAAGATTTTCAGTTTAGATCACAGTTATTTGGAACGCAATGAGCGTTTAAAGTTCAAAATTTGCAAATGTTTGGTCCCAAATTAAAAAAATAAGAGTAATTTCAACCAACTTGAAGTTGTTTGTCGCGCTAGTGAGACACAACTTCAAGTGGGTGAAAATTTAAATTATTTAGGTTAGCGGTGTGAGCGTTGATACCACCTCAATCTTCGGCGTAGTGAATGTTATATTAAATGAAGCTGAAGTTACGCACTATCCCGATTGTAGTATTCCCAATTAAAAATATTCAGTGATTCCGCTTATATTAATTGCCAAGTATATGAACTAAGCATAATTAATTCCAGAAATTAATGAGAGCTAGGTATATAAGGGGTTCTACATGGATGGTGATTCGATGCGAGTCTTCTAATCCACACTGTAGTAGAGACTAGGCTTAAGTGTTAGTCGTATAAATATAATGATTGTGGTTTGAAGCTCCACGTCAAAAATTGCCTATATAACTTACATCTTGTGTACCGGCCAGCAAAACCCCATCAACTCCATACTGCACCCTGTGGCTATAGTTTACCGCTGTGTACTGACACACTGCGGTGGGCACGTCTCCGTGTGCGCGCTCAGCACTCAGATATCTTATATTTCTTATGGCTGGCTGGTGCCGTTTACATTGTTTGTCAGCTCGGTGTAAGCTTGTATAACAGTGCGACCCCTTGCCTCCCGAGTTGTCGTTCACAGTTTGGCCCAGGGCGCCGCGAAGTGTTGATGACGCTCCCAGTGGGACGGCAAACCATCTGGTTACGTCACGGGGGTCACGGGTTTGTCACGGCGTTGCTGATTGGCCCAGGTGGGCTGTCACGTGTGATGGCGTCGCGGGAACACAGGCGTCCTCCGCTGTAGTGTTCGTTTCACGACATGACGTCAATCCATCCGGTGAATGGGCAGACGACACTTGTCACGGTATGTTTGTTGAGGACAAGGCCGCGTATTCTCGTCCTCCACTTATAGCATGATACCTGCAGCAGACAAATACCTGTCAAGTCAAAACGGATTGTTTGCAAACAGGCTGTCTAAAAAGGAGTTCAGAAAAGATCAAAGTTGACACGATGGTGGATTGATGTTGCGCCAGCCACGCAGTGGTGGGCCAACATTAATTGAACATACGAGAGTCCACATTGTGGAGTCAATTTTCTGGGGAGTCAACCATATAAATATTATCATGATGATCAATGATCAGCCTTACAGTATTAATAATAGCTTAGTTTTATATTTTAACTTTTCTTTATTTTTAAAATTTAACTCCCACAGCTTCATACCAACGGGTGTGGGCCAGTGTCGTGGACGGTGGACCAACATTAAACCAACACTGGCTCAATGTGTCGTGTTAGCGGCAATACTTCTATAAGTATATACATTTTATATCATGTGTTTTCTCTACATACAACAAAATGCATTGGCATGCTCATATATTATTAGCAAAATACTGTAGATCTGGCAATTTTCGCTTGTTGAGATTTTCGCGAATTTGTGATTTTGAAACTTTTACGAAGGCTAGAATTTGCGAATTATCGATTTCGATGATAGGAAGCGCTTATAATAATAGTGTTCGCGAGATTCCCAATATTGCGAATTTGACCTCCTCGCGAAATTCGCAAAAATTGAAACCTCGCGAATATTACCAGATGTACAGCATCTACCTTAAATACACATAATGTGAATTGAACTTTATCTATTCAACTATTTCACTGCTGCAATGCGCCATGGTGTGTTTTATCCATTTGAGGGCAAGAATTGATAACGAGATTAGAAGATTCCAATGAATGTAAATACCCTGACGTGTTATCCATGCCATCATTTAAGACTACAATCACCGGTTGTGTTTTTTTAACCCTTCAACCGCCGGTGCCGCCCATATTCGTTTTTTACATTTTTTATTAGGACATTACATATCAGCTTTTAAACCTGTTAAAGATAAAAAGTGACATTATTCAGCAAGATTTGAAATTTGTTGACCTCTATTTTGTCAAATCTTAATAATTTTTACTCACTAGAATCTGTGGATCGCGACAGCGAGACACAACTTCAAGTGTGTGAAAATTCCAATTAAAAATTAAATAATTTGGCGGCTAAAGGGTTAATACTTGCCTGCTTGAAGTAGGTCGATATTTGTTTAAAAGCATTGATATGAGGCTTGCTATAACCGCACTGAGAGGGGTAAGGTAGTAGTGTGGCTTGGTGTTTTTCTTAGGGTTAATCTATGCTAGGTTTTGAGTGTTATGACCACGCTAATTGAACCACTTCAGTTCAGCTTAAGCGCTCGAATGGAAGAAGGAATGAATGAATGAATGCAACCACGAATACATGAATGAATGAATCCCTGCAACCATGAACAAATGAATGAAGGAATAAATGAATAAATGAATCCAGGAATGAATCCAGGAATAAATCTATGGATGAATCCATGCATGAATGAACGAGTCAATGAATGACTGAGCGAATGACTGACTGACTGACTGACTGACTGACTGACTGACTGACTGACTGACTGACTGACTGACTGACTGACTGACTGACTGACTGACTGACTGACTGACTGACTGACTGACTGACTGACTGACTGACTGACTGACTGACTGACTGACTGACTGACTGACTGACTGACTGACTGACTGACTGACTGACTGACTGACTGACTGACTGACTGACTGACTGACTGACTGACTGACTGACTGACTGACTGACTGACTGACTGACTGACTGACTGACTGACTGACTGACTGACTGACTGACGGAATGAATCAGTAAATCAATCAATCAATCAATCAATCAATCAATCAATCAATCAATCAATCAATCAATCAATCAATCAATCAATCAATCAATCAATCAATCAATCAATCAATCAATCAATCAATCAATCAATCAATCAATCAATCAATCAATCAATCAATCAATCAATCAATCAATCAATCAATCAATCAATCAATCAATCAATCAATCAATCAGTCAGTCAGTCAGTCAGTCAATCAATCAATCAATCAATCAATCAATCAATCAATCAATCAATCAATCAATCAATCAATCAATCAATCAATCAATCAATCAATCAATCAATCAATCAATCAACAAATAAAATAATGTACATGAACGAATGAATGAATGAGTCAATCAATCGACTGACTGATCGATCAATCAATAAATGGATCAATCAGTCAATCAGATCATTCATTTATTCATTCATTCAGTCATTCAGTCATTCAGTCAATCAATCAACGACAATCAACAAATAAATGAATGTAACTTTCAGTCCAGAATACTTTTGTATAAATCTGACTGCTGGGACACAATACTTTTCAGTTCTGGAGGATTTTTTGTGACACACAGAGCCACTCTGAGCGGCTCTCAACCCATATTAGGATTGTGACGTCATATAAAAGCCGCTCTGAGCGGCTCTCAGTCCATCGTATTATTGTGACGTCATATTATAAAAGCCGCTGTGAGCGGTCGGAGGGCTCAAAGAGTTGTCCATGTTCCCGAACAATGGCTTTTCAGAGTGCAGGCAACGAGGACAACCGTGCCTTGCGTATGTATGATGGCTCGCGGAATCAACGCCGATTCCTCTGAATACGGCACCATACATACAACATTGATATATACCTCTATTAACCCTTTAACCACCGATCCCGATTATAGTCATGATAGTCGGGTTTCATTTTTTATTGCTCAATAAGTACCACCTTTTACACACGTTAAAAATAAAACATGGCATCTATCAGCAAGATTTGAAAATAGTTGAGCTCTTTTTTGTCAAATCAAATTTTTTTTACCCACTTGAAGGTGTGGATCGCGTCAGCGAGACACAACTTCAAGTGGGTGAAAATTAAATAATTTGTCGGTTAGGTTACCAACGCTGCTTGAAGAGATATAATGAATGAATATTGCTTTACGTCGCTTTCTGCACAATCATGGCAATATCGCGACAAAATGAAGCCCGAAGCCGGACTATGCCCCACTCTTATTTCGAATGACTTCAAGGGTTCTTTATAGTGCACAGTACTACCATAGGCAACACTGTGAGGAGATACAACGAAAACAATCGTGCCTTACACCAACGGTTATCCACGTTATCAACACTAATATAGGAGCCTAAATAGGTAGGTATTCCAGCATGGATACCATGTTAATGTATAGGTAAGATTGACTATGAATAAGTTGCCAGCGCTTACAAAACAGTTGGCAACATGGATAACGGTGGCGACGTAGACTATATGTGTCTCGAGTAAACACGTTGTCAATGCCCTTTTCTCTGGATAGGCAATCCTGCAAAGTAATGATGGACACCAGAGGAGAATATCTTACCTTGACAGCGTGGTAGACGCGCGGACAGGTGTGGTGACGGCAGTCCGCAGATCCCTATAGTAGGCCTAAGTCCTGCACAGTAGCCGGTGTGATCCGTGCAGGTGCGCATCATAACACGGCAATCCTTATAGATTCCCTGCTGCCAGCCACCGCGGCGGGGATAATGCAGTGTCCTCCTGCGAGATGGTTTGTAATCCTGGCCCAGTCTAGCGTGCCGCGCGGACACGCACGCTCGCGTCCCTTGAGCGTGACGGATGCGTGAGTACGGTAATCCCGCGGCAGGTAGATGCACATATTCCGCCTTGCAAAGCCAGAATGCGGTATCTGCTTAGTTTGTAAGTGAGAAGATACCACCTTCTGGCTGTGCAGAGCAGATATTGACCGACTGGTTAGTGCGGCGGCCACGTGACAATTCCCCGAAGTAACCAGGGGCAACGGGCGATGACGCCGTGAAAGAGGTGTGGCACCTGTGCGTGATGGATTACGCTGGACCAACGCCGGTCCAATGGCGGACCAGCGTCTGCGACGCTGGCCCGCCATTGGACTGTCGTTGGGTTAACTATGATCCGGATGAGTCACGATCGATATCTGGATCGGTGACGTCACAATGGTTTCTCCAGCGGCTGACAGGTGGGTGGCACCACCTCCCCTCAGCTACCGTCGGGATCAGGCACCGCCCGGAGTCGGACGTGGTCGGGCCAACGCTCCGCCGGCGCCTGGTTCTGAGTGGAATCACGATCGGTGGCGGCATCGACGATCGAAATGATCCTCCCTGGGGAACGGGGACGTAAACCGCTCTCGAATAATTGACAATATTATACAGCAATGTAAATTATAGCCACAATACACTCACTAATGGATGCACATACGGTATCAATGACTGATTTATGTACAACTATATATTATATGAAACGCAGTGACGTCACTCGGTGAAAACAAGGTTATATAACACCCCCTCCCGCATACTTCATTCTGTGAAACGCAGTGACGTCACTCGGTGAAAACAAGGTTATATTGGAACCTTCCCCCATACTTCATTGTATTAGCCAGCTCGATGAAAACAAAGGAGATCGAGGTCATTGTGTTTCACAGAATATCTGTATATTAGCAGAAATGCATTCTCTCTTATCATGCATTTCAGATATTAGTCATGTTAGTAGGAGTGACCTAGGGCTCAATGGACACAAATTTTGCGTGTGCTACCTTTCTGGTCAGAAAAATGAAGAAAATATAATAAGATTCAGCAGTTCTATTTTCCTTGATTCAACCACGAAAAATAAGTAAAGTAAGTAAACAGGTAAGTGAAGTAAAAGGGATTTTGTAAGGTGATTTTGGAACCGCCATTAACCCTTTCAGTGCGGGGATCGATTTTAAATGTCTGAATCTGACGTCTATAGACGTCAGATTCTAACGTTTAAAGTCGATCCCCGCACTGAAGGAGTAAAATATGTATAATGGCCGTAGACCCATAACAAAGCTATTCAAATGAAGCAGAAAGAAGACATTTATAGTGATTTCAAATTAAAACAAAAACGTTTTGATCTCTTGGTTGATTTAAAAATATTTCAGCGGTTTGAGGGTTAAGATCAGTAGGTCTCTGGGATGAAGGCCCCGCCGGTAAATGTTATACATAAGCCATTGAAACAATAGAATAGCATTGTGTGAGTGTCAAAATCACCAGTGACCAGAAAACATTAACTTCTTACTTTTCTCGTAAACAATTATTGCAGTTTGCAAAAAATAATTTATCTTGACCATATAAGGCTAATGTATAGGAAGGTCATTTTCTCTTTAATCCTTTATACCCTTACGGTGCATCAAAGTATCGTCTTATTTTTATTTGCCACCCACTTCCAAGCCATCTTCATCCACTACAAGTGCGACAGCAATTCGCGGTTTGTAGAGGATGAAGATGACAACGGTAAATCCAGGCTTGAAAGGGTTTTGGTGGATGATCTAAATATAATTTGTCTTGGCTTGTTACCAGACTGATTAATCTCAAACAATAATTACAAAACCATTACGCTGCCGCGAAAATCCAAAATGCAGTTGGCCTAATCGCTTAGGGGCCTACTTCTCAAGCTAGAAGTCACTGTCTTTTGGCTTTGCAGATACGTGCATGACTACGGTTAATTTATTTTGGTGTGACGTTGGAAGTAGCATTGTGTGTGAGACAATGAAATTGAGGTGGAGCGAGAAGCATGGTGGAAAATAAATGGCGTGAGCATGCATGTCATAACTCAATAATTAGCAATGTGCATATGTGCCGACCAGGATGGTATAGGCTGCGCTGTTCAACTGTTGCGTTTCTCTTCAGCACCACCTGATGGTCATTGCTTGCATCGTCAGATTGTCATCGCAATGTGATTCAATATTATGGGGAGCCTCCGTGACGAGAGGTAGCGTGCTCGAATTTCGAATTCTGTGTCTGGAGAATAGTGTCACCTCATTCATCTCACCATCCTCGAAAGGTTCTCTTGGCCCAGTTTAGCCTATATGTGCACAAAGATGGCTTAAACCCCATTCATTTCATTTCTTTTGCATCGCAATGTTTCGTCCCGTTCGCATATAATAGGAAACACGTTAGAACCGCTAAAATTATCTGATTGGAAGTAACATAAATTTTCACGCACTTTTCACTCATATCAGTTTAATTTGAGATAAAAAAATGATGCAAGTCTTTATGTTTAAAGACTCAGCTCATTCCCAATAACTGTGATATAAACTGCCAATAAAAATGATTAGAAACGACTGTAGTCGTACATAACGTTGTAAGTGGTAACGCTAAACGCTTTTCGTAACGGCTTTTTCACAACAAAAAGTATCGACTGATCAAATTTTCAGGTGATGATCCTTAGGAAAAGCACTATTAAATTTGCAAATAAAAACATTTGTGAATAAATATTTACCCTGCCGTGCAAAACCAAAAGCAGTATTAGTTTAGCTATTATAAAGTTCTAGTTTATTTTTGGGAAGGGGAGGGGTACAGTTTATTTGCATTGCTGCTGTAAGCTTGACAAAAGGCAGTAACTGCTTACTTTACAAACAAGCAGTCACTGCCTTTTGACTTTCCAAAGCGGTATGCTACTCATGCGCCAATTTGTACGCATCAAACAAGGCTATTCCACTGCAAGGAGTCAAAAGACGTTGACCTGCGCAGGAGAGCGGAAATGCCCCACATACGAATGCAGTAATGATATCCAAATCTGCGCAGCAATGACTTTCATAGGAGTGCAGCAATGACCTACATAAATATGAGTGCCGCAATGACCTAGATAGGAGTGCAGCAATGATCTAGGTAAGAGTCCATATTGACCCACATATGAATGCAACAATGGTCTATAGACCAAGATATGAGAGAAACAGTGGCCTACGCAAGAGTGCAGCAATGGCGTAGATCAAGATAGGTGTGAAGCAGTGGCCTACGCAAAAGTGCAGCAATGACATAGACCAAGATAAGAGTGAAGCAATAGCCTACAGATGAGTGCGGTAATGACATAGGCCAAGATAAGAGTGAAGCAGTGGGCTAAGCAAGAGTGCAACAATGATGTAGGCCAAGATAGGAATGTTCAAAGCAATGGTCTACGCAGGAGTGTTTGGCAGCAGAGGTGCACGTCGTATGTGGTTGACCCCTGGTCAGGGTCCGGTGTGGTGGCTCACTGAATCATCTTCACCGGGTGTTGCTGACTTTGGTGTTGTCAGCAGCTTTTCCCAGCTGCGCTCATTAGCAGTCCACACACTCCCTGCAGATCCAGGCAGTCCTGTCGGGATCCTCTAGGATCCGGACGTTGGTTTCACGCCGGGCCAGCGGTGCCAGCGTTAAACCAACGTCAGGCCAGCGTGTGGGACACCAGCGGATACTGCCTGCTTTCTGATCCCATAGGTTACTGCCAGCCGGGACCACATGCCAGTCCAAGTTTAGATCCTGACGCTTCCACATGCATTACTTGTAAAATTGTAACCTTTGCATCCCTGCGTGAACCATTAGTATCCCTCAATAATGAGTTGTAGGCCTACTAGTGGTTAAAGGGGTACTAATTCAATTAGTACCCCTTTAACCAATAGTAGGCCTACACCGCAACGACGTCCGTAAACCCAGATGGTCCTTTCCACATCTGGCTTTCTAGCCTGTATAAATCACGAGAATGAAAAAAAGAGAAATAAAAGGAGCTGCAGATTTTAATATTCTTGACATATTCGCCAAAAATTGCGTGTGATACTTGTACGTGTTCACAATGTTTAAAATCACCCCGTTGTAAATTGGCAGAAATACACGCTTTCATATTCAACAAGGGGACGATATATTTGTATTTCGCCATAATTCATAGGATTCTATGGCACTGGCATTAGGCAGGTTTAAAGTGAAGTACACAGTTAGTCATGAAAATATGTGCTATACGCTTATCTGACGGATATTCTTAAGCCAAAAAAAAAGATAATCTGGTGCACCTTAACTATCTGCTCTTCTATCCATCCTGTCGTCAAATACCATACCTGGCAGCAGAGGTTGTAGTTATATTGGAGTCTCCAGTTTCAATACGTTGGCTGGGCAGATTCGAAGGCGAAGTGTGTAGAACTTTTATTATACGTTTTAAGATGATTTATCTGCAGTGGGGTTAAGTGAAAATGTACTAGTGCTGCTAGTTGTGCAGGAAGAAGGGGGTATCGTGCACCCCCGGAAATCAATTTCTAATTGATGTTTCTAGATTGGAAAACTACCATAGAAAACGATTTGCTATGTTAAAAAGTTTACAAAATGTCCCACATACCATTTTTATGCAGATTAGTGACGCCATTATTGAAAAATGCATATTTCGCCATATCTCAGCTAATAGTGCACATAGCTCAACAATTCAGGTGTCTAACCCCATGTTTTGAGGGTCCAAGAGCATTATAAAACTATTATTGAAGTGATCAGATGTGTCTGATATATGTTATTGCGCAAAATATTGCCGCCATTAACGAAAAGTCTATTTTTCGCCATAGCTCAGCCAATATTAAAGATAACTGAGTATAACAAGTTTCCAGTCCTATGTTTTGAGGGTCAAAGAACATAGTGAAACTATTTTCAGAGCGATCTGATATGTTCATGAGAAGGCACTTGTATTCGTACTGGTGAACATGTTGTCCAACATAATGAGGTTATTTTGCTATCGTCATTGCACTTGCTCGTTGGCGAAGAACTGAATGGCTATGATGAATCAGAACTACCAAGCTGAGAAACTGCTGAAACGGCTACAGAATAACCCAATAAAAAATCATGTCAAATTAAAGAAATTCCCACACATGTTGCCTATTCATTTTGGCTTCTGCACAGTTTTGTTATGGTTCGACAATATGGAGCTCAATTCTGAAAAGCTGACAACAACAAGATTAACATCACTTCCTCACAGTGAAAGGTAATCAGTTAAAATCCCATTCACAACTATATTCATTGTTTTGTTTTCAAACGGTAAGCTGTGTCAACCTGTGCTACTATTTGAATCTATCATCTCAAGTCATCCAGTATCAGGAGCAAAGCAACCTGGCATCCCCGCTCCCCGAGTCTAAATGAGCCAATGGACTTGGAAGAACTCATGACTTATGGCTGTACCTCCTTGGCTTGGGTCACCAAATGGTTCTTCCTCGAAAATCAACAAAGTCACCCTTCTTGACTAGGCTTACCTTCTGAAAGACGCTATCTCAGAAAATCTGCCATACCCCAAGGAGTTGACGATTTGTTCATAGAGGATGGCATGGCACTGCCACATATTTTTACCAACCTTCCCCGACCTGTTGTGAGATATGCATACAGTTTCTCGATCAGACGGCGATCTAGACTGACAGTTATCATACTGGGTATATCAAAGCGCAGGAGAGGTTGAGACGTAGCAGCCCAGAGATCATTCTAGCTGGATCAGCTGTCAGGCAGCCATATTATTCCAAGAGCTTCCGTGCAAACTATGACACAAAAAACGGTTATGTCAGTTTTGCTGTATGGAGTGGTAAGCAGGCCTGGCTTCCAGGCTGTACGGAACAAATATGGCAGTCTTCGTTGTGGAAGGTAGAGTTCATCAATTTACTACAACATAGAGCTAGGTAATATTGTGTTATGTTACTAGTCTTGCTACTGCATTGTCTATTCCCATAATATTTTGTTTTAATCATGCCAAGTGCTTCAATTAATCAAAACACAAGTGGAGGTGCAGTACCACACATATTTTTGATCATGCCCATTCAATCAATCTGACTGTGTGACACAGGATCGGGGAAGCACAGACAGATTGTCAACATACAATTACCTGACGTAGCTGAGTCTCTCGGAGAAGACTATTAACGTACTGTGCCACTGTCCTCGGCTAATGTGTCCTCAGTGTAGAGGATTGAACCAGTTCATTCAAAGGCAAAGGAAAGGTGGGGCCACCTAAAAAGCTGGAAAAAAATACCGGGTTCTACAAAACATTCAGGCAAATGGGTGACGACGTCAAATGTCAAGCCTCATGTGATGAAACAGCTGGAGCAGTTTGCATACGTATCTGGTGTATGGACACATTAGTAAATTTTCTGTGAAAGCCGTCCATGTCAAGCTGCCCCACAAGATGGTGAGAGATGAAAAGAAGTTAATTTCCAAGTCCAGAGTTGACCTGTCACGCCTTCCCCGTACCAGTTTGCTTTGGAGCCACATATCCAGCATGTGAACCACCGGGTTGCTTAGTGCATGTACGAGGAGCAACAGGGGTGGATGAAGATTGACCTGGGAGTCTGGGAACCACTTTGATCATGTTGTCCTGTCTTAACAACCTCACTGGTTGATCTACTAGATGCTGGTGATCGGGAAGGAGATGACCAGGTTGATCCTGAAGAATACGATGACAAATATGAGTTTCGATGAAAGTGATGAATGAATGAATGACTGGACCCTTCAGAATCATCTTATCAGTCCTAACTGTTCTGTTGCAAGTACAGCATGCTCTAGAATCTAGCATTCTAGAATACATTCCACATATCACGTACTCAGCGGACCGAGCTGAGAGGAGCACAAATCCTTAGCGTGATCATGTGTCATAATCGAGACCAAAGCAGGTTCGTCAGCAGGGAGCCAGGCTGCTAAGGAGCTAGGGTGGGAAAGACAGATCAAATAGGTGAGATTTAAGTAATTTCCGAAATGTTATAATTGTTTCGGCATTATGCATTGGCACAGGCACAGTTCCATAAGGCTGAGCCAGATATGGAGAAAGCTCTTGACCCAGTCTTCATTTTCATACGATGATCAACAAATCGATTTGAAATTGTAGTGTAAATATTTTGAGCATTTCGGACAAAAAAGTAAGTCAGCCAGATATGCAGTCTTTTAGGGTTCGGAAAGTTATTGTGCATATTTTAAAATTAATGCGAAATTTGACAGGAAGCCACTGTAATCGTTTTAGAATAGGAAAGGAACAACTAACACTTGGAAGCCTTGGTTACCACTCTTGCAAGGCAGTTCTGAACGCGTTGTTATCTAGCGAGATCCTATCTGGCTACTGGCTACTGACCAGTGCCACTGCAATTTGCTTGTAAAGATCTAAGGACAGTTATTTTCGAATTTGACGCAGGTCACTGATATGATGAAAGCATGCCCTACATGTTTGGGATATACTGTATATGTCTTTTTTTGCGATATGTCTTTTCGGAAATCCAGGCTACTGTCGAATACTACACCAAGATTTTTGGCTGATGCAGATGGCTTTGTGTCTTGACCTGGAATTAGGCATGGGGAATTATTTAAGATTTTTTCTCGCTGTAGTTTGGTCCCAATGAGAAGAAAATCTGTCTTACTAGGATTAAGCTTCAGCTTAGATCCTGTCATCCAGGCCGACACAGCCATTACACAATGTTGCAACTTCTCAAGAGATTCATGTAAATTTGTGTATCATTTTCATAGAGATGGTGGTATATGTCAAAACTGGAGATAATAGTGCTGAGTGGTGTAGTGTATAGGATAAAAAGCACTGGTCCCAGCACGAAGCCCCGTGAAACTCCACATGAGAGTGTGACTTTATCTGACAGACTGTATTTAATTTTTACGGATTGATGCCTATTTTCCAAGTAAGAAGAAAACCAAATTTGATCCTGCCCATATGTAGATATTCCATACCAATCTGAAAGTCTATTAGGTAATGTATCATGGTCAATAGTGTCAAAATCAAGGTGAGAGCTGTAACTTCACCTTTGTCCATACTAATAATGATGTCGTTTTGTACTTTCAGTAGAGTTGATTCTGTAGAATGATGTTCCCTGTAGGCTGATTGTAATGGATTAGATAGACGGATATTTTTGTATAAAAGCTTGCAGCCAATCGGCTACTACCTTTTCTAAAACAAACTCAAGTAAGATACAGGCCTGTATTTTTTTAGTTAATTTAGGAAGATATGTTTTTTTAAGTAGTGGTCTTACATGAGCTTCTTTGATTTTGTTAGGAAATGTACTTATGTTCATTGAAATATTAATTATATCAGTGATAGGAGTTACTAATATATATCAAGACAATATTTTAGCACGTTCGTAGGAATGGGGTCCAGATCACATGATTTTGACGATGAGCTCAAAATAGTTTTTTTTTATTTCATCTTCTGTCGCACGCTCGAAAAAGTTCATTTTGGATCTAATTTCTGTTTTTTGCACTGATGGAATATTATGTACTTATCTGGAAATTTGGAACGGATAATTGCAATTTTATCCACAATTTTTTAGAAAAATGTATAGTGTCAATATGTGGCAGAACGTGCTAGCATACATTCCAGGATACATTCTACAACATTTTTTTGTACTGCGACACAGCATAGTGTTATTATGTGCTAGGACATACTAATGTGCATTCTAGCATACATTCTACAACATGTCGTATAGACTACTAGGACATAGTGTTACTATGCTATGGTGTTATTGAACCCTCAGATATACATCAGGTATAGATAGATAGCGTGTGCAGTTATCAGTTTGTATGTACGCTAATGAGGGCACTAATGTGCATACTATCACATGCCTCTTATATATCTGATCTCTTGAATATTATTATTTTTATATTCGTTGAGCATCATAACATACGTCTAGACGCTTTATGTCAGCATAATAAATGAATGAATTAAATGAATGACCATAGGCCTAATACAGTTATCATTGATATCCACGAAGATATGGGGAAAGTTAGATTTTTCGCTAATGGCGGAGATATTTGGCACTCTAGTATCTTTTAGACACATCTGATCACGTCAAGAATAGTTTTATAATGATCTAAGACCTTCAAAACATGGGGCTAGACACCTCAATTGTTGAGCTATGTGCACTATTAGCTGAGATATGGCGAAATATACATTTTCCAGTAATGGCGTCATTAATTTGCATAAAAATGATATGTGGGACATTTTGTCAACTTTTTAACATAGCAAATCATTTTCTATGGTATTTTTCCAATCTAGCAACATCAACTAGAAATTGATTTCCGGGGGGTGCACGGTACCCCCTTCTTCCTACTAGACTATGCGTTGAAGCTGGGGATTTTGATGGCAAAAGCTGTTTTTCAATTTTCTGATGATGCCTGAAACCGCTCTTGATTCGTGTTATACCCTTCCGCGGCATCGATTGGAACTCTCTGACTCTTATTTTTATTCCTATATATTAATCCTTTTAATAGTAACACTTTTTCCGCTATCATATATAAATGTTCACCCACTTAAAGTAGTTGGTTGCGGTAGCGAGGTAAATTAATGTTTAATTTAGGACCACATTATTTGCTAATCTTGATGTTTAGGCACTCGTTATTCAATCCGAATAAGTGTGATTTGAACTGATGCAAAAAAAATACAAACGATTAGAGGCCTAAACTAAATATGCTGCTTTGATATATAATGGGTCAGTAGTAGTGTAGGGACTTTGCCTACACATTAACATAATCTGCCCCCACCCCCTCCCCCTGGTTGTGATTGGCGGAGTCCCCCTTGGGACACGCCCCTTTTGGATGACTCATCACTGTACCCCCACCCCTTTGGGTGACTCCCACGGTCCCCCACCCCTATTTGGGTGACTCATCATGGTCCCCCCACCCCTCTTTGGGTGACTCATCACGGTCCCCCCCCCTCCCCTTGGTTCCCCCTCCCCTTGGTGCATGTTACAGACTGGTACGCCCCCTTCCCTTGGTTCCGCAGGGGGTCCCCCTCCCCCTGAAAAGGATGACTCATCCTCGGATGATGAATGGGCGTCATGACGCCAAGTGCTTTATTTTGATTGGATGGTTCAAAATATTAATGAGCGTTTCTGCATAATGACAACATATTTTAAATTTAAGGTCATTGGGTTGATCATTCTAGGGTGATAAATTGGCATCATGTTTTAGGGCTGGGAACATCAATGTGTATGATGAATGCACATCATTGTCATATTATATGAAATTAACTTTATTTTCAATATTAAATGAACATTAATCAACATATCAATATCAATATCAATTTATCACTATATCACTATATCAATATATCAATATATCAATATATCAATATATCAATATTATCTTATGCAATAAACATGGGTATTTTTATAGAATTGTTTTATTCCTTCAGTATGCACACATTTCAGTGGCTGATTCAAAATATTATTGAGTGTCTTTGAATATTGGCAACATATTTTAAATTTAGTGTCATCAGGATGATGACTCATCCTCAGATGATGAATTGGCGTCATGACGCGGGTCCCCCTGCCCCTGAAAAGGATGATTCATCATTGCCCCCTCTCCATGGGTGATAAATGAGCACTATGTTTTGACACTGGGAGCATCAATGTACATGATTCATGAGCATCACAATGATGACTCATCCTCAGATGATGTATGGGCGTCATGTCACGACATCAATTAGTTTATTTTATATGGATGGTTCTAAATATTAACAAGCATAGCACTATAGATCTGTATAATGGCAAGTCTCAGCAAGAGTAAGTGCATGTTTTACAAAGCATGAGGTGTTATTATTTATATATTATTTAGATATTATTTAGATATTATTTGTAAATTATTTATACATTAATTATATGTTATTTAGATATTATTAAGATTAAGATTATTACAGCGCGAAAAATCAATTTCTATTTTAAAAATAGGTAACATGATAATTTAAATCGTATTGGTCAGGTTCGTGTGAAATTTGACAGAGAAAACATTAAAATTGCAAATACGCTGAAGTTTTTTGCTTCTCCTAAAAAATTAGCATTTTGGAGATACACACTTTTGATTCTACACCGACGATATTATTTTTACATAAATGGTTTGTGGGCCTATGTGGATATTAAAATGTTATCATTATGCCTAGATATATATACATTACATGTATTATGATTATGGTAATAAAATACTGTTTTTATTTGTATGTATTTATTTTAAAAAGACTGCTAGCTTATACCAGAATGAATGGAAATTACATCACGTTTTATAACAACATTCCGTAAATATCGTGTCGTCTAGCAGTGGTAGAAACAGTTAAAACAATATGCTTAATAGAATCAACTGCATTGAAAGGGTGGCATAATTATTATTGCACAGTTCTGTTGCGAAATGATGAATGTAAACGAAAAATGGAGTTTTTTTTTATAAATGACTGATGAGATTGTATTTAATACTTTTCATTTTTACAAATATTCTAAAAACTTATCATAAGACATATTTTAAGAGAGGAAGTGTATATTATATCCAGTTAATTGACCATAATTTACAAAGGGTTAAACACGGTTCAATGATTCACACCTGTTGTGTGGACATTATAGGCTTTGTTGTTGAATGACCTTATGCCTGGCGGCGATATTTTTGTATTAAAGAGTGGTATCCTGGAAGGGTGACAGTAAGTCAGATACGGTGCATTGTAATTTGTGATCAGTAAGCCGTAACAGCTACACGTTACTGGGGTGGATGATTAAACGTCATAATATACATGTTAATGTATTTACTAGTGGAAAAATGGTTTGTGAAGGTTTTAAAAAACATCAGATGATGTTATGACTATCATATTTCCGCTAATAATATAAATTAAATTATTTATGTCTGTGAATAAGGATGTGTGTCTCCTGAGCTGGAACAGGTTTAAGTCACAGATTGACCGTGTACAAAATCATGGGACATTTCTATGGACTTGTCATATTGCAAAATATCGGCCAATAATCAGGTTGAAAATATTTTTTTAGAATCAGTAACATTTCAGTTCCATACCTGCATGCGTAGCTCAGAGGTTGCACAGTCATTAAAATAGTTATGGATATTTCTCTGACCATGGGATCGAGACTGCTCTCAGTCACTGCCATGAAGCATTTTTCGGGTATAGCAAATACATCAATCCACGACCACGGTGAGGTTGCCACGGCAACCTGAGTTCAGACTGGCTTATAATGACGGTGGCGCTCGGCTCATGTATATATAGGCCTACATGTAAGAAATATCTTCTCAGCTAGAGTTATAATAACAGAGGTTTATCCATCCCCATGCGATCACCACACTTCCTTCAGCTATATTTTATATTTGCATATGATAAAGTACGACTATGTTATTTTACAGCATCGTAAAAGAAGTTATTATTTAAGGCATGTTGAAATTATAGTTTCTAGCCTAAACTTAGAGCAGCTAAATCCTTACCATTGTTTGTTTGGGCTAGCTACCCTTGGATTAAGCCTGTCAGGGCCTTCCAACAGTGTCGATCGCTCACTATCTCACCAGGCATGGACCGCCTATTGTGTGGAACTCAATAGACTTGACCTCCTAATGTTTTTACCGAGCTAGCTAATACAATGTAGTATGGGAGAGGGGGGTCTTATATAACATTATTTTCACCGAGTAGCCATTTAAAATGGTTTCTGGTGACGTCACTGTGTTTCACAGTATAAGAACCAATGAGTGCCAAGCTGATTTGCTATCTGTAGTGTAGACTTGTTTTCGTCTACTGACAGTGCTTTGTCAGGTCATAACCCTTGACCTCTTGTTGTAGTATAAATTAGCTATAAACGTATTTTATTCTTATTATAACAGTGTTTCCATCCCCATGCGATCACCACACTTCCATTGGTCATTTGGATTTCTGTCATAGACTGGCATACCCCAATCAACAACACATTGTTCACTAAACAGCAGCCTAGGTGTAGGTCATTGACACGTTTGGTACCTTGCTGTTTGCCTACCTTTTACCTGATACTCCATTACGGAGGTCTGATTTTTTAACATTATGTCTGATATTCTGTTAAGGAGGACTGCAAAGAAACAATTTAAACGATTTAAACAAACGTTGGTACTTTTGAAGAATCGAAGTTATAGCATTGTCAATGTTTGTCCATGCTGGCATTTGATATGTCAACAATACCATGTCTCCCATTCCCTTTTGTTTGTGATTATTCAACACTATTATCAGGTACCCCACCCCATGGTATGACTCATCACACCTACCCACTTCCCTCATGAACATGTTGAAACATGTTTGTACTTTGTCAACATTAAAGGACGCCAAACACTTCAATCTGATTGGTTCGTTTGTGAATTGCACAATCAATTAAATGACTAACCTCACCTACAAAAATCGATGGTTAGATACAACAACTTACTCAGGAGAATGTGTAAGGACAAGTTTGATGACGTTGATATATCTGTATTAAGTACAATTGCTGATGATCTATTTCGGGACAAAACTTGTAACTGGGGACGTATTATTTCACTATTTACGTTCTGTGGTACCCTAGCCAAACAATCAGCATCGAAAGACATGTATAAAACTATTGATGACATTGCCTTATTCCTTGGCTCATATACAGCAGATAATTTGACTGAATAGATTTATAAACAAGGTGGATGGGTTAGTATTTTTATGATGAATTTATTATTTTTTATGATGTACGAATTATATGTAAACAAGCCAATATTTTTTGAAATTATAATAATATGTTTATTATTTTTCCAGAAAGACTTTGACATAACTTTCGATTGCAACTAGCAGGTATATACACAGTATGTGTTTTCTGCGTGAAGATTACAATAATCAGCTTGGTGAATTGCTATGTCGAGACTGTTACCCTTCAACTATCTGATATATAATGTAGAATATATTCTATGCATGCTCATTTGATGGTATTGTATCAATAATTATAATAACAATAAAAGATTATATAATACGAAGTGTCCTATTTCTTTATTTGTAATATAAACACTTGTATGACAGTGTTGACACATCGTGATTAAAATATAACTAGATTGGTTGTTAGATATTTCATTACCATATTATATCACACATTACACCACACACTTCACAATACATACACTACATACATAAACACATTGGACTGCACACTTCGTACCACACACCACACACAATAAATAAACTACATACACATACACATTGAATCTCATACACAACACCATACACAGCAAACACTATACTACACACATCACATCACACACATAACACACTACACACCACACACATTACACTAAATACAACACACTACACTTCACATACAACACATCACATTACACCACACACATCACACTACATGCACCACACCACACACTATACACACCTCATCACATTCATCACAACACATATGCATCACATACAACACATCACACTACACACGTCAGACTGTACACACCATGCACAACACATCACATACCTCACACCACACACATTACACCACACACATCATGCAACACTCTACACACCACACACAACCCACCACATACACATAACACTATGTACACTACATACATACACACACACATGCACATCATACTACACACAATATGTAAAATACATACACATGCACATATAAACACATACACAACACCATACACAACACTATACACAGCACAAATCATACACTGCATACACTACACACATCACACACATGTACATCATACGATACACAGCACACACCACAACACACTGTACACAACACTTCACATACAACACAACACATACGTATCACAATACACAAAACACACCACACACCACACACAACCCATTACATACAACACACCACACACAGTGCACTTCACACTACACACCAAACAGCATAAACACACCATTACACACTGCACACATCATACTACACACACCATACTACACACATCACACCGCATACAGTACAGCACTTTGACACACATCACACACATGTACATCCTACGCTACACATCACATACAACACATCACACCACACACATCAAACTACACACATCATGCACAACACATCACACATACATCATACAACACTCTACACACCACACACAACCCATCACACACATTGTAAGACATAAAGCACACTAATCACATTACACCACATACACAACACCACACACAACACACAGCATACTACATACATCAATCTACACACATCACACTACACACATCACACACAACACATCATAGTACAAACATATCATATTTCACACATCACAATACACACATCATATACTACAATCATCACAGCACAAAAAACTTACAAAATAAATTTGCAATAAATAAAATCTTACAAAATAAAAGTTGTAAAAACTAAAACTGATAAAAATAAAAACTTACAAAATATAATTTAGCAAAATCAAAAATTTAAAACATAAAACTTACAAAAAATATAAACTTACATATTAACATTTGCAAAATAAAAATATTACAAAAATAAAAACTTACAAAATAAAATATGCAACAAATAAAAACTTACAAAATAAAAATTAAAAAGCGGAAAACACTTAACTTCACCATTTATGCATGGTATGTTTAGTGCGAGTGTGAACTGCAATGCATGTGGTATGTTGTTTGTGATGCGATGTTTGTAGTATATGGTGTGCATATTGTGATGTGTGAAGTATGATGTGTGTATTATGATATGCATAGTGCTGTGTTTATGCTGTATGGTGTGTAGTGTGAAGTTCAATGTATGTGATGTGTTGTATGTAATGGGATGTGTGTGTGTGTGCGTGTGTGGTGGAACATGTGTGGTGTGTAGTGTGTGATGTGTGTAGTGTGATGTGTGTTGATTGATGTATGTAGTATGCTGTGTGTTGTGTGTGGTTTTGTGTATGTGGTGCAATGTATGTGGTGTGCTGTACGTGTTACAATGTGTGTGATGGGTTGTGTGTGGTGTGTAGTGTTGTATGATGTATGTAGTGTAATGTGTGCAGTGTGATGTCTTGTGCATGTTGTGTGTAGTGCTGTGCTGTATGCAGTGTGATGTGTGTAGTATGGTGTGTGTAGTTCGATGTGTGCAGTATGCTGTGTGTAGTGGTGTGTTTATGTTGTTTGGTGTGTAGTGTGAAGTGGACTGTGTGTGGTGTGTTGAATGTAATGGGTTTTGTGTGTTGTGTGGTGTGCTGTGTGTATTGTGATGCGTATGTGTTGTGATGTATGTGATGATATGTGTATAGTGTGCGGTGCTGTGAATGCAGTGTGATTTGTTTGTGTTGCAATAAGTGTGATGTGTTGTATGTGAAGTGTTTTCCGCTTTTTAATTTTAATTTTGTAATTTTTTATTTGTTGCATATTTTTTTTTTTTTTTTTGATTTTTTTTTTTTTTGATTTTGTTAAATTATATTTTGTAAGTTTTTATTTTTATCAGTTTTAGTTTTTACAACTTTTATTTTGTAAGTTTTTATTTATTGCAAATTTTTTTTTGTAAGTTTTTTGTGCTGTGATGATTGTAGTATATGATGTGTGTATTGTGATGTTTGAAATATGATATGTGTGTATTAAGATGTGCATAGTGCTGTTTTATGCTGTATGGTGTGTAGTGTGAAGTGCAATTTGTGTGATGTGTTGTATGTAATGGGATGCGTGTGGTGGAACATGTGCTGTGTGTGGTGTGTGTAGTGTGATGTGTGTAGATTGATGTATGTAGTATGCTGTGTGTTGTGTGTGGTGTTGTGTATGTGGTGTAATGTGATTAGTGTGCTGTATGTGTTACAATGTGTGTGATGGGTTGTGTGTGGTGTGTAGAGTGTTGTATGATGTATGTGTGATGTGTTGTGCATGATGTGTGTAGTTTGATGTGTGTAGTGTGATGTGTTGTATGTGATGCGTGGCTTATGATGTACATGTGTGTGATGTGTGTAGTGATGTGCTGTATGCGGAGTGATGTGTGTAGTATGGTGTGTGTAGTATGATGTGTGCAGTGTGTAATGGTGTGTTTATGCTGCTTGGTGTGTAGTGTGAAGTGCACTGTGTGTGGTGTGTTGTATGTAATGGGTTGTGTGCGGTGTGTGGTGTGTTTTGTGTATTGTGATACGTATGTGTTGTGTTGTATGTGAAGTGTTGTGTATAGTGTGTTGTGGTGTGTGCTGTGTATCGTATGATGTACATGTGTGTGATGTGTGTAGTGTATGCAGTGTATGACTTGTGCTGTGTATAGTGTTGTATATGGTGTTGTGTATGTGGTTCTATGTGCATGTGTATGTATTTTACATGTTGTGTGTAGTATGATGTGCATGTGTGTGTGTATGTATGTAGTGTATGTAGTGTGATGTGTATGTGGTGGGTTGTGTGTGGTGTGTATAGTGTTGTATGATGTGTGTGGTGTAATGAGTGTGGTGTGAGGTATGTGATGTGTTGTGCATGGTGTGTACAGTCTGATGTGTGTAATGTGATGTGTTGTATGTGATGTGTGCCGTATGATGTACATGTGTGTGATGTGTGTAGTGCTATGCTGTATGTGATGTGATGTATGTAGCATGGTGTTTGGAGTATGATGTGTGCAGTATGATGTGCGTAGTGGTGTGTTCATGCTGTGTGGTGTATAGTGTGAAGTGCAATGTGTGTGATGTATTGTATGTAATGTATTGTGCTTGGTGTGTGGTGTAATGTGTGTATTGTGATGCATATGCGTTGTGATGAATGTGATGAGATGTGTATAGTGTGTGGTGTGGTGCATGTAGTGTGATGTGTGTGGTGTAATGTGATGTGTTGTATGTAAAGTGTAGCGTGTTGTAATTAGTGTAATGTGTGTGGTGCAATGTGTGTGGTGTGTAGTGTGTTATGTGTGTGATGTGATGTGTGTAGTATGGTGTTTGCTGTGTATGGTGTTGTGTTTGTGATTCAATGTGTATGTGTATGTAGTTTATGTATTGTGTGTGGTGTGTGGTACGAAGTGTGCAGTCCAATGTGTTTATGTATGTAGTGTATGTATTGTGAAGTGTGTAGTGTAATGTGTGATATAATATGGTAATGAAATATCCAACAACCAATCTAGTTATATTTTAATCACGATGCGTCAACATTCTCATACAAGTGTTTATATTACAAATGAAGAAATAGGACACTTTGTATTATATAATCTTTTATTGTTAATATAATTATCGATACAATACCATCAAATGAGCATGCATAGAATATATTCTACATTATATATCAGATAGTTGAAGGGTAACAGTCTCGACATAGCAATTCACCAAGTTGGTTATTGTAATCTTCACTCAGAAAACACATACTGTGTATGTACCTGCTAATTGCAATCGAAAGTTATGTCAAAGTCTTTCTGGAAAAATAATAAAAATAATATTATTATAACTTAAAAAATTATTGGCCTGTTTACATATAATTCTTACATCATAAAAAGTAATAAATTCATCATAAAAATACCAACCCATCTACCTTGTTTACAAATCCATTCAGTCAAATTATCTGCTATATATGAGCCAATGAATAAGGCAATGTCATCAATAGTTTTATACATGTCTTTCGATGCTGATTGTTTGGCTAGGGTACCACAGAACGGAAATAGTGAGATAATACGTCCCCAGTTAGAAGTTTTGTCCCGAAATAGATCATCAGCAATTGTACTTATTACAGATATATCAACGTCATCAAACTTGTCCTTACACATCCTCCTGAGTAAGTTGTTGTATCTAACCATCGATTTTTGTACAACATTATACATTATTTTGGTATGATCATTATAAAATGTGTCATCTCGATATTCAGAAATATGATAAATTAAATCCATAGATATTATCCTGGATGTCTGACAAATGAATATCTTATTTTCCTTAACAAGAGCCATAACTGTATTAACTTTTACACTCACAATGTGAAGTGGTCATATACATTTATAAAACTTCATTATGATGCAGAAGGTGTCCTATAGGTGACATGCACAAAAACAATCTGGGTTTAGACAAGTCCAGACCGATTCGCAAACTAGTTTCAACATGTTTTTTCATGTAGAGTGGTCTGCGATGAGCCATCACAAGGGGAGGGGGACCCTAGGGGTGGTGGGGAGAGGTGAGTCATTTAATTGATTGTGCAATACACCAACGAACCAATCGGATGGAAGTGTTTGGTGTCCTTTATTGTTGACAAAGTACAAACAAGTTTCAACATGTTCATGAGGGAAGTGGGTAGGTGTGATGAGTCATACCATGGGGTAGGGTACCTAATAATAATGTTGAATCATCACATACAAAAGGGAATGGGGGACATGGGATTGTTGACATGTCAAATGCTATAACTTCGATTCTTCAACAGAACCAACGTTTGTTCAAATTGTTCTCCTTGCAGTCCTCCTTAATAGAATATCAGACATAGGGCAACAACAATGTTAAAAAATCAGACCTCCGTAATGGAGTATCAGGTAAAAGGACGACAAACAGCAAGGTACGTGTCAATGACCTACACCTAGGCTGCTGTTTAGTGAACAATGTGTTGTTGATTGGGGTATACCAGTCTATGACAGAAATCCAAAGGACCAATGGAAGTGTGGTGATCACATGGGGATGAAAACACTGTTATAATAAGAATAAAATACGTTTATAGCTAATCTATACTACAACAAGAAGTTAAATGTTATGACCTGACAAAGCACTGTCAGTAGACAAAAACAAGTCTACACTACAGATAGCAAATCAGCTTGGCACTCTAAGTGTTATACTGTGAAACACAGTGACGTCACCGGAAACCATTTTAAATGGCTACTCGGTGAAAATAATGTTATATAAGACCCCCCTCTCCCATACCACATTGTATTAGCTAGCTTGGTAAAAACATTGGGAGGTCAAGTCTATTGAGTTTCACAGAATAAGCGGTCCTTGCCTGGTGAGATAGTGAGCGATCGACACTGTTGGAAGGCCCTGACAGACTTAATCCAAGAGTAGTTAGCCCAAACAAACAATGGTAAGGATTTAGCTGCTCTAAGTTTAGGCTAGAAACTATAATCTAAACATGCCTTAAATAATAACTTCTTTAACTTTTACGATGCTGTGAAATAACATAGTCGTACTTTATCATATGCTAATATAAAATATAGCTGAAGGAAGTGTGGTGAACACATGGGGATGGATAAACCTCTGTTATTCTAACTCTAGCCGAGAAGATATTTCTTACATGTAGGCCTATATATACATGAGCCGAGCGCCGCCGTCATTATAAGCCAGTCTGAACTCAGGTTGTCACCGTGGTCGTGGATTGATGTATTTGCTTTACCCGAAAAATGCTTCATGGCAGTGACTGAGAGCAGTCTCGATCCCATGGTCAGAGAAATGTCCATAACTATTTTAATGACTGTGCGACCTGTGAGCTACGCATGCGGGTATGGAACTGAAATGTTACTGATTCTAAAAAAATATTTTCGACCTGATTATTGCCCGATATTTTGAGATATGACTAGTCCATAGAAATGGCCCATGATTTTGTACGCGGTCAATCTGTGACTTAAACCTGTTCCAGCTCAGGAGACACACACCCTTATTCACAGATATAATTAATTCAATTTATATTATTAGCGGAAATATGATAGTCATAACATCATCTGATGTTTTTTTAACCTTCACGAACCATTTTTCCACTAGTAAATACATTAACATGTATATTATGACGTTTAATCATCCACCCCAGTAACGTGTAGCTGTCACGGCTAACTGATCATAAATTACAATGCACCGTATCTGACTTACTGTCACCATCCAGGATACCACTCTTTAATATAAAAAATATCGCCGTCACACAACACCAAAGCCTATATTGTCCACACAACAGGTGTGAATCATTGGACTGTGGTTAGCCCTTTGTAACTTATGGTCAATTAACTGGATATAATATATACTTCCTCTCTTAAAATATGTCTTATGATAAGTTTTAAGAATATTTGTAATAATGAAAATATATTTTTACAATCTCATCAGTCATTTAAAAAAAAAACTCCATTTGTCGTTTACATTCATCATCTCGCAACAGAACTGTGCAATAATAATTATGCCACCCTTTCAATGCGGTTGATTCTATTAAGCATATTCTTTTAACTGTTTCTACCACTGCTAGACGACACGATATTTACGGAATGTTGTTATAAAACGTGATGTAATTTCCATTCATTCTGGTATAAGCTAGCACTCTTTTTAAAATAAATACATACAAATAAAAACAATATTTTATTACCATAATCATAATACATGTAATGTATATATATCTAGGCATAATGATAACATTTTAAAATCCACATAGGCCCACAAAATTATTCAAGCTGCATCAGCATCAGCAGCAGCAACAGCAACAGCAACCATTTATGTAAAAATAATATCTTAATAATATCTAAATAACATATAATTAATGTATAAATAATGTACAAATAACATGTAAATAATATATAAATAATATATAAATAATAACACCTCACGCTTTGTAAAACATGCACTTACTCTTGTTGAGACTTGACATTATACAGATCTATAGTGCTATGCTTGTTAATATTTTGAACCATCCATATTAAATAAACTAATTGATGTCGTGACATGACGCCCATACATCATCTGAGGATGAGTCATCATTCTGATGCTCATGAATCATGTACATTGATGCTCCCAGTGTCAAAACATAGTGCTCATTTATCACCCATGGAGAGGGAGCAATGATGAGTCATCCTTTTCAGGGGCAGGGGGACCCGCGTCATGACGCCAATTCATCATCTGAGGATGAGTCATCATCCTGATGACACTAAATTTAAAATATGTTGCCAATATTCAAAGACACTCAATAATATTTTGAATCAGCCACTGAAATGTGTGCATACTGAAGGAATAAAACAATTCTATAAAAATACCCATGTTTATTGCATAAGATAATATTGATATATTGATATATTGATATATTGATATAGTGATATAGTGATATAGTGATATAGTGATACATTGATATTGATATTGATTAATGTTTGTTTAATATTTAAAATAAAGTTAATTTCATATAATATGACAATGATGTGCATTCATCATACACATTGATGTTCCCAGCCTCAAAACATGATGCCCATTTATCACCCAGAATGATCAACCCAATGACCCTAAATTTAAAATATGTTGTCATTATGCAGAAACGCTCATTAATATTTTAAACCATCCAATCAAAATAAAGCACTTGGCGTCATGACGCCCATTCATCATCCGAACATAAGTCATCCTTTTCAGGGAAGGACCCAAGGGAAGGGGGCGTACCAGTCTGTAACATGCACCAAGGGGAGGGGGAACCAAGGGGAGGGGGACCGTGATGAGTTACCCAAAGAGGGGTAGGGGGGACCATGATGAGTCACCCAAATAGGGGTGGGGGAACCGTGATGAGTCACCCGAAGGGGTGGGGGGACCGTGATGAGTCATCCGAAAGGGGCGTGTCCCAAGGTGGGCTCCACCAATCACAACCAAGGGGAGGGGGTGGGGGCAGATTATGTTAATGTGTAGGCAAAGTCCCCTGCACTACTACTTGGGTCCTTTTGAATAAATAAATAAATTTTGATAAATTTAAGTCGAAGTTTCTATGGAAAAACACTTGAAATTCATTTTGAGCTGAATCAGTTTATTAAAACTGAATAAAATGTACCCGTGTGCTCTAAATATTGACAAGTTATAATTTACAATGAGTGATTTATATGATATGGGATCTACTGCTTTTTATTTGACAAATCTCACTCAATAATAGGTTTGTGGTAAAACAAATGTGCTTATTAATAGGCACTAATTTAAATACCCGCCCACTTTGAAGTTGTGTCACGCTACCGCGACCCACAACCCCAAGTGGGGGGGGGATTACTGATATGCATTATTTATTCAATCACCACACATTTGTAAATCCTAGTGTTTAAGCAATCATTTAATTTAGAAAAACAGATCGGCTAATTAAGTAACAGATCGGCCAATTAAATAAAAGCGACAATAGCCGTGCTCAGCGGCGTAATAGTTGATGTGTGTGGTGAATTATTAACCCTTTCAAGCCTGAGTTTACCATTGTCATCTTCATCCACTACAAGCCGCGAATTGCTGTCGCAATTCTCGACTTGTAGTGTATGAAAATGACCTGAAGTGGGTGACAAATGAAAAAAATATACTGTTATTTTTAAAACAGTTCCATGAATTTAGTTGTTTTAAAACCACCAGGTTTTAGGAAATTGAGTCATTCTTCAGAGATGCAAAATGATGCTTTAATGCATTGTGAGGGCTTAAAGGGTGAAGAAGTGCTGATAATAGATAATATATCGTTAACCTTTTTTATTAATCACTCCCATACGTTGGTCTATAAATATATTTTATTTTTAATAATCACTAGCAGTTACCACACCACGACCAGCATGTTTAGATTGATTCAGATTTATAAGAAATATATTACCTAGTGGCACACACCGTTTCGTTGAATGATTATTCTGATTTTGATCAAAGGGTGAATTCTGACGACATACTCACAAGTGATTGTGAAATGTATAGCATGTCTCAGCTGACGTATTCTGCGATGCAAAGGCAAACAGCAGTAGCTGCTTTCTTTTTCGGGGTTCGGTTCCCGGTCTCGGCGGTTTGAAAGAAACAAAAATGTTTCTTCCCCATCCACGTGTGAAAGTTAGTATTGTGGGGAGCCTCCGTGACCGAGAGGTAGCGTGCTCGGCCTCAGACCGCCAGGGCACGAATTTCAAATCCTGTGTCTGGAGGACAGTGTCATCTCAATCATCTCACCATCCTCAGGAGGTTCTCCTGGCCCAGTTTAGCCTATATGTGCACAAAGGTGGCCTAAAGCCCGATTCATTTCATTTTTGCTTTCTTTTTAAGTGAGCAGTCACCACAGTTCTATAATTACAGCAATATAATTATACTGCCTTTGCACTGCAGTATAATTATATTGCTGTAGTATGTGAGTCGTATTTATATAAAGATGCATGAGTCATTGTCTGTTATAGATTAGCAGACAAACACGTGATAATAATGTCAGAGAATAAGCCGTGACCTCTCCGCATTGTGTGAGTATGCCAAAAATCTATAATTATTACGATAATGCTCGATGCTGTACAGTGGGCATAAGGTAACTGAAAAGTATAATTCTTAAACTATTACAACGTTTTTTTGACAAAATTGTAGGTGTTTTTTTTTTAGAATACATTATGTTATTTTAGTCAAACAATAATTATTGGAGAATAAAACAATCAAATTATTATAATAATTATTACAATTGTGCATTTCACTGGACTCCAGTATATGTTCTCAAAAGAATCTGGAGAAGGTTTGCTGGAGTGGATTAACCCTTTTCCCGCAAACTTATTCAATTTGAATTTTCACCCACTTGAAGTTGTGTCTCGCTGACGCGATCCACAACTTCAAGTGAGTGAAAATTATTCTGATTTGACAAAATCGAGGTCAAAAAATTTTAAATCTTGCTGATTAATGTCACTTTTTATCTTTAACATGTTTAATAGCTGATATGTAATGTGCTAATATAAAATGTAAAAAACGAATATGGACGGTACCGGCGGTTAATGGGTAGAAAAAAGGTAATTGTGAAATAATCATGGTAATTTAGTTTTAACCCCTAGAGCATTGACGTCGACTACAGTAGTTATTCTGTGTTGTAATCAGCGCGTGCAACATTATAACCAGTTTAATTTTTTTTAATAACATATGTTTTAAATCTTTAAATACTGACAGTTGCTGGGACTTGAATTTCGCAAATCACATAAATTTTCAGTCACTTGAAGCTGTGTGTCGCGGTAGCGAGACACAACTTCAAGTGACTGAAAATTTAAATTGAATATCTCAGAGCTGTAGGGGTTAACACTTGTCGTGCTAGACATGTATGCATGAATACATTTCAAGGTAAATACCATTATCCTTATGACGCCTCATTATTAACAATATTTATTGATAGATGCTCAGTTATCAAATTTGGGAGATGGCAATTTTTTTCTAAATGGAATCAGTCTTCGTTTAGTTATTTGGAAATGAAAATTGTGCAAGCAATTCTACTTTCAAATGAGCATGGTGAGTGAAGAATAACAAGGTTGGTACTTCCTCTTTGAATTAGGATGGGTAGAGTTGAGTCTATTTCTGACTGAGTAGGCGTACATTATTGTACATGTATTACCAGCAATGATATACGTCAACGGGTAGCTGAATCAATGTCCAGTCAAAGTCAGTGACGCTTATATTCAGCGGAGAGGCAACGTCGTCGCACGTAAATAATAAGATTTATCGTAGCGTCAGCGATATAATTATATACATAGGCGATATATTGTCTCGAATTGCATATCTGGTTATCAATCATGGAAAACTTTGAAATAAATGTAGGCCTACCACATAATAGGCCTACATATTTAATGACAATATTGTAATGAATTTTCGGTCCGATAATCTTAAATTCTGAACTTGGGCTGATTTAAAGGTAAGCCGAACTAATTCTAGCCTTCTGTGGATGATTATTGCTTCACTGAGTTATCAATGAGTGTCACAGTGAGAGAGACACTGGTGACACGAGTGAAGGTTATTGCATCATTTACAGATATGTTCCGAGAGATATATATATTGATTCCAGGCTACTGTATAAGTGGAGGATATAAAGAAGGGAAGTACTGCTACATGTACTATCCGGTACTTAATTACTATGTCCTGTACATGTACTGCTGACACTGCAGTGACTTAGTTGTCACCGTTTGTGACATAGTCTCCCCACACAAGGCCCGACTTCTCCCGAGGTCGCAGACCTCCGTCTGCAACCTCGGAGAAGCGGATCCTTGCGGTGGGAAGATGGGTAGACCTACTAATGTTCTATTGGAGATATCCCTTGACGATAGCCACACCGCTCCATAAATACCATTATCTACGCACGGGCAATGTTATCGGAAGTTATTAGCTTCCTGGCCACCAATGTTATCTCTAGTAGTTTCTTGGTATCTAACAAATCAATATAATATATACCCACCTGTTTTCCGCTCAATAAAAACCTTGTATTTGACCGCATAATAATCTGCTTGTGTTCAAACGATGACATATTTGTGTTGTGTTTCAACTTGTACATGTTACATCTTTATCTAACTCCATCCGGTTGGTTATGTCAAGAACTTTATCCAAAAAAGTTCATGATTTTGTAAAATACGGCCGGAATGAATATACATCGGCACCGTTGTATTAGAGGGTCGTATCTGCCGTAGATCCAGAAATTTGTTACACCCGGTAAATCAACGTTTTTAAGCCTTTACCCGCCGCTCCTGATTATGTTCGTTTTTTAATTTTTTTATAATCACATAAAGTACCACCTTTTAAACATGTTAAAGCTAAAACGTGGCATCGATCAGCAATATTTGGAAACAGTTTACCTCCATTTTGTCAAATATGGGTAATTTTCACCAACGGAAGCGAGACACAACTTCAGGTGAGTGAAAATTTAAATAAGATTACAATTGAATATAAATGGATGCGTCTCAATAAGTGGTTGAATGAGTCACTGTTGGAGCTACAACCTACAAGGGAAGATACAGTATTACATCTTCCCTCCAGCGAACCTTGGCACCTCAGGTCTCTGTGTTAAAACCTTGCTGAGCGAAAGACACACAAAACTGAATAGAACGAGTTTGTGCCTAATATGACAAGTGATTTAAATCAATTATAAAGATGTAGTGACGTTTTTCAAACTGGAGACCTGCTACAAGAAACACAAAGGGTTTCATTCAATGTTGTCTTGATGCCGGAACATCGTATGTGACAACTTTACAGCTCTGATAGTGGGACATTGATGTAGGGCCTATGTACGTTACTCATGATAAAATGCTATATCAAGCTAAAAATAAAGTATTAATTATCAAGATTACTATGCCAAATCGAAAGTAAAAATTAAATACGTGACACGAAAGCGTACACCAATAATAGACAAGCGGAGCGAGTAAAAACACGATGGAAACGGATAAATCCGGTGGTAGGTCCATAGGGGTGTGAACGAAAGTCACAGAAGTGACATAAATAGCATATCTGATGCCACAATTGGAGAATGAAAGTATGTGCCACATCATTTTACCCATATGGGGAATGGTAGAGTACCACGGGACATTTGGAAAATCAACCGCGTCTGATAACAGCACTGCTGCCTGCAAAGGCAGCCGCCAGTAACTGTTTACTTGAAAAGTAAGCAGTTACTGCTGTTTAGCCTTTTCACGTCGTAGGACGTCCGTGTACTGTCACAGCAAATCCAGCAAACACGAAACATTTATACAATGCTGGGTTAATGTTGGGCCAGCGTCGCAGACGATGGGCCAACATTAACACAGCATTGTATAAATGTTTCGTGTTTTGCTGGAAAATGTTGTTTTAACCCTTGCACAGCTAAGCGCGACTGTGGTCGTTTTTAATTTGATTTATTAGCTGATCAAAACAATGTTGTTTGAAACGAAATGAACCTTTAGACATCAAGATTTGCAAATTCTTTGTCCCGAATTAAACACATATGGTAATTCTCACATACTTGAACAAACTGTTGAAGTTGTTGGTGGCGGCAGCGATACACACCTCCAGATTGGTGAAAATTTAAATTATTGAATTTAGCGCTTTAACCTTTTCAGTGCGAGTACCAACAGTAGACGTCAGAATCTGACGTCCATAGACGTCAGATATTATGACGTCTGAAGTCGATCCCCGCAATGAAAAAGTAAAATGTTTATAATGACCGTAGACCCATAACATCTATACAATTATCATGATTATAATAGGTATTCAATGAAGCAGAACAAGCCAACTAAGAAATGTATGACGATTTCTATCTGAAGTAACCCTTTGGTCTCTATGGTTTATTTAAGCATATTTCAGAGCTTTAATGATTAAGGATTAATATTTGGCCATCATTCGTTCACATAATGTATTTGATCATCGCTCATTCGCAGGATCATTAGCTCATTTAGTACCGAGCGGATATTAATTCGAGGTATTTTAATATAATTCAGCATAATTGTGTACCGAACTATAAATACATAATGGTATATATTATATTAATTCATTAATTGAAAGCCTAATCTAGGTATTTTAGTGACCATTTCTCTCACAACTCGCATACGAGCGACAAGTTTCCCGCATAGCACAATTTGTACAAAGCAAGACTGGATCATTATTCTATACCATCAGATCAGAAGATGATTTTCCTTCCGAGAAACTTCCAGAATACAAGTAATAACAATGGCGATGATTGAAATAGTGTGATGATTGTGTAGCCACCCACGGACACATTACCCATGTGTTGGTTTAATGATGGGCCATCGTCTACGACTGTGTTCCGTCATTAAACCAACACAGACTCGGATGATGCAAAAGCCCAGGAACTAAGTGCCGCCAACCACAACCACAAATATCCCGTCAGATGTTCAACATGACTAAATTTATAGTTCTCCCACTCGAAATCATATCACACATTAAAAATTATTATCACACGTGGTGTCATCTGATTGTGATGCTATGAGATGAAACCACGGGTGATATTGCAGTGTCTTAAAATAGATAATGAAAATCTAATTATGATGTCGTTTTCAAGTCGGTGATAAAAGAAGACGGCAACGATTTTAACTCTTAATCCAGCTTACACGATACATTCAGCCAATGTTGGGTTAATATTGGGCTAGCGTCGTAGACGATGGTCCAACATTAACCCAACATTGGCTCAATGTATCTTGATAGCTGGGAAAGTACTGGAATAGTTATATTATATAGATCAAGATTAACCGCCGTCAACATTATATTCGTTTTTATTATTTTTTATCAGCACTTTAAATACCATTTTTCCAGCATGGTCAAGATAAAACGTGATATCAGGAAGTAAAACTTCAAAATCGCTGACTCCACTTAGTCAAATCTGAATAATTTTCACCCACTGAGAGGTGTAACGTGTATGTTTCAATTGTTTATAAACGCATAACGCTTGTTTCGTAAGCAACAACGTAAATAAATATTTGTCCATTAAGCAGTTAAGGTGAAATACATCTCAATGTACATGCTCAATAGTTGTTTAAAAGGGTTGGTCCTAAAATAACAACAATTAAAGTGGAATACCTAGCTTGAATGGTATATTTTCGTATTGTTTTCGATCTTGTAAGGTTTGTTTTTTTGGCTATAATTTGCGTTGTGATTCATCAATTAACGGACTATTTTTGCCAAAAAACTTATTTTTCAACTACTTCCCGACAAAAAACTGCCTGCATTGCGTTTATTGTTTGGGTATGACCATCAGTCATGGATATCTGGGTATAATCAAAATAGCTCTCCAAATGGTCAATCATTTCCACATTATGTGATCTCAAATAAATGTCCTTTCACAGGTTGATGCAATACTTCTAAGTAACCTTTATTATGGCCTAAGGTTACTTCGGAGAAGTATTGCATCAACCTGAGTAAGAATGTATTCCAGGCCACACTGTCAATGCTGTTTAAGTGTTGTTCCAGCATCTCTGATAATGGAAAAGCATTGAAACATAATTGGGCTTGCTCCCTGTGCACAGCTGAGTATATAGGTTCCGTATGAGCCCACGTATTCCCCGGGTGTTTGAAGCATCCGCCATCACCCCTAGACATTATTCTTGTTACGATGGGACGGGTGGGCCTATACTGTTCTGCAAAGTCTAAGATCAGGAGCCGTATTCTCGTACAAGTTACGATATACCGTAGGCTTCTGATTGGTCGAGATGGTCATCTCGACCAATCAGAAACCTGCGATATATCGTAACTTGTACGAGAATACGGGCCCTGCTTTGTAAACAGGCAAAGTAAAGTACTTGTAAAGTAAGCAGATACTGCTTTTTGCCGTTGTACAGCAGCATAGTGGTTAAACGTGTCCATCTTTCAGTGCAGTGACCTACATTAGAATTTGACGTCTGTAGGTGTTTGACGTCTGTAGACGTCAAATGAAATGAATGGGATTTTATGCCACTCTACCTCACAGTCACGGAGGCTCCCCACTATATTGACTGCTTACGAATGAGCGGGAAAGGAACATTTTGCTTCTTTAAAACTTGGAGGCCAGATTGGGGCTCGAATCCGCGATCTTCGACTTCCCAAGCAGGCAGCTTCAACCACTGCACCGTGTTCCCCGCCCACGGTAGACGTCAGATTTTAACGTCTGAAGTCGATCCCGGCGCTGTAAGGGTTAAAGCGCTAAATTAAATATTTTTTCACCATCTTAATGTTGTGTCTCGCTGCCGCAACCCACAACTTCAAGTTGGTCAAAATTGCTTATGAATTGTTTAAATTGGAGGCCAGACATTTGCAAATGTTAAGTTTAAACACTCATTTCATCCTAAATAACAATGATTGGGTCGAATTTAAAATCGCTTGAAGGGTTGATGATTTTTTTCGTGGAAAGAAGCGGATCTACATAACAAATTATATGTTTTTTGTGGGTGACCGCGTGGTGCGTGGAAAGGGTCAACCTGAACAAAAATAATTTTAACAACACAATTTTCCATCAATCGAATCTGCACAGATCGCACAGCAAAAAATTAACTAATAAACAGCAAATATAAATTTGAAAAAAAGGAAATTATTTAAGCAAAGGTAATATTCTAATACCAATGAGAAATACGGCACTTAAAGTGTTAACGCATATGAGCTTGACATAGCAGTCAAGGTGTTGCAGTTGAGATGTTTATTAGTTCTGACACAGAAAATAACATAACTGTATCCTGTATATCATGTATACATGTATGTAGCGTGTGATCTACCTTTTCCAGAGAACTGCCGATCGCCGCAGGGTTTACTATTATCAAGAATACATAAGACACGGTGTCTTATTTATTCTGGGTAATATATATAGTACATGGGGCCTGACTGAAATGGAGTTATTATTCTGTATCATCACTTGGAGATAATAAAGTCCCAAATATACCACACTAACACCAGCCATTGAATTTCTCACATTATTTTAGAGCGGTTAGACGAGCGGGATTGATTGTTTCCATGGTGACGATAGATAAGGAGAGACGGCGATCTATCTAAATGTAATCAGGTGATTGCCGCTTGGTTTGCATGGTGATGGCGTCATGAAGTGATTCCCCATACAGGAAGATTTTTCGTGCAAGTGACGATGGTAGACGATAGTCTCTGTGGCCCACCATTATTCAAAAGTATCATTTGATCACACATAATATGCACCATGACACATTTGTATTATAATGTATTATATACAATTATGTTTTGATAGAATAGTCAAATACTTCAAAATCAGGAAATAAAGTGTGTTTATTGAATTTATGTTATAGACTAGTTGGATATTTCGAAACAAAGCGTACACAAAAATAAATGCATTTTTAGTAGAAGCAATTGCAAAACGGTTCTAGCATAATTAGGGTGTGCTGAATCTAAAAATTACTTTTACCAAGCTGAAATATGTATCTTTCTTAGTGAGTTTTGCAATATAAAAAAATAGGCGATAATGATTAAATTCCCCATGGTAAATATGCTGGCGACGACCATCTTGGACAAAGACTAAATTGGACCACACGGGACTATTTTTCTGAAAATTCGCCTTGTCTATTAGATATTTTCTTAAAATTGCATAATTTCAATTCACTTTTAGGTGGGCGTTGTTGTAGCAATTCAGAGCTCACTGTGAATGAAAACTTGTTAATTTATGATGGCTGACCCTTAAAGCGCTGAAATATTTTTTATATAAGCCAAGAGAACAAAGGGTTATTTTCAATTTGTAATCATCATAAATGTCTTAGAAGGCTCTTTCCGCTTCATTTGAATTCCTATGCTATGGGTCTACTGCCATTATAATCTGTTGAATTCTTTTAGTGTGGCGACTTTCTTTAGACGTTAGAATCTGACGGCTACAGACGTCAGAGTCTGACGTCTTAAGACGGTCCCCGAGCTGAAAGGGTTAATGCACTGTAGGAATTTGCTTGAGCTAGAAAACTACTATTACGTGCTACTCCCAATAACACTTAGATGTGTTTATATTATGCTATCAAAAATTATAAAAAGCGACTTACCATCCTCCCGAGCAAAGGCAAACGCAGTGTCTGCATACTCTACAAAGTAAGCTGATGCTGCCTTTTGCCTTTGCAGAGCAGTATAGATGCAAGTGGTGCTCAACTCTTTAACCGCCAAAATATTTACTTGGAAGTGTGATACACTTGAGGTTGTGTCTCCCTGACGCGATCCACAACTTCAAGTCGGTCACAATTATTCAGATTTTACAAAATGGAGGTCAACGATTTTGAAATCTTGCTCATTGATCACACGTTTTATCATTGACATGTTGAAAAGCTCGTATTTAATTTGCTAAAAAAATATGAAAAAAACAAACATAATCGGGACCGGCGAATAAAAGGTTAAATAAACTTGTAATATTAATCTAATACTTCATCTGTGACTCATTCTGTATCACAAAATATTGATTTGATGTTTTTTCTGCTCTTGGAAGTAGTTCGCCACCCACATATTCGGTAAGAGATAACAACGATTAGTTCAACACACAAAGAGTTACTTCTTCACCGAAGGTATCTCAATACATGTGTGTGATATTGAAGAGAGTGGGGTGTACATAAATGACTCATTTAGGAAATCTCCATGAGCGGTGCTCTGACACTCATATTCACTTATATTTATGCAGTTCCTGCAATAATATTCCAACAGTAAATTCTCACAATACAGTTTACTAAATATATTAGATATATGGGGTAATTTTTAAATTTGGAACAGCTGAGTCGTTTCGCTCGGCTGATAAATAATATTTACCTTGAGATGTACACCACATGGGCGTACAGTCGTGACGGCTCACCTACTTCAAGTAAATTCTTACGTACGTTTTTGTAGTTTTCTAAATCGAGCAAATTCCTACAGTACATTAACCAGTGTTAACCCTTTCAGCACAGGGGTCGTCTTTAGAGAATTCCGACGCCTTAAGACTGTCCCCGCACTTAAAGAATTAAGCAAATTATAATGGCTATAAACCCATAAGATAGATATTCAAAAGAAGCGAAAAGAGCTTTATAATGGTCCTTTGGTCTCCATGGTTTGTATAAAAATATTTCCGCGTTGTCAGTAGTAGTTTTGAAATTTCAAAGAGCACATTCCCACACTAACTACATGGTGTTGCGATTTTAAACTTGAGGTTACATCTTACTTTTATCTCATATCCCTTTAAGAGCTGAATCAAATAATTGAAATATTCCATTACGTCCTGCACGCCATGAAGTTCCAACAAGGTGAACATTACATTATGATAGTGGCGCTTTATCTTTCTGGTGCAATTAGACTACCAGCTGCAAATGGATGAAAAATACCCCCACGGTTAACATGGATCTGTTATAACTTTCAGTATTATTGGTGTGTGGTTGTGGTCTGCATCTGCACGTTTGATTAACAGGTAGGGAAATCTAAAACGCGTCATCCACACTCAGAAATTTTATATGGGTAAAAGTACTCAGTAGGCGTCTACTAGCTTTGTGGCTTTTGGCCCTGGTAAACTAAACCAGTGACATTTTCGCAAAACCGGCACGATATGAGTAAACTTACGCCTTTCTCGCACAAATTTATACAAATAAACATAATAAACAACAGCCACTAGTGTGGACATTGTGACGTTGCGTGAGCCGTGAGTGCGAGCGTGGGATTCTCCAGACTAGATATCCAGTAGGCTGATCACATTCAGCTAAAGAGTTCCCAGAAACATCTACAGAACACTGAAATCAGTGATCATGTCTACACGTCGTCATGCTGTCATGAATACTGTCAGCTTCGTTCACATCGATATGATTCAAATTTACATACGTCGAATATTCCATGATTTTCCAACTTTAATTTTCCAAAATCGTTGACCTCCATCCATTTTGTCAAATATAGCAACCTACAAAATATATCGTTAAAACATGAAGCAGTTATATCTCGCTACCGCGACCCACCGCTCCAATTCGGTAAAAAGTACTTACATTATGCAGAATCCGAAACAAAACATGTGTCAAGATTAAGGCTCATTTCTCCTTGTTTGAAGGACTTTAAAGGTCAACCCTTTAACCGCCAAATTATTGAATTATAATTTTCCCTCAATTGTAGGTGTGTCTCGCTGACAAAATTTTGAAATCTTGCTTGATTGACATCACGTTTTCAGGGTCTTATCCATAATTTTTATTTGGTTTCCCCCCCCCCCTCCCCATATCCTCAAAATGCGTTGTAGGCCTACTGTGGGGTAAAAAAATGTTTCTTCCCCATCCACGTGTAAAAAAGTATTGTGGGGAGCCTCCGTGACCAGTTTAGCCTATATGTGCACAAAGGTGGCCTGAATCGCATTTCATTTTATTGTGGGGTAGACCAAAAAATATTGAAAATTATCTAAAATCAACCCTTTAACCGCCGGTGCCACATATCTTCGGGTTTTCATTTTTTATTAGCACATTTGGAACCACCTTTTAAACATGTTAAAGATAAAATGTGACATCAATCAGCAATATTTGAAAACAGTTGACCTCCGTCAAATCTGAGAAATTTTCACTCACTTGAAGTTGTGGATCGCGTCAGCGAGACACAACTTCAAGTGAGTGAAAATTCAGATTGAATAATTTGGCGGTTAAAGGGTTAAAACAAGTCAATTTTATGTCTAGATTGCCCCAGAATGTATAATTTAAAGCCATGTATTTCAAAAGTTTCTGCATGGGGGACATGCCCCCCAGACGCCTCGCCCCGCGCATATTACCGGATTGTCATACTCCCATCCCCATTTCTGTTAGTGGCGATACGGCCCTTACCTGGTTTTATCTTCAACATGTTGAAAAGCTGTGCTAATAAAAAATGAACAAATAATCGGGTGCGGTGATTAAAGGGTTAACATTAGAGACATTCCTGGGTAGATAAACACCTGATTACAATGGGTACCCACAGCCAAAACAATGTATGAATGCGTATAGAACAAACGCCCGGCGATAAATAAATATTGAACGAGCTACCCACAGCAACGCAGCCGTACGTCTTCAGACTTTGACTGAAATCGCAGCGATATCAGGCCAATGCAGGCACACTGAGATGCAGTGCAAAGTCAAAAGGCAGTAACTGCTTACTTTACAAGTAAGCAGTTACTGCCTTTTGGCTTTGCAGAGAGCAGAGAGGGTGTTGCAATAATGAGTCAGCGTCGATAATGGCGGAGGCTCCACACGACACTGGCCGTCGTGACAGCACGAGCGCACACGGCACCACGCTGGCAAGGGACAGACCGACAGGTCCACGTCACGCGGCGATCGGGGTTTACCCTCGAGGATATAAATAGATCACGTTATAGACCCATGACAAGGATCCGTGAGGCTGGGTCTCATATAGTCCGGGCGGCCGCCGAGTACTTCATTATTTCAGTACTCGCACAGCTAGAAACATTGGACAACGCAACAGGATTGACTTAGTAACCGGAGTATCTATGCCACCTCTACGTTGTTGTTAAACACAACAACACAGCACGCGGGCCTAGACTGACACGCGGGGCGAGCATCATCGCCAAGAAATACCTTATCAAAGATAAAGGTGAGTTATCAGGTTATATAATACTTCGCAAATGCCAATTAGCACGATTAGAGTCATTGCACTGACAATATAAATCTGAAGTTGTATTGTGAAGTCTAATTGACTCCCTGTGCCATCTTAAACCTTAGCACACTGCTGTCTACTACGGTAGACATTTTGTGCTTTTATTACCACCTGTATAATCAGCTGTGAAAAGTGAAATATGCTTCCAATCTTGAAACACTGATATATGTTGGGACTTAAATTTCACAAATAACACACATTTTCAGTCACTTGAAGTTGTGTGTCGCGGTAGCGAGACACAACTTCAAGTGACTGAAAATTTAAATTGAATATCTCAGTGCTCTAATGGCTAATAGGGGATGAGTCTCCTTTAATATTAGCAGCGTATTCTGCCCACGGCGGGAGATTTCAGGGTTGAGTGATCTTCCCTGAACTTCAGGTTCACTGAGCCGTCACCTGACGGTCCAGTATGTCAAGGCGTGACAGTGTTAAGTGAGCATTTACAGAGTATATTAGCAACATGTTTCTATAAATTGAGCATGTCTTCCCATGGTGAGCTATACAGGTGTCTTAATTTAAAGTGACCATACAAGTTCAATTCTTTAACACAAATCAACTATTGGAAAAGATATGTTGTAACGTGTAACGTTGGTACGACGTCGTGGGCCCAGTCCATTATCAAGGAGAGACAAAATTATTTAGATCCTCAGGAGGTTCTCCTAGCCCAGTTTAGTCTATATGTGCACAAAGGTGGCCTCATTTATTTCACTTAGATATAGGCTTACTTGACTGGAAAATAATGATAAGTTATTATATCATACATACGCTCGGCTATAACTTTTAACTGGATAATAATAATACGCGTTGAATAAATTTAATCGAGTGAAGGTATCAAAATTTGCAATGCATTACATTTTAATTGACAATTTAGGCCTATATGTAAACATTACATACATAACACGATCACCATCACATAACAGCTGATGATAAGCGATACCCGTCCGCTGAGAAAACATTAGTTGTTTAGAATATGACACAGACACTGTGATTTAGGGGAAACCCCCTGTGCCGCTGACACAGCATGCAGATATGATGTGACATTGCTTGTATGCCGGTATACACTGGTATATATGGAAGCCCTATACAATCAACACTGATCATTATTGTAGTATAGTAGGCCGACCAATTCCTGGAAAGTCATTTTCAGTCACTCTTCATGTTGCGCAAAAACGTGTCAAGTAAACAGCGTATCATGAAGCACGATACGTGTGTGCTTCTCTGATATCAGCACACAAGTATTTTACACCTTTCAGAATTACGGTGGAATGTTTGCACCGTAAAATTACAGGTCTTCTACGTAAAGTTACTGGCACGCCCAATTGTGAACACCTGAATCGACACTACAAGCTCACGTGGTGCGCCCCCATATTTTCCAATATGCATAGTTTTGAATAAATCACCAATTATTCTGAACTATGTAATATATGAACACACAGTTAAAAAAAATATTTAAAACATACTCTTGTCACCGAAGCTACGTCAGCTTCAATCGAAGAAAAAACGAAATTTGTCAAAGGGTAATACAGCACTCAAAGGGTGGCAGACGTAGACTTCTGATCACCATGCTTGATACAGCCTAATTATTTCTTAAACCGCCGGTCACAATGATATCTGGTTCTTATTATTTATTTATTTATTGGCAAGTCAAATACGAGCTTTCCAACATGTTAAAGATAACGTGACATCTATCAGCAAGATGTCAAAATCGCTGACCTCCATTGTATCAAATCTGAATTATTTTCACCCACTTAAAGTTGTGAATCGCGTCAGCGAGACACAACTTCAAGTGAGGGAAAATTCAAATAAATAACTTGGCGGGTAAAAGGTTAATCTATCATTACAGTATGGATATTTTCTTCACATTTATTATCATAAGACGTAGGCCTACATAGCCAAGATATCACAGGTTAATATCAGTGGGTTTGATAATCATCACTTGGAATTTCCCCTCATCAAGCTGAAAAACCCACGCGCAGCCTACAATCACGCTGTAACAATGTCCAAGTCATAGTGCACTGATGATAGCTGGATTGCGTGACCAGATGAAATCGTTATACATCGGAATTCCCAGTTTGAAACAATACCTGGTCCGACGTTGGTTCAATGTCTGCGACGTTGGCTGTACATTGAACCAGCGTTGGACAAGTGCTGCTTGTGTTGCATTTGTTCCCGGTGACAACCGGTCGTCGGGATTCTCCGAAACACAGCAAATTGCCCGAAGTCTTAGCTCCATCTTTATTTCAAGAGATCACGTCAGCTTGTAGGATCATGATTGTGCAATGCCAGAATCCCCACACGGGGAATTCCGGAGGCGGTGGAATCTGTATAAATGTGAAGTACAAGCCGTGTGGCGTTTCATTTCACGGCATTATTCCATGCTTGCATCGTCTGTGCAGTTGATTCTCGGTAGAATATTTCAAATTATTGTTCATGTACGTAGCGTGAAAGCGATGAAAACATATTTTAGAAGGTAACCTACTCACACGTACAGGCAATGGCGCTTGAATTTTCGGCTCAACAGTGAATATAATCTTGAGTTATGTTTTTCATACATTTCATAATTTTAACTTGATTTTCATATATATAATTTGTGTGTTTTCAGGTGGTTCAAAATGAGGAATATGCTGAAAAAGAAGATGAGCTGCAGTGGAAGCAGTCGACAGATGTCACAAGTGACCTCGGTGCTCCCATCAGGGGAGACATTGTTGGGGGCTGCAGCACAGCTGTCTGACGGCTGGGCGCTCAACAGGCTCCTACAGAGGGGGAATCAGGATCCCAATCAGATTGACGGTCAAGGACGCACCGCACTCCACCGAGCAGCCCTGACAGGCAACCAAAATGCCGCGGAGGCCCTCATAGTCGCAGGAGGAGATGTCACCATCAGAGACTGTCATGGGTTCACTCCTCTACAGCTGGCCTGTGTTCAAGGACACGTGGAAGTGGTGAAGACGCTGGTGAAGTGTTACCAAGGAAAAGACGACGTGCTGTCGTTTGAACCTTTGTTGGATGTGGTGGAGACGGGTAGTCTGGAGCTGGTGAAGGTTCTACTTGGTCCTGGAGTGGGTGTAAATATCACAGATCGCTGGGGTAACACCGCTCTCATGACGGCCGTCAAGTACAGGAGGACTGAGATAGTACGGCTCCTCTTGGAAAATGGGGCATCACCCAACTCCACCAATATATTTGGAGCTACAGCACTGCACTACGCGGTCCTCTCCAAACAATGTGAAATCACCAGAATACTATTGAACGCTGGATGTGATGTGAGTCAAGGTCACGGTGGTAAAGCTGGCTGTGCCATCAACTATTCCCCTCTTGCAGCAGCCATCCACATGGACTGTAAGGAATGCTTCGAACTTCTTTCTGAGGACTCTGAATCTGTTGTTGACCAGAAAGATTCCAACAACAACAGTCCTTTATTTTATGCTTTTTGTAATTCCTGGCATTGTGACCACTGTCGATCACGTGGTGTTATCACCCAACTCCCTAACTGTGTATTCGACTCCAATTTCTTGAAAAAAGCAGATGACAGACTGCACTTCGCTCGTAGACTCCTCATCCAGGGTGCTGATATTGGTGTGGTGTGGAATCAAGCGATGTGGAAGACGCGGTTCAGTGACAGAAACCAAACACAAGCTGTCAGTTTGCTGATTAGAGCGCTGTCCGTAACAGCCAACATGGGACCCAAGATGAACAGTTTTGTCAGAGCGAACATCTTGGGTAAACAGTGCTCAGCCGTGGAGCTGCTGCTCCATGCTGGCTTTACTCCGGATGAGAATGTGATCACCATTTGTGAGAACACTTTACAAGACACAGAGGATGAGGATAGACTAAGGGTGAGAGAGCTAGTCAGTCTGTGTAATAAAAGACCACGAAACCTACAGAACCTGAGCGTCATAGCTATAAGGCACACCCTCAATGGACATGGTAATATACTGAACAAGGCCAAACAACTGGGTCTACCAGAAAGATTGGAACAATTAGTGACCTTAGAGGCACTGCCTTCGTGTAGTTTGGTTCACACAGCAGCGTGATGATCAGCTCAATGACTATACAAAGATTCGCGAGTTTACATTATTAGTATGACTAGAAAATAAAGGGAGCGTCTCACAAGACAAAACCAGAAACAAGGTGTTTAAACTATGGGGTCCTCATTTACAAAATTGGCATAACCTAGATTTTTAACATTTGCTTGGTCGAAATCAACATCTGAATAAAAAATATGGTTAAGATCTAGGTTGCCCACTCCAATAATACCAGAATTATCATTTATTAGATCAGAATAGAATATCATCACAAAGTAAGCAATATTAAAGGGAAATCATTTGGTTAATTAAGATCTTGTTTATAGATTTATTAAAAAAACAGTAGTATGTATATGTGATTTGTACATGTATAGCTCCATCTCAGATTTTCGACATGGTGACAATAGCTAGTGTACATAATCCTACTTATTTGCAATGATTATTACTATCATTCCAACATTATCATGAATATTGTTATGTATTAACATTAATTTATTTCTTGTATTTATAACATATTTTATTTATTCATACATAATACCTCCATAATACTACCATGACAGCAATAAAGTTGTTATAACGATGAGCTGAGTTGTGTCATTCATCCGTCTAAACCTGATCTTGGTAGGCTCTATAGATAAACCGTTAACAGGTTAACGCCCAGCAAAAATGAGATGCTGCCCAACGTTGGATTACTGTTGGCCCACCGTCTACGACGTTGGCCCAACAGTAAGCCAACGTTGGCTCAACGTTTCATGTTTGCTGGGCCGCCATATCCTCTAATTTAAATTTTCACCCACAACTTCCATTGTGTGAAGATTGCTCATAAATTTTACAACAATGATTTAAAACTTTTAATCTTGAAACACAGTCATGTGCTTATTCCAAATAACAGTGATTTTAGTCTTGCTTAGCCGTAAAAGGGTTAATGTCGCCTAAATCCTTTAACCGCCTAATTAGTCATTCGGAATTTTCACCCACTTGAAGTTGTGTCTCGCTGACGCGATCCACAACATCAAGTGAGTGAAAATTATTCAGATTTGACAAAATGGAGGTCAACTGTTCTCAGATATTGCTGATTGATGTCACATTTTATCTTAAACATGTTTAAAAGGTGATACTTAATGTGCTAATAAATAATGAAAACCCGAAGATATGCGGCTTCGGCGGTTAAAGGGTTTAGCTGCTAGGCCTGCATACACGGTTTAAAACAAAATTCACAACCAAATAAAAGTCAATGGGATCGGAGATGCCCAGTTAATCTGAAATCGATATGATTATTGTTATGATACACTTTGTTATCGTATAGTTCTTCCTTTAAAAACAAAATCTATCATTTCAGTTTGCATGTTAGTAGAGGTCAAATAGTTTATAATCACATTATCAGAATTGCACTGAAAACCCTGTTGAGAATCAGGGGCCCATCCTACTAAGAATATATAAACTTTCTCTCATTTCCATTAGAAAATTTGAGGCAAATCTTATTTTTCTTATAGAAATAAGAGAAAGTTATCGTAACTTCAATCTTAAAATTCTTACTGAGATGTGCTCATAACGCACGGTGGACTTATTTACCCTGATGACATCGCAAGGCTCTGACAAACTGACCGCCATGTTTTAGCGGGCATGGCTCTACGGTGATCACCAGAGCGCGCTAGCTGACTAGGGCCAACACCGTTACCGTCTTATCAGTAGGCGGAGTCACTGTCTTTTTTACACGGGCAGCTGTGGAAAAATGGCAGTCACTGCGGCCGAGCTCCGCGCAATGTGAGTAGCTTGGCTTAGCCGGGTAGGACTTATTGTCCCACTCAAGAAAAAATATATAGACTTTAGTATACAATCTTTATTAAATATCGGTCAATTAAACCATTTAAGCCCGATTTAACCATTGTCATCTTTATTCACCACAAGCCGCGAATTGCTGTCGAAATTCTCGACTTGCAGTGTATGAAGATGACTTGAAGTGTGTGGCAATTGAAAAAAAGTGTTATTACTAAAACAGTTTCATGAAAATTTCTTCTAAGACCGCAAGGTGTAGGAAAGTAAATCAGTCTTCAGAGATACATTATGGTCCTTTGATGCATCTTAAGGGTTTAAAGGGACGACGACCACATGGTCAATGTCTCGCGTTAACTGGAAAGGCTTACCTCGAAGCAGCTGACGATATTCATATCGTGATATCGCGGAGCAAAGTATAGAGCTGCGGGGATGATGCCTATGGGGTAGCCAAACGCGAACACCCAGTGCATCGCTCCGTAGTAATAAACCTCCACGGGGTCTCCTAAAAAGCTGATAGAAGAAAACCAGCCCAAGAAGAGGGAGATGCTGACAGGGCCCACAGCCATGCCATGAGAAACTCTTCTGTGGTGGTTTGGCTTTTGTGGATGAACGCATAGTAAAATCCAACGGCCAGTGACAGCAATACGGACAATGAGAAGGTGACATAATCAAGCCAATGAAAGAGAGTAGGGTCGTCGACAGCATCTGAAACATCAACAAATTTGTGACAGTGAGCTCTGAAGTGCAGGGATCGAATGCAATATTTCGCTGATATTGGAAAATAATCAATGAATCGCAGAATAGTCTTCGCTATTTTAAGTATAGACATCTGCATAGAAATCTCACATTAAAAAATGAAATATTTGTAAGAGTATAAATCTGTTACTTTGCAGAGGTACAGGGGAGACCCAGGAGGATTTGGACACAAGCTGCATTTGGGCAGTAGGTCTAGGTTCTAAATAGATGACGTCACTACAGAGTCTCTACCCTTTGATAAAACTTTAAGCGAAGCCTTTATTCAGGATCAGTGGACACCATTGTTCAGTTTTGAACGTTTGGTCATATTTTGTTTGATTATGAACTGTCAAAGTAACTTTTCAGATGTAAGTTCAATGTCTTTTCAATCCTTAATGAGTAGTCTTTTTTGGCACATATCTGTGTTCTCCGAGAACGGGATTATTTTTAATTTGTTATGCTGATAGGCGCATTTGGACAGAAGATTGAGGGAGGGATCTGACACATTAGGAGGATTCGGACAGTGTCCAAATCATCAAGATTTTACTCATCATTATATTTAGCAAGTAAATATGGCTGTAGGTACTATTGATGATGTATTTATCATTGTTATTTTCATGTAAGCAATATATCGTCGCCTCGGAGCTAAATGATCCTATCTGCCACTCTAACGAGTGTCAGATAGGATCCTTTAGCTCCGAGGCGACGATATATATAAAGGATTTGGACACAAGGTGCCTTTGGACAGTAGGTCGATGATACTGGTGTGATTCCTCTTAAAAAAAGGGGAATATCAAAATTTGTGTAAAAATGACTACCATAACTTGGGGAGAGTAACAGTTAATTATATGCACATGTTTTTTAATGAATAAAAACGTTAATTTTTCGGGATTCTTGTTATTGATGCAAATTATGTATAAATGCTCCCCAGCGGTGTCTAAATGCTCCCACACATGAAGGTGGATTTGGACAAATTTGCTTTTTTTTCTCTATCCATGTTCTTCTTCTCCATAGAATGTTAAAAATAAGTATGGCTATCCATAGGCATAGTGTCTTTGGGCAAAAATAGCTTTGTAAGAGGAAAATACAAATATGCTGACACTGTCCAAATCCTCCTGAGTCTTCCCTACTCCTAATGTTCAAACCACACTAGGTGAAATCTGCCATTGTGATTAAACTAATTTCGTAAATATATATAAAATTAATCTAGTAATTTGTGTAAAATATTTGCCCCACGTGACGGATAAGTTATTTTCGCTGCGTAATTTTGAACACGTTGTTGAACAATCCATCCTTATGCTTATCATGCTTATTGCTATTTGTTTCTGAGAGATAATAACCGTAGTCAAGTAGGTATATAGCCCAATATCCGAACGAAAATATATTTTATTCTACTGCTTGCGTGGTCACTCCTAGATTGAAGATAATTTTAAGAAGTTAAGATTTTGAAATCGGTTTCAGCAAAACATTTACATGGATCACAAGTTGACATGGTGAACGAGCACACTTGTTCTGTAATGATTACGCCTATGTTACCATTCCCGTACGAACATTGTACCTCCTAGCTATCGGCTAAGCTGACAAACTGACCATGGACCGTAGGAATTGATATTAATAAACTGACTCATCGGGAAGTGTATGTATACATGGTATATCAGCTCTTTAGACCATGATCATAACACAAATTAGTTTAGTTTATATCATTAGTTAATGAAATGAATCGGGCTTTAGGCCACCTTTGTGCACATATAGGCTAAACTGGGCCAGGAGAACCTCCTGAGGATGGTGAGATGATTGAGATGACACTGTCCTCCAGACACAGGATTCGAAATTCGAGTCCTGAGGGTCTGAGGCCGAGCACGCTACCTCTTGGTCACGGAGGCTCCCCATAATACTGACTTTCACGCGTGGATGAGGAAGAAACATTTTTTGTTTCTTTCAAACCGCCGAGACCGGGGACCGAACCCCGAACTCTGGTGTGAAAGGCAGCGGTGCTAACCACTACCCTAGGGCCCCCGCCCTATAGCATTAGTAATTTGACCTAAATTAAACTTGAAAAATGATATTCTACAATTTGACAATAACAGCATCGAATCAGTAAACCGTAATTGTTAAATTAATGAGATGTGTGGTTTTAATAAATAGCCCAGAATATGTCAATGTTGGATGCAGGTATTGTGTGTTTATGTTGTCTCAAAAGGGGTCTCTGTTATGCCTGCTTATCTTATCCAAATCAAACCCTTTCACAGTGCTATATCATTGTCACTGATTAGCATAACTACATCTATTATGTATGATGCACAGTGTGTTTGTCGGCGCAGTGATATAGCTAAAACAAACTCAGGGGTAAATTTAACATATGAAAATACATTTATTGTGGGAGCATTTGGACATGGCTGGGGAGCATTTGGACATATTTGGAAGCAATAACAAGAATCCTAAGAATTAACTAATTATTCCTTAGAAAACATGTGCATATAATTAACTGTTACCCTCCCCAAGTTGTGGCAGGCATTTTTACACTAATTTTGGAATTATCCCTTTTATTTAGAGGAATCACATCAGTATCATCTACCTACTGTCCAAAGGCACCATGTGTCCAAATCCTCCTGGGTCTCCCCCATCACATATTATGGCATATATGGTATCAAATCTTGATGGTATGGAAACTGTCCAAATCTTCCCAAAGTGTTAGATTCCTCCCTCAATCTTCTGTCCAAATGAGCTTTTGTGAGTTTTTGTGGCAGCCATTTTGCATTTTGTTGGGTTATTTTTATTATGTTTCAACCGTCCATACCAAATACACAATATTGGCTCAATACTGGGCCACTTTCTGCGACGCTGGCCCGGAATTGAAACATTGGATAGATATCAAATCTACAGATTTAACGTGCTTGTGTGTGTGATTATGGTACAAAAAACAGATTTTTTAATAAAGTCGAGAAATGAAGTTCAAAATCCGAAGGACGAAGTCTGTCCGAAGTATATCCAAATACTAAAATCCGAACTCTAATTACAATAAGTTCAAAGTTTGAAGTTCGAATTCTGATGTCTGAAGTTCGAAGTCTCAAATCTAAATTGTGAAATTCAAAGTCAGAAGTCAAAAATCCGAAGTCTGATGTTCGAAGTCTGGCCGAGGTCCAAAGTCTGTCTGAAGTGGTCTGCATGATGGCGATCCCCATTGATCAGCAGTTCTCCTGATTCTCATACCATATATTATAATGTATTTCTCGAGCTTATTTGGTTACATTATATGTATGTTTGTTTTTGTTGTGTGACAAATAAATTGTCCGGGTCTTTGAGTCTGAAATTTGACGTATGTACAATGTCTGACAATGAAGGCTACAATCCGACGTCTGAAGTATGTCCGAAGTCAACAATCTGAAGTCTGAAAACTGATGTCTAAAGTCCACAATCGAAGTCTAATGTACGGAGTCTGACGAAATCTGAAGTTTGATGTCCGACGTCTGCCCGAAAACTGTCCAAAGTCTGAAGTACCACGTATGTCTGTTCAAAACCTGGAGTCCAAAAACCAAAATCTGAAGTCCAAAGTATGTCCAAAGTCCAAAAACCGAGTCTGAAACGAAAGTCTGAAGTTTGTCAGTTGTCTAAGTCTGAAACCGAAGTTCAGAGTCTAGCGCCCAAAATTCGAAGTTGAAAGTCTAAAATCTGAAGTCGAAAGTCTATCTGAAGTCCGTTCAAAGTTTTTTGCAATTATTATAACTTTGTCATACAACATCGGTATTATATATTGTGTGTTTGTAGATCAATTATGACAATAACAGGCCAATTAATAATTAATAAGCCTGCATATTCCTATCATTATTTTAGGCCTAGTCAAATTTTTATTTCTCTGTTTTTTAATCGAGGTCTAATATATATTACAATCTTATCCGAAGAACATATTATCAAAATATATAATTAGGTGAAATAATATTTCAGAATGAGATTATATATAGTTAATTAACAAACAATATAAAATGCAAACACACGTGTAGGCCTGCCCTTATTTAATATACAAGCGATTAAGCCCTAGCTACCTCTAATACAATTTATACTATTTATAATTCTATTGATCAGCATTTAATTGGACAGCCCCTCCCCTAATGCAGCAAAATTTCGTCACCGACACCTCCAGCATAACCGGAGCCGCTGGCTATACGTACCCAACAAGCAGGATGAAAATTGTTGGAGCTGTTAGTTTCTCAATGATGGGCCAACGACGGCGATGCTGGTCTAACATTGAAACAGCATTGGTTGAATGTCTTGTGTAGGTGTTTGCTTGGCCCTTGGTCACGTAGACAGAGAATGGAGGCAGAATATCATAAAGACATAATAACATGACTGTATCTGCATAAATACAGATCCCGGGATACAAATACATGATGATGTACTACCTTGTGTTTTCTGGGCAGGTGGGAAGACTGTATCGTATTTCTACAGATCTGTAGAAATATTACAGGCCTACATTCCTCCCAGCAAACACGAGGCATTCACCCAATACTGTTTCAATGTTATGCCAACGACAGCGACGCTCACCAACATTCCCAATGCACGTGCCGTGCATACAAGCACTCTGCTTGTTGGTGTTCAATGCCAGCTACAGCTAATGTCGCGCAGCCGGATCACGTGTGACGTCACCGAACTGACCTAATTAATCAACTGGACAGAGGAAGACTTGTTGACCCAGTGAGCTGTGTATACATGTAGTTCACTGGGTTGACCTGTACGCTGTTTACTGGGCCACGCGTCATCTCTAAAGGCTGACATGGTATCACAGAAAAACAGATATTTAACTGTGTTTATCTGAGAATCTAAATAGAAATCTCAAAATTGGAGCTCGTAGTGCAATGAAGAAAGTTCTTTTTAACAGTCAAATGACGTTAGATATGTTCTCAGCTCAACGAATTTAACGTCATTGTCGTGGAATAAATAGACACTAAAATACATTAAGCCCAGACAACTGAAACAGTAGAGTAAAGCTCTAGAGTTCTTTAGAGTGACCTCTCTTTGGAGACACTAAAATCCAGATTTAGTCCGTTTAAACTATCCCGATCTCTTAAAAAAGCCATAGCAATCATTCTCAATACCTAAGGTTCATTGTGCCAAGGTTTAAAGTCGATTGGATCCAGGAAATCTTAAATAAATTCGGAAGAGCATGATATATGATTTAGAAAGTCATAGCACACCTCCCCCAAACCTAAGATTGTGCCAAGGTTTGAAGTTGATTAAATGAAAAACTCAGGGAAAAATTTGGCCACAGGGGAAAACTAGCGAGAACTGAAGCAAAACTCAATATATTTGGGCAAAGCCCAAACATAATGAATGAAAAATACTCACCAACAATTCAGCAGTACCGTACAAGGTTTAGGACATTTCGAATCTGATGTGTTCCAGGACTAATTATTTTGCTTTATAGACTGGTTGGGCAAATCATAAAATACTCTGTGATTGGAAGCACGTGCATAGGCCTAGGTGAAACTGTTTCTACCGCGTCTTCAAACCTGTTCCATTCGGCGAGCTTTATAGATTAGGCCTACACCACATATAACAATCTAAAGATGTTCACTCTAAAGTATCCCAGAACAGGCATGTTGGACAGTCGCTTATGAGAGACAATTAAAATTTAGCGAGGAATAGCGATTGGCTATTTTGATTTACATTACACTCGCCCGCACATATTAAATATAGAGTTGAACACACCTATCAAATCTGACATTGATTGATGAAAAAAATAGATGAATAACAGTTATTGTGAGATAAAGGCCGAGTAACGCAAGTTTAGCAAAATAATCCAAGTAGAATATATCACAATGACCTGTTCATAACATCTTAGTCCAGCAAGTGTCATTGACACAAATAAAAGCTGCAGATGTACTCTCTCTTCATTGAGTGTAATTTCATTAGATGACGTCACACATTTAACGTCCACCTATTAGAAGTTCTCATGCAAATATCTGCTCGCTGGCTCAACATTGAAGCAGTACCAGGTAAGCGTACTGTGTTTGCATGACTGTACATACGTTAGTTGAGATTTATACAGTGATCACGTTAAAAACCGTGTGAATGTGTGGCTTTGGCCGACATGAGCTGTTGCAGTGACGAGCCAGATTATTGTAGTGTTGTCTCGACATTCTGGAGCATTATACATAATTACCCGATATTTGTGCTGGGCCAAATATTTAAAGACAACACGTAGCCTACCTGTGCTAGAACCAGCCAGGTAGGCGTGTGTGCATTTTCTGACGTTAAAAACAAGCTCTGTCCCCTAGGCTACACTGGGATCCAGGAAATCGATCACAGTGGGTTAACAAAAAGTACCGTCAAAACACTTCATTTAAAATAAAATGGAGGATGACTTTGAGCAGAGTAGTTCTGGGGACTTCACTGGGCATCTAAGCTGACAGTTAAGTCCATATTAACCTTTTCACTACCATACATGACGGAAATTTCCGTCGGCATTCGTCAATGAACGTAACCATAAAATGACACAAATTTTCGTCAAATATATACTACATTTATGTATTTTTCGTCATTTGAAGCTGGAAATTGCGTTAGCAATTCCAGCTTCAAATGACGAAAAATAGAACTCCTACACTAGTATATCTGGATCCTGGCATGCACCCCGGCCTGGAAGTCAAAGGGTTAAACGGTAGCCTACATTAAAGCAGCTCTACTTATAGCTAATACCCTGATAACATGACACTTTAAATAGTATCAGAATACGCAACCCCTCTTGTAAGTAACTTTGGTCAGGTTGCAGGTGCCAAATAGGTTTCCTGTGCATACGTGCGGTCAACTGTCATTATATAACTTATTGTGCAGTAAACATACCAAAACATTGGTCCGATTGATCTACACATTAAAATCTGAAGTGCAATGAGTAGTGTCTTAAATTTTGTCAGTCAGGTTAGGTTCGAATGGGATGTTCTTCTTGCACTGCTACCGATTGCCAAGTTCAATCTTATCTTTATAAATTCTATCTCTAGAATTCACACCAGCAAACCACAGACCACAAACTGATCGCCCACTTCCTAGCGTTATTATTACTAGAAACACTTTTATTTAATCGCTCTCTTTATCTTCAACCTGAACGAGTTGGTGCATTATTTTATATCTGCATCGGTACGCAATGTATTTGTGGTCAGCCCGCTGAAAGAACCCACTGTGCACACGTTGAATCACCGTCAATGACGTTGATTCAACGTCGCAACAACGGCGTGTGCAGAGTGTGAAATGTTTGCAATACCAGACCACGCCAAGTTTTTTTATTTATTTTCCACCCACTTGAGATTGTGTCTCGCTACCGCAACCCTACTACTTCAAGTGGGTGAAAATTACTCAGATTTGTTGAATTTGAGACCAAGCATTTGCAAAGTGTATGTTTAAACACACATTTCATTCACAATAGCAGTGATTTGATCCCCGCCCTGCTCGTGTAAAAAATATATAATTGGCGTAGACCGATAACATAAGTATTCAAATGAAGCGCAAAGAGCTGCATGACTGTCTTTAATATAATGATGATTTCAAATTGAAAAAAATGGTTTACATGATTTATAAAAAAACTAGTTCAGCAGCGTAAGGGTAAATGTTGGGTGTTCAGCATGCGGCGTTGTCTGGACTTTAAATCAACCTAGGGTCAACATCTAGTCATTGCTGGGACAACTACAGGTTATGACAAATAAACGTTTTCTTTATGTCAATAAAATATCTGTTTGTAGGCTATGTCTCCTACCTGTGCACAAATAAGCCAAACTATTGAATCATTACGAGTGAACGGGTAGAAACATTTTTGTTTCATTGAAACTTGCAGGCCAGAGAGGGGCTCGAACCTACGATCTCCAACTTTCCAATGCACCAGGGTCCGCCCTGTACATGGACATGGTTTTACATATGTTACCTATTTATTCAGTTATTGGGTCATTAGGTATCACAGAATAAATTTAACCAATAATACTCGAGAATTATTTGTTTAATGCACTGATATGTTTATGAATTGATACGAACTTTTAATATTTTATCAATCAATTATTTTGTTTAATGCACTGATATGTTTATGAATTGATACGAACTTTTAATATTTTATCAATCAATTATTTTCTTACAATATTTCATTGACCAATTATTTTATCATGTTCAAAGTCAACACTTGTTGACGGGATGACAAAGTAACACTTGTTCAAAGTAACATAAGTTCAGAGTCAACACGTTTCGACGGGATGACAAAGTAACAATTTTAACTATATGGAGCTGAAGCAAAGATTGTTCAGCTGAAATTCAAAATTAGATTTCAACTATATTTGGAGCTAATTTCCCGGAGTTTAGCTATGTGGTGTCAACGGTATAATCCTTTCACTACAAATGGTGCATGTGTTGTCGCTAATTGCAATGATTGCTATGAAAGCACACCATTGCTTAAGCCGTTATTTTTTCACATGTGGCTGAACTATCTGGTACCCTTATCGTTGTAATTGTCACCAGACCCCCCCCCCCCTCGTCTGCCCATTTAACATTACGTAGCGTCCTATGTAGGCATAAGCATAACGGCATTGTGACTAATTAGGGCGCTAATCCCTTTGACCCATACAGTCTTGAAGTTTATGAAATGTCACCTAAAACATAACGAAAGATATCTCAAAATTGCTTTGGATTCATTAATTGTTTTATGAGGACCTGTACACAAATTTATGTTTCGTCTGAGAAGGATTGAGGTAAAATACAATTTGCATTTAAATGATGTTGCGAAAATATTATGATTCATGATAATGTATGAAGCAATTATTTAAGGAGATATTATATGCTGGGCTGACAGTTAGTATTGTGATAATCATTACCATTGCCATCTAAGTTAATTTTAAAAAGCCTAAGACATCGCACCTCAGTACTGGAGTCATTCATATCTTTACTATCACAGCTTTTACACAACAGACACATGATAAAATTTAGACTAAAAACATTTTTTGCCTGTAGGTATTAAATTGTCACCACTCAGTAGCAATTGCTATCACCCTTCCTGACTTGTGATCAGTATGACGCAACGCCGTAGTTAAACATAACGGCATTGTCTGGGAGGGGGACACCGACCATTGCGGCTAATCCTATTTGACATGTGTGGCTCAATAATTTAATTAAGTATTAAGAACACCTACAAGTTATGTATCACCTACATTAATTATCCTCCAGAATATTATCTTTCGTACGAGTTGGCATCTGTTGTGTGGTAAGAGAAGCCAACTCGTACCTTCATCTGATACTCACCTTGTTGGGTACGAGTTGACATCACCTGTGGTACGACTTGACATCTATTAGTAGTACGCGTTGACATGGGCACGAGTTGACATGGATACGAGTTGACATCTAATGTGTGATAATATATGTCAACACGTACCATCATCAGATACTTGTCTAATTGTTGGGTACGAGTTGACATCTAATGGTGGTACGAGTTGACATCTATTTGTGGTACGAGTTGACATCTATTTGTGGTACGAGTTGACATGGGTACGAGTTGACATGGGTACGAGTTGACAAGGGTACGAGTTGACCGGTATTCTGACAATAGCCCGCTGCCATTACTGAATTTCAAAAATTAAAGACGTTACAGTTAATGTGTTAAATCTCCATGAAATAATTGACCATTTTTGTGCAATAAATTGCCCATTTTTGCTTTTTTTTCCAAGTCATTTTTGAGCTCGTCCGAGGACTCGTTATCAGCAACATGGATAATAAATGAGTTGGATACATGGATAACTTGGCAAATCCTGGTGCCCACAAAAAATTTTTAACGCCGTCGTTGACGCTATCGCACTTGAATTGCAATAGCCCATCTTTATAAATTAAAAGGCGAGCTAATAGACATATTATTTTCAGACAAATCCATTCAATTTGGAGATGTTTTCATACAATGAAAAGATGTTTCACACAGATATGTTGTTTACATTTTATTACATGAATGCTGTAGAGAGGCGAGAGTGTCTTTTAATCAGAATATACAATTCATTCTTCTCAAGAAAGAAACAATTTTAAGTTTTTCTTATGTACATAAGCCATGACTGTGTGACATTGCTCTGCCGTGCAAAGGCAGTATCTGCTCAATTCACAATTAAGCAGATACTGCCTTTTGTCTTCGCAGAGCAGTGCCATCGATGACATGGTCACATGCTTGTTTATTTATCAAATTTACAAATATCAATAAATTTATACTGCATTCTTATCTCTGCCTCCGCTGGTATAAACTCACTTGCTCCCTTTGGAAGGTAGACTTTAATTTGATAAATTATAAGGAAACAGACAGAAATGAAATGGTGGCAGAGAGATCCATGGTGCGATAAATAATGTATTTAAATTTCCTAAGATGTTGAAATATAATTATATTTTAATTGGGCTATCTAGACATTTGTAAAAACTATTTAATCGATCTCATTCTCCAAAGTCCATCATTCAAATAATGTATATTATCCACTCCAATTCCTTTGTTGACATCCAAACTGAAACAAAAAAATGACATGTACAAATGTTAAAAACGGGAGATTGTTCCCAGTAAACATGGTAAAGACGCTATGCTGAACAAATGTTGGGCCAGTGTCGTAGATGGCGAGCCAGCATTACAACAGCATTGAGTTAACATCTCATGTCAGCTGCTGTTATACAGTGGAAAAGATATAGCTATTGAGCATAGAGCATGCCATTAAGCCTTTAGTTATTGTCCTGGCAGTATTGCGAATATGCACTTAGGTTGACATGAGTTTTTTCTGCAATGTTGTGTTCATTGATCAGTTGACCTTAAATATTTATTTGAATAATATCAATAATTCCATAGCCTTGTTAACACATTTTTGGCTAAAGTGAGGTGTGACTAAAAATATGCAACCTGTTTAAAAACTACATGCAAGAAATTTTACAGACGTGTCCATTTTTAACACATAATGGTACACTGTGATCCATGATAATGTTTTCACATAGTAGGTAGTGTAAATCTACTGAGAAAAAATATCCACACTAGAGGGGGGGGGGGGGAGTTGTCATTGAAAAGCATCTTTTAAATATTTTTAACTTTAAACCCTGTATAAAGCTACTGTTCCAATATGAAATGATCTTGGCAAAATTATCGCAACATATACATGATATATGAAATAAAAAAAAAACATAACTTTAGTTCTTTTGCACCAATAATGGTATAGCTTGATTAATACATAACTACATCATTATCATATTATTATTTAACATGGCATAACTTTATGCATTACATGAAAAACAACATAAATTATTCTCATACATGTATATCAAATTTGGTCGTAAATCACTCAGACATAAATAGCCGTCCCACCTTACATTATTTTGTCATCACTACCATCTCAGCTATCGTCAATATTTTGTCAATAGCTGTGAACAGTTCCGTGCACGCCCTTACTGGAGATGAGGAGTGTACACTTACAGTATTATCATCAAAACATATATAACATTCTCGTTAAATGAGCGCTGGACGATATATTGATGAATAATTGTCCAGTTCAGGCAAGTGGTCATTCACCCTGGTGGTTTCGAAATCGACATAACAAGTGTTTGTTTAAATGGGTATTTACAAGCTTAGAATGGGGATAATCCAACATGGGATCAGCTGGGACTAGTTTATACAGGTCTTTAAGTATGCATCATATATAATGTATAAAATACACATTTGATTATAACATTAATCAATACAATTTCGAATGTGAATTATCACAACACTGAATCTATAAAGACACAAGTTGATGACAGAGTTGTTAAAAATATCATAGTGAGCGACAAAGTCACAGAGAATAGGGGTGCACTTAGTTTTGAAAACAACTGCATGCACTTAAAATTTTGAAAACCAGTACATGCACTTGTATTCGAATATAAAATAATTTCAAAACATCCTCAAAACATGGGATTCTCACTTATAAGTGCATGCACGTTTATGTGCAGAGATACAGTATAAAAAACAACCTAGCAAAAAAATGATATCCGCTAGATTTAAATGAGTTGATAAATAATGTTAGAAGAATTCAAGTAATTTAACCTCCAAGGACACATAACTGATATACATGTACTATACATGTACAACAAGACTTGTGAGTGAATAAAGATCTCTGTCACTCATATTAAACTTACATTTTCTGTGAAGACATTTTTGTGTAGCCTACACTGAGAGCATGTTCTTTCCCTTCTGCCATAATAGCCTGAAAAAACAAGGTAAAAATTACTCTAGAGGTCTCTTTCCAGTACATATAAAATAGATAAGACTGGGTTTGCCTGCAACCCTGAAAAGCAGTTCCTGGTGGAAGTGACGCAATTCAAAAAAATTGTATATGTAAAAACGTTTTACATAATGCGCTTTTGACATATATTTTCAATTTTTTTATTATTTGAGAATGTGAATGACCAGTCAAATCATTCTGGGTAAAAAAATTATATGCTCAGCCTCTTGTATGGCAAACCAAGCAAAAGCTAAAAAGCATCTACCCTGTAATGGGGGATGGTCACCGGTAATTGTATTTAAGGTTATGAAGGAACAACTTTTCAAAGTATTGGATATCAGTTAGTACAGGATATGTACATTGACTTTGTTGATAAAATAGTATGTACATTTCTTGCATTAAAGAAGGGAGAGACATTCATATTGATATACCCTGTAAAATTTTAATTTTTGTCCTTTTAAATTATCAGTAAGTAGACTAGTTTTTATTCATTAGAGGCTGGAATTGATAATACTATTTCCGGCATCTAGTTACAAATTATTGTTGAGCCTTATGAATGAAAGAAAATATATCTCTAAGAATGAATTATTCTACTAATTGAGTATGTATCTACCACAACATGCCGCATATGAAGTGTTCCGCAACCTGTTGTAATGCACAGCAAAATATACAGGTACAGATGAGATCTTTTGAATCTTAACCCTTTCACTGCTAATAATGACTAAAATTGTTTTCAAAACTGTTTTTAGCATATCAGATACCAGTTTTAGGGAGATTAATGAATGTTTGATCAGTAAGAATATTGCAAATGTTTGGACTCAACTTAGACAAATACTAATAAATTTTTACCCACTTGAAGTTGTGGGTCGCATTAACGAGACACAACTTAAGTGGGTGAAAATTTAAAGAAGATAACCTAAAACAAGGTTAAAAATAAAAAATTGAAATTTTACCCCTTTTTGTACTAGTATAACTTTTGACACACTTGTGTCTTGCTATCTTCAAGTGGTAGAAAAAATCAGATTTGGCCAACTTAAGTTGAAAATGTAGCTATTCCTAATGATGGAACAAAATTTAAGTTGACAAGGACAATTATTTAAATGCAAAAAAAATATATCAAAAATATGATAAAGTGATCAACGCTTCAAGGGTTATTAAAATATGAATATTTTGAAGCAAACATTTATTAAACTTGCCTGATGCATATTAAAATTTTACTGTATTTTTAGCGCTTGTGCTGTTAAGACCATATATATACTTTTTTAGCAAATTTCCGACTAAATAAAATACCACTAAAATGTGTAACATATTTTGTGGTAGATGTTTATTTAAATGGACCCCGTGGGATGACACATTTTCAATTTTGTCAATTTTGAAAATTTAATTTATGCAAGGCTATATAGCCTACTGATCTTAACTAAAAATACAAAAAAGTCAAAAAACAATATTAAAGCACCGAAAAAGAGTGTAATAAGTATATTTCCAGGTCGTATATTGCCATGTAAACAAAACAAGTCGGCAATATACAGCACTTTACACCACATATTCCCACGTCTTGGACAGTGAGATCAAAGCAAACGCCGCTAATTAGTCAGGACATGGGGGGGATACACCTGCAACACTGATTGTCTGCCCAACGCTGGGCCGACGGCATCAACATGTGGCCCAATGCAGTAGGCGCATTCAACCGTCGTTTAGAAAGTATTTAGGTATACAAAAGTTTGTTTGGGTTTTAAGCTGATTCATAGAAATGTTGATAAAATCCCAAGGAGCTGCTTTAATCAGATAATTAAAATTGGGAAATATCTATTTTTTATAAATAATATCATAAATGATATCATAACTAATTGTTTGTGAGAATTTTTCATTCATCTGAAGGTGGAAATTGCATCAGCAATTCCAGCTTCAAATCAATGAAAAATACTCACGAACAGATCAGGAGTACAAGTGTTCAAATATCTTTAGTAAATCAGTCTGGGGTGACAAGGACTTACTACAACAGTATCAGCTTCTAGATCTGTCATCCTTGCTCCTGGAGATGTCAGACCGGGACACATGATGTTTGCACCGCTCAAAAGAAACTTAATCGCTCCTCTGTCAACTTGCATGTGTGGCACCATAAAAGGATCTGAAACATTGCATATACACATGATATATTTCATTTAATCTTTGAACATGTGAAACATGTTAAAGCACTAAGTTAAAGAATTACAATATTTGCAAACTTGATCTTCAAACAAATAAAACGGATCTGATTAGCACTTCGAGGGTTAATACATTCACAACATTAAGAAGTGTGTCTCAACCTGGCGTAATGCACAACAAAACATACAGGCAAATTTGAACCCTCCCAGCACACAGATCTTACTATGGCCTGTCAACATTAGGACATAGATGAAGTGGTCTTTCCAGACAGGCAGTAGTCCATAGGAATATCTAAATATCCCTGTACTTATTTGAGTACTGTACCTGTACTAGATCATCATAAAAAGGAAGTGTCTGTTGTCTGTAACTAATGCTAAAGTACCTGACGAAATCAGGAACACTTCAGTAAGGTACAGTATTTATTCTAATAAAAGCCCATATTCAAATAAATGCCCACTGCCCGATTTGAAATAAAAGCCACGATCATGTACACTATATGATCATTAAAACTACCCGAATAAGCGCCAGTCGTCCCTGTGATCCCAGGGTGTTTACTTTAATAAATAAGGTATATGTGAAGTATGCCAGATAATTTATTAGAGATAGCAGGGTACAATTAAACTTTGAGGGCATGTCAATCCAGAGAGTGGCAAGTTAGGGAAACGGCTGAGTAAAGACTGCCATTCCCTGAAATGCCCATTGTAACTTGGTCAGTTCACAGGGATGGCTAATAACAGAGTAACTGGATAACAGAGTGAGACAGTCACATGTTTATGTGTGGCTACCGCTCTACCCAGCAGCATGAGAAAATGTGATATGGTGGTTACTGATGATATAACAAATAATTCCTGTGAACAGTGTATTTGTTTCATTAGTGATATCATGAACTGCGGTGGTGAAAAGAGCTATAAGATGCATAATAAAGCATGTACAGGCTGTGATTAGGGAAACCTACATGTCTGTGACAGTGCTCAGGTACAGTCACTTGTACCAAACGGTGACCTCACCCAACCCTAGGCCTAATTATACCATTTACAAGGGAAACCAGAAATATGTATTGACACACATGTATTCATTATTATTTCAGTTAGGCTAAATTTTAACAAAAAATCAAAATATATATAAATTCATCATGTTTATAGTAATTATAGGAATTTATTATACATGTATGTCAGCTACATTCACTGTTGCTTCAGAATAGTCGGTTTAGGAGTGGCATCTTGCGTCATTATATTGAGTGTGACATACATTTATGTAGTAGCCGTAAGGTGGGGAAGAAAGGCCCTTCTCGCTGTCTGTAGAAAAGCACTTCACCATCTTTACCCAACACTAGCTCTATATGTTCATGGCTGCAACAAAATAAATAATTGCTCTACATGATCAGTGACATGATGAGTAAATCTTTCAGTGCGGGACCATCTTTATCGTCCGAATCTGATGTCAGTGGATGTCAGATTCTGATGTGTAAAGACGGTCCGCGCGCTGAAAGAATTAAAATATTCATAATCGTAGAGCGATGATTTAGGTATTCAAATTAAGCGGAAAGAGCTAACTAAGACATAAATTATGATTTCAAATTGACCTGTGTTAAATAGAAGCATTGGACCAAAATCTAGCGAGCCACAAGAGCACAGTCATGCGGCTAATAAAGAGATGTTGACACAATGTTCAGGTTTGGAATCAAACCTTCAGATTGATAAATACTGCTTTTAAAAAAAATAATGGTGGTCGCACAGATTCATTGGTGGACGGAAATTTTCAAGGGTGGTCGGTCTTGATTACTGTGGGCATTATGGATGGTGTACCAGAATTGTGTCAACATATGACCAGCATTTGGTGCCCCCCAGATTGAGTTGGATCTGGAATCCCAGTAAACAAGACTACCTAAGTCCAGGAGCTCCCGCTCCGAATTAGAATTTGATTTAAGCAATTTTGTATAGGGTTATTAATGTAGTCCTAGTCTAGGTCAAAAATCAAGACGCAAGACAACTAGGTCTAAGAAGCCCAGTCTAAGAGTAAGATAAGAACTAGACAGTCTGTCAGAGATTGCAAACCTCCATTGAAATTAATGATCCTAATCAGTATCCCAGTAATGGTCTACCTATCTGGCACGGTTTACCCGATATCAGGCTAATCGAGTTAACTAATAGCTGATTTACGGTCATTTTGAATTCGATATAAATTAGTTAAAAACTTAGGGTGCATTCTTCCCCGAAACCTCAAATTTTGTTTTATAGTAATGGACTAACATCTAACACAGTTTGCAAAATATTGGGCATGTGAAAGTAAATAATGGCCGATAGGGGGCCATTTTGAATTTGATCGAGTCAGAATTTTTCAAGATGCATCCTCAGCTGAAATCTCACATTTCATTCTATAGTAATCGTCTAGCTATCTAGCACTGTTTACCAAATATCGGCCATGTGAAAGTGAATAATGGCCTAAAGGCGGCCATTTTGAATTTGATGAAGTCAAAATTTTCCAAGATGCATCCTCAGCTGAAATCTCACATTTCATTCTATAGTAATGGTCTAGCCATCTAGCACGGTTTACCAAATATCGCCCATGTGAAAGTGAATAATGGCTGATAAGAGGCCATTTTGAATTTGATCAAGTCAAAATTTTTCAAGATGCATCCTCTCCTGAAATCTCACATTTTGTTTTATAGTAATGGTCTAGCCATCTAGTACGGTTACTAAAAACCGGCTATGTGAAAGTGAATAATGGCCGATAGGCGGCCATTTCGAATTTGATCGAGTCAATTTTTTTCAAGATGCATCCTCTCTTGTAATCTCACATTTTGTTTTATAGTAATGGTCCAGCTATCTAACACGGTTTACCAAATATCAGCAATGTGAAAGTAAATAGTGGCCGATAGGCGGCCATTTTGAATTCGATTGAGTCGAAAGTTTTCAAAAGGCATCCTCTCTGGAAACGTCACATTTTGTTTTATAGTAATGGTCTAGCTATCTAGCACGGTTTACCTGATATCAGGCCTATCGAGGTAAATAATGCTGATTGTCGGCCATTTTGAATTCGAAAGTTAAAAATTTTCAGGGTGCATCCTCCCCCAAAAACTCACACTTTGTTTTATAGTAATCAGGTAATGGTCTAGCCATCTAGCACGGTTTACCAAATATCAGCCATTTGAAAATGAATAATGGCTGAAAAGGCGGCCATTTTAAATTTGATCAAGTCTATTTTTTTCAAGATGCATCCTCATCTGAAATCTCACATTTTGTTTTACAGTAATGGTCTAGCCATTGACCAAATAACGGCCATGTGAAAGTGAATAATGGCCGATAAGCGGCCATTTTGAATTTTATCGAGTTGAATTTTTTCAAGATGCATCCTCTCCTGAAATCACACATTTTGTTTTATAGTAACGGTCTAGCCATCTAGCACGGTTTACCAAATAACGGCCATGTGAAAGTGAATAATGGCCGATTGGCGGCCATTTTGAACTTGGACGAGTTAAATTTTTTCAAAATGCATCCTCTCCTGAAGCCTTACAATTTGTTTTATAGTAATGGTGTAGATATCTTGAGCGGTTTTCATGATATTCCACAATATCAGGCCTGTCGAGGTGAATAATGGCTGATAGGCGGCCATTTTGAATTTTATCAACTTCAAATTTTTCAAGATGCATCCTCTCCTCAAACCTTAGAATTTATTTGATATTAATGGTGTAGCTATCTTGAGCGGTTTTCATGATATTCCGCAATATCAGGCCTGTCGAGGTGAATAATGGCCGATAGGCGGCCATTTTTAATTTTATCGACTTGAAATTTTTCAAGATGCATCCCCTCCTGAAACCTCACAATTTGTTTTATAGTAATGGTGTAGCTATCTTGAGCAGTTTTCATGATATTCCACAAAATCTTTCAGTCGGATTTACCGATGTTATAAATTAGGTCAAAGTGCTGGGTCAACTTCAAGGTCAAGGTCCAAAAACCTGAAAAGGCACAACCAGGGACCTTAGAGAACATGTATGTGCAATATGACTGTCATCGGCCCAGTACTTTTCGAGATCTGCTCCGGAAACGAAGTGCGCGTCAAAACGTCTAAATAGGTCATAGTTCTGAACCAGAAGTAGGTCAAAGTTCAAATACCCCAAAAGGCACAACTAGACCCCCTAGGGGTGTTGTGTGTAAAATTTGAAGACAATCGGACAAGTACTTTCAGAGATATGCTCCGGAAACGAATTGTTTACGGACGGCCCAACGCCGTCACATCATCATTTTCTCCTCTGCAACCTTGCGTATTGAATTCAGATTAAAAATATTTTAACCATATTAAGCTTATTTTCTTACAAAGTTATAGGCAAAAGAAGAGGCCAAAAAAAAGCGGAGGTAGAATCCATAGCTCCCTCCGTCTCACCTACGGTGACGGCGGGAGCTAATTAATACATAATACCAGAAAGTACAAACAAATTATACAGCAGCCTGCAGGGTTTGACTCAGCATCGCTTTTTTAATGTCATCTGTAGACAGTGAACCAATATTATTAACCCTTAAAGTTCTAAATTATAAAATGCAATTTCCACAAACTTGAAGTTGTGTTTCGCTACCACGACACACAACTTCAACTTGGTGAAAATTAATTATATCACTTTAATTTTAGACCAAACATTTGCAAATCTTGATGTCTAAACACACATTGCTTTCCAAATAACAATGATTTTTTTGAAGTAGGCAAATAAAACAAATTCTATTAGCAAAATTGTATGGTCTAAGTTAGATTAACATGAAGTAGTGGTCTGATGACCAATTGCCCAGTTCAGTTCAATCTCAGCACATCGACTTTCAAGTTTCTTTACAGCTATGAATTCGGGGTAGAAAAATTACCTTATTTAATCTAATAAACGTCCGGGGTGTTAATTAGAACACCCCCTGAAATTACAGGGGGGATGGCTGCTAATATTAAAGTATTTTTTAATGATATACATGTATAGTGTACATGATCGAGGGTTTTTTCAAATCAGAGGGGGGGGGGGGTGAGCCTTTATTGGATTATGGGCGCTCATTAGAATTAATACAGTACTCATGGTATAAAATACTGGATATTTCATACCATATTCTATAAAAAATGATTGGTAGAATTGACTACATGATAAAAACAACCAAAAAATGTTTTTGTCATGTGAATATAATATGTAAATAGTAGAACTTATAAGTGATGAAGTCCAAATCCAAAAGTGATGATATTTGAAGTCCACTTTTTATTTACTTACCACTTGGCAACTCTCACAGCTTCTTTCTTTGCAATTATCTGATCAAAATATGGAACAAGGTGTGGATACTGTTCTAAGATTTTTGTTTTTATATTACGCTGAACTGATGATTTAACATTGTTCACTCCAGATACATGTTCTTCACCCTCAAACCTGTTAAAAAAATATAAAAAACATTTTCAGATTAATTAATAGAAAAAAATCCATCATTCAGTCTCTTGACTAGATACAATGGTTTTACCACACCCAGTCCCACAAGTCCTACCCAGTCCTACAAGTACAACCTATAGTTCTAAAGTACAAACAGAAAGAGCTATTCTGAACATGGGGATATAATTTTGTAATTCATAACAAATGGTCGAGCATACCCAATAGCAGAATGTATTCCTGCTAATAGGCAGCAAACAAAAGCATGGTGCTTCACTTCTTCAGAGGCGAGCAGCTTGTTTTATGTACAGCAGCTGACCATGACTGAATACGGTTATTTTGCCCAGCAAACACGACACATCTATTCAATGTTTGAACAATGTTAGGCCAGCATCTTAGATAGACAACAAGAGGGACCCAACCGTCCAACATAAGGGGGGCACCATTCAACCAGGGGGAGGGGGAAGGGAATTTTTTTAATTGGACTAATTATCTATTGCACTTCCTGTCTGCAGAACTACACTCTGCCTGGAGCAACTATTTATTTCAGTTTGTGTGGAGATTATTATTTATTTCACTTTCTTAGAATTATTTTTTCTGTCTACAAAGTTGGATCCAAAGTGAGGTCTAGCATTGACCTCATACTGACCTCAGCATTGGCCATTAAATGATGCAGAGCGAAGTGAGGGTTGACATTTTGTGAGGGATATTATATAATGTCAGTTAGTTGTACAAGGAAGTGTACAGGGACAGTCTGAAAGAATTTAAATAATTATATTGGCCGTAGGCACATAACATAGGTATTCAAATGAATCCGAAAGAGCTAACTAATACATTTATAATGATTGCAAAAAAACACTCCATGATTTATACACAATTAAATCACTGTTGTTAAAGGATTAAAAGAGGCATAAAAAAACACATCCTGACAGTGTTGCTCCAATCCCTCGATTGTTAACACTATCTATTTATGACAGGTAACACCGAAACACAGTTGAACATGTTGAACTGAACTGATTGTCTACTTCTGGCCATTTTTATGGCGGCAATTTTAGTCCATTTTATTAAACCTGTCAGCGACCTGATTAATCGAGGCCAAGTCTCAAAACAAATAAAATATCATTGTGGAATTAAAAGCATTATTTACTTTAAATGGCAATTTATCATCTTTTACGGGGGTTTCCATCAATAGATATCTTGCAAATTTTACGAAAAATGGTGCCAGCTCATGCCTTTCATTCCATAATTGTTCCAACAAATGCTTGAAGAGATAAATTAAACAAAAATTAAATTAAATTGGCCCCTTCTGATAATTTTTTACACACAGGTGCTATTTTTTTGATTTTTGCAAAAGAAATGCAAAAAATGATAATAAACTATGTCCACTGCACTATGAGGAAGTTCTGGAGGCCGTCTTTAAGGCCGTTTGGACAGGAAAATGTGGGAATCTCTAAGAATTGAAAGGCTTCACTAGTTTGCCCAAGGTAAAACCTGAGTGAAGTTTTGTTTGCCGGCCCCACACTTTCTCATTAGGCGCACTGAAAGTAAAAATGGAAGTTTCTTAGCAATAAGGATAAAAATCCATCAAAATTGTTCTTTTTCCATTACCCCCTCGTGGATTTTTCTGATGATAGTTATGTGCATATGTAGTATATTTGCTACTGTTACTGTATTGCGGGGCCCACATTAGGTGCCCTGATGTATACATCTGAAAACTAAAACTCTCCAGAATGTTCATTTCAGTAGTTTTATTCAGCTGCTTCAAAAAGTTCAAGTGTCTGGGTGATGTTTTGGATTCTGTATCCCTTCCATAATTTGCAACATTAAGATCACTTTTGGATGTTTTTATAATTTAGCTCAGATTTTGATCTAGCACATTTTTTTCCTTGCCGAGTGAAAACTGTGGAATGTGGTCGAACATTTCTTTTAGCATGTCGGCAGTTTCAAACAAAGCCCGTCAGCAACGGAAAAAGGCCTCAGCCTTTATTCATCATTTAAAAGTGAAAATCATTTGAAACAAGAGCACATTCGCCACTAGCCCGCCGCGATTATTGAAATTGTCAGTCGGCCATTTTGAATTTGATCAAGTTTAATTTTTTATGGTATATCTCTACCTGAAACTGCACATTTTGTTCTATAGTAATGGTCTAGTTATCTGGTCCTGTTTCCCAGATATTACGCATATTAAAAAAATAATTGCCGATATTCAGCCATTTTGGCCACCTTGACCTAGTTTCTGTCCGAATCTTGCCCAATTTTGAACTCATTTGAGCTATTTGTGAAATGGATATCTGGTATAAATTTTGGAGAGAAACATAAAAAAAGTTGAGTAAATCGCGTCAACAAGAAAATTTGACGATTGGAATTGGCCACAGGTCAGCCATTTTGAATTTCATCATGTTGGAATTTTTCATGGTTTATCCCTACCTGGAACTGCACATTTTGTTCTATGGTAATGGTCTAGCTATTTGATCCGGTTTTCCAGATATTACACATATTAAAAAAACAATGGCAGATAAAAGTTCTCGGCTATTTTGGAGGCCATGACCTTGTTTCTGTCTGAATCTTGCCCAATTTTGAATTTATCCGAGCTATTAGTGAAATGGATATCTGGTATTGATTTTGGAGAGAAATATAAAAAAATGTTGAGTGAATCGAGTTAACAAGAAAAATTGTCGATCGGAAAAAAGTCAGGGTCATAGGGGTCCCAAAACGGTCAAATATGAAATAAGTCAAGCATTAGTCATGATTAACCTGTATGTGACCAAGTTATAGTGCTAAAAGTGGCGGACAGATGGACGGACTAACGCGCCTGGTGACTACAATAGGCATCCGCCAAAATTTTGGCTAAGACCTAAAAAGGTTCAGCATAATTTTATTGGACAATTTCAAAATTTATGTGATGTAGTCTACCTCTGAGGTCCTAGCTAAAGTTGCATTCAACTTCCACCAGCATTGGGTCTTTTTCGGTGATTTTTTGGTCAATTTCCATGAAAAACACTTTTTGCAAGTATCCCGGTGCCTACCCTGAAAATTTCGTGAAATTTAAGTATTTTGAATGTTAGACCATTTGACATGTAGTGGAGTTTCGAGATTTAAAGTCATAATTTGAAATTCACTACATGTCAAATGGTCTAGACTAGCTTTTAACCTAGTTCTAGGTCTACATAATATTTTTTTTTGAATTTTCTAGGAAGTTGCTGTAGGACAACAAAATAATGCTTGCCAAATTTCATGACAATCAAATTAAAATTGCGTGAGTGATTAGTGAAAGCATGCACAAAAACAGTGACAGATTTAATTAAAGGGACATGCCCAGGTCTAAAATCATCAAAAATCGGTGATTTTATTCTGGCTTATTAATATGACCATCCATAGGCATAGCCATAGGCATATGATGTGAACATGTCCATATGGCATAGACTACAGTCTGTTCTATGGTGGAGGATGGTCCGAAATGAAAGTTAGTTTTTCGGTATCCAGTTAGTCAATTCTCAACCGATTTTCATGAAATTTTGTAAACCTTATTTTCTAGTCATTTGCCGATTTGGCATTGATCCTTTAAATTTTGAAAAAAAATATTGGTTAGTTTAAAAGTTAGACCATTTGACATGTAGTAAATGTCTATTTAGGACGCTCAACTTTAACATGTATAAACCCATTAACTTCTGTTCCGGTTTATTCTCAGAATTGCGTTACATGTCAAATGGTCTAACTTTTGAAATACTCAATGGAATTTCTCGAAATTTCCAGAGTTGTTGCCAAATGACTAGATAATGATGGTTGCAAAATTTTGTGATAATCCCTCGAGAATTGACTGACTGCATACCGAAAAGCTAACTTTCATCTTGAACATCCTCCATCGTCGAACGGTAGCAGGTCACTTCGTACCATGTCCACTTCGTAACCTACCAGTTCGTACCACAAAAAATAATAGACCTACCAGTTCGTACCACCTCTACCTACCAGTTCGTACCACCTCTACCTACCACTTCGTACCTACCACTTCGTACCTACCACTTCGTACCACTTTTTTTAAATGTTTTATGTCGCGAGATGAAGTCTATTAGAAATCTTATAATAATAACAGTAGATATAATAATCACAATAACAATATTGAATATATATTTTCTAAACTTTGACAGTAGATTCACGCTCGTTATACCTCCGTTTTACAGTTATCAATTCGAGGAACCTACATGCATTTGAATGACCTGTGACGTATTATAACTTAGACAGTTTTTAATAAAATATCAAGTGTGATACATTGTTGGAATCGCTTTATTACAATAACTGTTACAAAACGTCGTATTTTATATTTTTACTGTGTTATTACGGGTATTAAAGCAGCATTAAATTCACGACAATTAATGTAAAACTTTAGTATTCAATTCAGGCTAACGTACTCGAATTTGAACCACTTCTAACTTTGTCAGTTAACAATTTATTATCAAGTATGACACATCGTTGGAATCGCTTACATATATATATATCGTTTTCGAGGTTATGTCATACTGCCACCTGTCGCCACTCTGGACAGTTTTCTCGTAGGTTATCACGCATTCAACGTGATCTGACGTTGTTTACATAAGTATTAGGCCTACATTACCATGAAATGGCGGCTTACCGGAGGTCAAGGTCGGACAAATGTGACGGATATTTAGTCGTAGAAGGTAAGTTTTATCATAATTTATAACACATGATTATCGGGAAGAACTAGCGGCTTAAACGTGATGTAAAAACGATTAAAGATGGATGAGTGCCGAGCTCATCTGGTGATGTAGGTTAAATTCTATTTTCAAATTGATTAATTAATTAGGCATCTAAATCGGTCTCTCTCTACATATCCAAAGGGTGCCAGCGGTGCGAGAATTAACGGCTTAAGCGATGCAAATGTGTGTTTTCCTAACAATGCCTGTGGCAATTAGCGCCAACACCTGCACTGACTATAGTAATGGGATTAGACTGTTGACGAGCCAAATACAGTGCGTCTGACATTTTTTTAAATAACATTTCTATTTTGATACAGTTTTTCTGCTATCAGCTAGTAAGGAGTATATTATCAACTGATTATGAGTATAATATGTCTCCTTGTTGAAATTATTTAAGCGCTACGTACAATATTTACCAAACAGTAAATTATAAACATTTTATCAAGCGTGCGTTTTATCACTTCGATTACGATTTCTTAATTATAAGCTGTTTCATAATAAAGTAAGACATGTTATCTTTTTTGTGGTTTATTCATCTTCATATAATGAACTGTTGTACAGTTAGTCCACGTAGAGGTAAGTGGAAGCCTATAAAACTCTTAAATCGCTAAGCGCGACTATTGTAATGTTCACCCACTTGAACAACTTTGTGGGTGAAGATTTAAAATATTTAATAAATAAAGTATTGATGCAATATATTGAAATACACACAAAAATACATGACATCGACAAATACACATATATAGCATAAAAAACCGGTCTAAATAATTAAGACAAAGACATATATTTATTTTTGATTATTCTGAATAATCGCATTCTGCAGAATGTAATCCATACATATACATATATTGCATATAGCATAACAAACTTGTCTTAAGTAAAAAAACATTTTTTTTTCTGGTACGAAGTGGTAGGTACGATGGTACGAACTGGTAGCTTTCTGGTACGAAGTGGTAGGTACGTTGGTACGAACTGGTAGCTTTTTGGTACGAAGTGGTAGGTTACCAGGTGGAGGCTGACCGCAGATTAACGTACGTACTTTGAAGGACGTACGTACTTCGATCTAGCTGGACCGTACGTCCATTGACGTACACCTACATTTATAATAGGGCTCCCCTTCAGCGTGAGATTGCATCGTTCCCATTTATAAATAGAAATAGCTTGACATGGGAAATCTTTCATAGAGACCTCACACGTCGATTGATACCAAAACGAGGCTAGGCGCATGTTTATACTTCTGGCAAATTTACAAAGAAAGAGAGCCTGTGATTTTTGGCAACATTCTTCATTGTTTTTCGGTGAGTATTGTCATGAGCCAACGTTGGGAATTACTTTTTTATACAGAAAAATATGTATGCTATCGTAAGAGCCCAAATTTGTGTAGTTCCTATGTTTGAGTTTTCAACATTTTGAGATTATATCAGGGTGGTGTACATCCGTTCGTCGATTGAAGTACGGACACCAGCCATACTTTGATCTACGTACGACAGTGATAGACGCCAAACGACGTACGTACTTCAATCGAAGTATACTTCGAATGAAGTACGTACTTCAATCGAAGTACGGTATAGGCCTCTAAGCTAAGGCTAAGCCTTAAGCACAGCCAGGCCTGGTCTGCCCTACTTAGTGACTAGACTAGTAGGCCTAGCCTAGTAGGGCTAACCCAACAAACACAAAATATTTGTATAGCATGTATACAACGTCGGCTCAACGTTGGTCCAACATTGTACAAAAGTAGGTTGACCGGTCCTTCCGATAATTATTGATCGCTCACACCCTAACACTGTATTTTAAATATGCCCAGCACTGGCACAGTGGCAGCACAACGCAGAACCAATACTGGTTTAATGTTGGATCGCCATCTGCGACGTTGACCCAACATTACCATCATTGTTTTATGGATGGTGTTTGGGTAGGCCTAGTGAGGAAAGTCTTTAAAATATATTCTAGTGATCTGGTGATATCTTACTAACGTTCAGGGCCGTCATTTGGAGGGGGGGGTCGAGAGGGTCTCCTCCCCCCCCCCCCCCTGTGACCACATAATCCACCATATTCCACCAATTTGCACCTAACAATAGAATAAAATTCTAGGGGGCATGCCCCCAGACCCCCTAACCTGTGTTTCCCATTCGCTCAATGCCAAATATCAATTCAAGCAGTAAATACCCCAGCAATACAAAATTGAACCCCCCCCCCCCCCCAAAAAAAAAAAAAAATCCTGGGCACGAACCTGCTAGCTAACTATTATGTGTTATTATTTGTCACACCCCATTCATATAGTATAGGACTATAGGCCTACTGTTGTTTCGTAGCATTATTAAAAGACTAATTTCAATAATGAAACTATGAATGTCGCTAACCGTTATAAAAATGGGGATGTTGTTGTTAGTAGTGTCCCAAAATATTTAATCAATTTCATTTGGTTTGAAAAGTTCTCAGATGTGGCCCTGGCAGTGCAAGGGTTTATAGTTAGTAGACTAAGTAGGCCTAGATAGGGTTATAATTGAATTATCAATAAATAAATAAATATGTCAGCCTAAATTAACTTATACGTCACTGAAGTACCAGTAGACTATCAACATTTACAAATACATAATTTGACAAATTTTGTTTATACTTCAGGTAACCGCTTACCAAATCATTTGACAACATACCTTCAGACTGGAGATGAAACTCAATCCCAAGATATAAGCACTAGTGTAACCCAGAAAGCAAACCGCTTCCTGTAGCATGTTTGGACACATTATAAAAGGGATTGTAGTATTACCCCTACATGCATCCACAATAGAGAGAGAGCGAGAAAGAAGACAAAAAAATATGTTCGACTCTCTCCTCTCTCATTTTTTCTTTTTAGAACTCTCTTTCTCACTTTCTCAGTCCTCTCTTTCTCTTCTCTCTATCTCTCTCCCCACTATCTCTTCTCTCTTTCTATCTCTCCTTACTCTCTCTCTCCTATACTCTCTCTTATTCTCTCTCCCACTCTCTCTCCTACTCTCGTCTCTCATACTCCCTCTCTCTCTTACTCTCACTCCTACTATCTTTCCTACTCTCTTTCCACTCTCTCTCCACTCTCTTCATCGCTTTCTCTCATCTCTTGCTCTCTCTCCGATCTCCCTCTCTTTCTCCTACGCTCACTCCTATTCTGTCTATCTCCTATTCTGTCTCTCCTACTCTCTCTCGCTATCTATCCTACTTTCTCCTACTCTCTCTCTCCCCCTCCCGATCTCTCTCTCCTACTCTGTCTCTCATACTCTCTCTCCTCCTCTCCACACTCTCCTCTATTTCTCTCTCCCCCTTCTCTTACTCTCTGCCCTCTCTCTCCCTCTGTGTGTCTCTGTTGTGGGTTTCTGTGGGGGTGATACTACAATCCGCTATACCGTACATTCCCTTTATTCATGTCATTAAAACAATGAAGGACTACGCAGTAGTATAAGATGGAAAAGGAACATGCTTCTGATATGGCCTGCTGTTGCTTTTTCAAGCATCAAACATTTTGGATCACTATAATATCATGCACTGATGTAGCTATTGCAATAATAAAATATTCTTGTGTCTGGAAGTCTGTTTTATGTGTGTTTATAACATCATGTAAGTTAACCACCAAGAACAAAAACGTAAAAACGAGCAGAAAAATAAATAATATCGAACAAAATGAAATAACGATAACTCAGTTGATTTTTCACCTAGGCCCTACAGCATTAAAATAAATGTCTATCTAATTGTAATGGCAATAAATTTAATTTGGTATACAGTATATATGATATTTTGAAATTAAAAAAATGGCCTGACCACCCTAAGGGGCTGTTCAACATTTACGTAAAGCTTTTTTGAAAGATTTTTCACCCTGCTATCCCCCACTCCCACCCTTCATAATGCTTTTAACGTTGTACGTGTTGACTACGGTCCGTAACACATCGCTTAACCCCCCCTCTTCTTTCTAGGTGTTATGTAATTATTAACCCTTATGCTGCCGGGACCGAATATATCCGTTTTCAAGCAACTTTCAGACCAATACATTCAACTCAAAATGCTAAAATGTTTTGTGATAGATGCTTAGTTAATCTATTAATTCATTTTAAAGATGTATTTGTTCATAAAAATAATTATTTTTCGACATTTGGAGCTGGAAATTGCGTTAGCAATTCCAGCTTCAAATGAATGAAAAATTGTCTGAAAAAATCGGCAACATAAGGGTTAAACGGCCCCAAACACTGGCATTGTTGATAAATAATATGATCTCAGCTGGATCTCGCCAACAATCTAAATTGTACAAGATAGACCTACAGATAATCAGGGAGATAATCTTTTTCATTGTTTTTTTACGTCGATTGACGTACGATAAGTACGTCAATCGACGTACGTACTACAATCAAAGTATTAAGACTGAAAAAAATTCACAGTTCACTAAACCCCATCGTCAATTTAATGTCAATATTTAATTTTACAAACATAGAAATCTTTCAAAACAAGTTACAATCGAAACTTGAATAACACTTCTCCGAAATTATATTGTAGTTGTGATTGGCAATGTTACTATTTCTGCAAAATAAGCAAAAATGATGTAGTATTTCAAAAGTACTAACTTTGAGCTATCATGTGTCCCTGGTGAACGCACATTGGGAATTCCCCGCCAACTAGAATGGTAGGCTATCTACCATTGTGCAATCCTCAACCGGGCTAACCAATGACAGGAGGCGACACAAGCTACAGGACATGATGTTTATAGGTACCCCTAAAGCCAGTTAATGACGAGAAGCGTACTTCAATGGAAGTACGGTCGACCTAGATCGAAGTACGTACGTCCTTCAAAGTACGTACGTTAATCTGCGGTCGGCCTCCACCTGGTTACGAAGTTGGAAGTGAACATGGAACGAAGTGTCTAGAAACCCGTCGAACAGACTGTACAAGTAGAACTGCAAAAGTGTGCTGCGCATTCACCAGTTAGGGCTAAATAAATCCGAACACGCCTCCCCTCCTCCTCCTCTCAGTAGGTCTATGACTATGTGAGTATGTCAGTGCCAGTGGACACTCTGGTGTCAAACGTCCTTAATTATCGCCCAGCCCAAGCAGGGCCAGGTCCAAGGCAAGTTTAACCTGTTCAATGTCATTTAATAGACTAGGCAATAAAATAATAATTTTGATGCCAGTTGACCACATACTTTTTAAACATGACGCCGACAGTTATTTATAAAATGTGAGATTATTATCATAGATCTTCGAAATTTATCTGAAAGAATGAAGATCACGTTCACAGTTCAGGAAATATTTCAGTTGTAACGTTATCAATAAAGCTGTCACATCGCCAATGTTGAAATCCGCGGATATATACAGATCTAGGCCTAGACTATGTTATATTCTTTTATTTGATCAAGAATGATAATGCAGATTATTGGATTCAATTATTGGAGTTAGGAAATGACATCATGTAAAAAAGCTATTGTTTATTAAATAAACATATTTTGATAATGTAGGATTTAGTCTATGTCTTTGCTTTTGTTTGCATGATTGTGAATACAAACAAACATATTGGTATGCAAACGCTATGTCATGATGTAGTTGGCAATGTTCCTGACAGCGTAGACCCACCTAAAACCTCCGGTGTTACGTTAAATCCTAAAAATGTGTCAAGAAAATATATATCCACAATTTTAATCATCATTATTACAGCTTGAAGCTATTCTGTGAAACTCAATGACCTCGACTTCATTTGTTTTCACCGAGCTGGCTAATACAATGAAGTATGGGGGAGGGTTCTTATATAACCATGCTTTCACCGAGTGAAGTCACTGCGTTTCGCAGAGTGAAGTATGAGGGAGGGGGTGCTATATAGGCCTAACCTTGTTTTCACCGAGTGACGTACGTCACTGCGTTTCACAGAATACATTCGCGTAAAAAAATTCAATTCATTATTAGCCTAAACCTGAAGCTATAATGTCATAATGCTAGGAGTGAGATAAAAACACTTTCATTACCCGTTATTTATATAATAAGAAAAAAATGGCATGTCCCTTTTTAAATCTTAAGGTCAATGATGCTGTATTGGAATATATATAAAATAACAAAAATTAAATAATAAATCAAGGAAATAAAAAAGTCAACTCGACTATCAAATAAAGCAAACCCGTGAAAAGAATGCATTAAAATTAAAATTATTATCCATCTTTGGCTATTGTAAATTTAATATTCTTCACAACCCATCTAGCTACCAACATTTTAATATGCCCCACTATAGATTCAGGTGTAATATTGAATCCAAACATTTTACGCAAATGTAGGACCTATAGGTTTAAAGGGTTTAACATATCAGTGGAGATATAATGTTGGTATGCCTACCAAACAAACAGGAGGCATGGGTCCAATTTTGATTTAATACTAGTATATCCTCTGTCACACTGGCCCAATATAAAACAGTATTTGGTTGACTCTTTAAACAGGGGACATTAAAACAATGATGGAGAAAGGTTGGGCCAGTGTCGTAGACAGTGTCTCAACATTTCGTGAGGCGAGTGATCACTCACCATAGTTAAAAGCAATGGCTAGCTGGTTGATTAGAATAAAGAAAAACACCTATCGATTTGCAATTAATTTAAAACAATCTGACAACACTGAGACATGGCCTCTGCTGGCGATGCTGCAGTGGACATTATGACATTATGCCAGGGAAATTTAGCCAATGTTGGGTTATTGTTTGGCCAACGTTAAACACACATTCGTTAACTATCCAGTGGTTGCTGTAGAGGTAGGGGCAGGGAATGATTATGAAATGATGGCATAACGTTTTTTATTGTGGGCTAATCTTAATACATAACTGAAAAGACAATATAAAACGTAGTAATTGTTTCCAATATTAGCTTGTTACCGCTTTTACCAGCTTGTGAAATAACATTTTTAAAAGTATCCCTAGCAGAATATATCATAGTACTTGTTGTACAAGCGTTACAGACAGTAGGATAACATTAACTGATGTTGCGCAATTGACTGCGACACTGGCCCAACATTGAACAGGCTTCGCGTGGTTAGTATATGTATCTAGCCTACATATTGGTACTTTGTGGCAAGGTTGAACTAAATCCAGGTCCAACCATGTCTGGAAACCTAAATCTGTGACAGTGTCATCGATCTTCCCAGTCACATGGTAACAGCCTCGAATTTGCTGCGATAGTTGTATAAGTGTTTTTTTCACAAAGATTTTGTCGAAATGAGATCTTTTATCTTTTACCTTCTTAGCATATTCCACAACCAATGTCTCTCGGATATGATGTTGATGTGATAATCCAAATTTTGATAGAAATTATATTCCACTCGTAAAAATAGAAACCACAAATATTTTTGACAATCAACATTCTATAGTGGCTCTGCAAGCGTAGTCAATTTGCTCCCACACAACACAGTACTGGTAGTCCAATTGCCCCTTTTAGGCCTGAAAAACGCAAAAAAACTATCGTATATACTTTATTGATAAACTGCCCATAGATGAGGAGTCTCCATCACTATCAGTGAACATTATAAGATGACCCTCCTCGCTGATTTACAAACCAACTGCGAAATTTGTGGTCTAAAATTAAGATTTCGCATCAATTTAATTAGCCCTCTGGTGTTTTTAGACCTCCTGATTCTAAAATTAGGATTTCAGAAGAAATTGTAAAATCTTTAAACCTAATGCAAAAATCAAACCAAACAAGCCTAGATACACATGCCTTGGGTCAAATTCATAATGAAACTAATAAAGAAGACAATATTTTGGACCTTTTGATTAAAAAAAAACCTGGTTTAATAAAAGCTTCTCATAGTGCACCTGGAATTTTGGATCACTATTATGCTGTGACCAAACTGGATATTGACCCATACTACCGCTGTACAAAACCCTGCGTCAGTACGTCAGTTAAAAAATGGTAGTTGTTACTCCGGCAACAAATTAGGAGCTGCCATCCCTAAATAGTCCCAGCCTTTATGGCAATGTAAAATTAAATCCATATTAAATCAATATCTTGATAAATGTAAACAACCAAAATGACTTTCCCTTGGGAATTTCTACCTTGGCTATTCAAATCACTTCTCATATTCTTTAAAAAAACCATATTTATATGTAGCAAAGTAACGCGTACAAATATAGCTGACATCTTACACAAATTTGACTATTGCGGAATTCCGGGAACAACGCTAAATTGAATTCTAAATATTCTGACTAATAAGACAATAAAAGTAGTTGTCAATGACACCTCTTTAAAATCAGCCCGAGTAAAGTCTGATGTGTCCCAGGGTAGCCTAAGCTTCTGTTCTCGGACCCCTACGTTTTTTACCTATATTAATAAACTCCCTTCCTCACACGTTTTTATTGAATGCCTCCTGCATCTGGGCTGGGTAAAATTTGAGCTGAGCAGTACTCCGAATAAGACAGGAGTTGAGTTGTGAAGTCAACTTAGTTGAGGTGAGCACGATGTATATACATAAAAATGCTAACTTCATGATAAGTAACATTTGTCTGTATGTTCTTTCTTACATATATGTGTATGTTTTTTGTTACAAGTGCTGTAACAGTATACATGGTATAGGCAAATATACAGACGATAGGTATGGTGTTTTACAACCCATAGATATATGAAATTCATTATTACAGTGTTTTTTTTTATTTCGGACATGCATGTCCAAAATAAGAAATAGTCTAGTCTGTCTGTGGATATGTTTACATCATCTGGTCATATAAATAAAGCAATCACTGATTTTTTAATGATTTTAGCCTGATTGAGTCCCTTTAATAAGAAAACCCCACTAAATTAATTTAATATTGTTTAATATGGACCTGTCATAGGGTATCATACAGTTTGAAAGGGTTATTCATTGTTTCTTCTCGGTTATTTATGGTTATTTATGGTTATTCAGGGTTATTCATTCAGGGGGTATGTGTTTCAACTCCTCGAAATACTCAGTCCTCATGCTGTCCGAGTAGCCTAAAACAAATTCCACTCCAGGCAAAAATACTTTGATGAATTAGAAATAAGATACGCAGCAATTATAAGATTTGTCACCTACAATTATAGATAAACAGTCAGCCCACTGGGCACACGTACGGCGTTGTTGCGACGTTGAATCAACGTCATTGACGTTGATTCAACGTCGCAACAACGTTGTGTTCCCAGTGGGAGTGTAGCATCTCTCATTCAGAACTTGGGCTCGACTGACATGAAAGCAGGACAGGAACAATTTTAGACTTTTATGTATGTTAAAAATTTTGAATAAATTAGTTTAATTTCAATCAGAGAAAATTTTCCTCTTGCAGCTGGAGTAACCTGAAGGCATGTCCCCCTAAATTAAGAGAGACTGCTTATTTCTCCCTGGTCAGATCATCTTTAGAATGCTCTTCAGCTGTTTGGGACCCCTTTAGACAAAAAGATATTGATAAATTGGAAAAAATTCAAAGATCAGCAGCAAGATTTGTCACCCAAAATTGTAGAAAAACATCCAGTGTAACATCTCTCATTCAGAACCTGGGCTGGACTGACTTGAAAACAAGACGTAAAAATTCTAGACCTATAAGCATGTTCAAAATTTTAAATGAGCTAGTCGAAATTCTTATCAATGACCGTTTAATCCCAGCAGACAGAAGAACACATGGTGGGCACAATCAGGCCTATAAACATCTTAGAGCTAACACCACACTGGGACAAAATTCTTTTTGGCATCGAACTATCCCTGATTGGAATTCTCTTCCGGCAGCTGCCATAGAATCAAAAACTGTGGCAGCGTTCAAGAGTCAACTGGTTGACTAAATCCACCAGCCCTTTCCCCCCTCCAGTCTGATACTTCAGATAGGAGGTGCTGCTGGATAACATTTCAAAATCAAAGTTCAAAAAATGCAAAATTTGACTGCAGCCTGTCCTCCTTGTTTGGAGAGCTGCTGGGGTAAGCACTTCAAAATCAACATCAATTAAGTCATTCGATAAGAGTAGGGCATATTTCCGACTTCGGGCTTCCTTCTTTCGCGATATCGCAACGATTGTGTAGAAAGAGACGTGAAATAATATTCACTCACACCATCTATTATCTCACGACATCAATGAAATGTAACGTTCTAAATTATTATCCCAACATCGGTCACGTTTATAGAATTACACAATATGAAAATGTAAACAACAATAATGTCATGAATTCCTTGCATTGGTTTCTGTACAAATTCTGTTATTTAGACCTTGAAGATTAGTGAGAAGACTATAAAGTGAAGAATGGAAAGCCTCCACACGAAAAAATCGAAGGGTTTGTTAAAAAGATGATAATATAATACACTAACTTTAAACCTAGACCCCTATGTTGCTTTCGAATATGAATGAGCGATAATATCAGAAGTTAACCAACGCTAAGTTGACATTTTTGAGTAACCTCTCCACAGGGGAACATCGCTACAGCCAGAGGTAATCAGGTAATCTCGCCACAGGTTTGGTAACCTCGCCACAGCCTGCCAGAGTGATCTCGCCACTGCTTTTAAGTTTTACAACCTCGCCACAGCCACCCACAGATCATGTAGAGGCATTTTGCTGGGGTTTTTTAGTGTTTTTTCCACTGAAAATTTCAGGATTTATGTGTGTTTGTGGGACACTGTTTTTCTCTGTTTGTTTGTTCTATCTGTGCACTATTATTGGTAGAAATAAAGCCATCAGTGTAGAATTAAAAGAGCTATTTGTTTTGAATGGCACCTTTTCACCATTAGGGTCTAGATGGGGTTGGTTTAAATAGATGAATAACCATGAATAACCATGAATAACGCGAAATAACTGGTAATAGCATTTATAATTGTTTTTAAAGACAAGAATAACATTTTTATTGATGATCGTTATGCTGCTTGAATCATAATAATATAGGCTTTATTAATCGGCTAGATGGGTTTTAGTCGATGTTATTTCGGCAACGTTGCGGTAATGGCTACTATTGTTTACATGTTTCCATAACGTCTCACCAGGTGTCGCCGTCTACAAAGATAATTATCGATTAGTCACTTGGTGTCGCATACACCTCTCCGACGCCTGTCAAGCACCCAATAACTCATAATTATTTTGTGTGTTTGATAGGTTATATAATTGACCGGAAGAATGAAAGAAACTTACAAAAGCAACAAAGAATCTTTAACGATGTTGTCTTTGAAAGACAACATCGTTAATGTTATGTATGCATCATTTTTATTTTGACACTAATAAAAATAGTATCATCATAGCAATCATTATAATAAACAGTTATAACAATATAAACAGTTATATAAATCATCAGAAATGCATAATATAGAATTCTAGCTAATGCATATTTGCAATCAACTAAACAGGGTTATAAGAATAGGCCTAACGTTACTTCACAAGTATTATAAATGATGACATCAAGTGTTAGATTTCATCAAATGACATCAAATACATATATAAAAATACTTCTATATAATTGTCATTTAGTTTAGCACTTTTATTATGAGAATAGTAAAATAATTAACAGTAATAAAATAATTATTTCGTATCGTGATAGGCCCTATCCTAACGGGATATACACATAGTTCACAAGTAGACTATGGTGCCTATAAATTGTTCACAACCATTGTTATCAATTGTCTTTTTATTGTTTGTTTATGATTTAGGTACTTTGCTTTTGACAGTGGTAGTACGAGCATTTATTTTCCTTTTTCGTTGTTCAGGTTTACCACACCCAGGAGTCCATCACTTGATAAGATCGTGTTCTGTGCTACACAACGACAGAATAGTATGTTTTAGGAATCTGTTAATGTTTTTTTTTGTTCAGGTGATTTGTTGTCCCACACAAACGGTTGTAGTTCTAATTGTTCGTACCCCTTTGCTAATTGATAATTGTCCATGTCTATCATTGCGCGTTTCAGATCATCTTGCTGGCTTACCACTTCTGCCACATTTAACACATTTTGCTGTCTGATGTCTAAGGTGACAGGGTCGCTGGCATAGCACATGCCTTTAGGGCCGACAATCTGCTGTATTATCCTCTGTCTGTCAGCCATGGAGCAACCGACTGTGTCCCACAAATGTCTCTGGATATTTTCTTTCAGATGCCTAGTGCATGTTAGTCTTTTTACATTGGGGAATGCCTCGTCTATAGCCTTTGACTGGGCTTTATCATCATCACTGCCGAATACTGGGGAACTTGGTGCATCTATTAATTGTCCGCGTAAATGTTGAAAAAATGGAAGTAGGGAGGCAAAGTCTGAGTTGCCATGGAGAAACATAGGACTTATAAAAGTCGCACAATACATAACAAGATGGTATGAGCCTTAGTCACACCAGTACTTATCATAAATATATACATTTTATGACAAGTCGCAAACAAGATAGTATGAGCCTGAGAGGTTAATTTTATTATCTAGAATTACTGAAATCAATCGTGTAAATCATATTCGTGTTATAATATTTTATAACTCGATATAAAAAAAACCTCATATTCTTGTTATAATTTATGCTCAAATACTGTTTTTCTGAAAGAGTGCCGCTGTGTGTTTTGCAATATCACTTGCTATCGACTTTGCGTGAGTGTTGTCATGGGTGAAGGATTACCGCTACAGCACGATTAACATGTGACGTTCGTATCAGTGCAAATTAACAACATGCCTACCAGTCTCCAAATGAATAACTTTGCGAGTTTGTGTGTTATCATAATATGATTTATATCACTATTTTCAGTAATTAATAAATTTTCTGGTGATATTTATTACATGCACGAACGATCAAAATTGAAGAAGTTAGGAATTTGCATTAGAATATGGTTATCACACCTGACAACATTGACTTCCCCGATAATTAGTGGTGTAATGCACCTTGTAATGCCAAGGGTGTTAACTGCACCGCATATAAATATATATATATACATTAAAAAGCAGATTTAAACATGGTTTAAACTTAATAACAAAAAAGTTTTCAAGATACAGTAAACATGGTTATATCACCGGAAAGCATTTCTATAATCTGATATGGGTTCCAAACCTGTGACTAGAATGCTAAAGTTGTTATACGTTTAAAACCCTTTTTATATAAGTCATTTTTTTAGCTCTCACTAAATTACAACATAGGAAAATAAATATTAGATGAACAAGTGATTACAATGGTATATCGGCCTTGGAACTACCTTAAAAATTGACAAAGTCATAATTGTCCAACGATTGGTCCCTTTTGCCAATTATTAAAAATCTATCTATTACATATTTCGCAGGCATATGGAGGCATATGGCCGATTTAGCTATAAGGCAGTCACAATATATCAGTTTAATTGGGTCATTTTTCACAATACAAAATTAATAACGGAATAACCACGTATGTACAAAATAGATTGAAATTAATCGTAAATGATAATCCTCAATTGATTTACTTCTAAGATAGTTAGTTACATCATTAAGTAACGAAGACCGACCATATAATCAACAGTTTTTTTTGTTCAATTTTGACAGTTCTATATTATTATTATACAGTCGACAGTTAATGATAAATCAATGAAGTAAACATCTTATTTTAGCATTAATTACCGATGGTAACTTTTCATCCGAAAAGACATTCTGGAAAACTCTGGAAAATTATATAAAAAAGTTTACATTTTTATCTTATGTAGGTCTATATCTTTTTGATAAAAAACTAAAGGAAATAATACTAAATGCACATAAACCAAAAAAAGATCAAAACAACATATCACCAATAGCACCAACACCCCTTTTAAATTGGGGGTGTTGATAAGATCATAAGCGTCTGATCACACAGTAGCTGCCATCACTCAGTTGTCAAGCGGTTTCTTGTTGGGACAATATTTGAGGGGGGGGGGGTCACTTAGATGACGTAACAATACAACAAGGTTAGTTTAGATTTGAATATAACAATTTCTTACAATGGACGCTAGATTTTGATCTAACGTCAAATACTTTTAAAAATATAGTTCAACATAAGAATTGTCGGGTTCGTTAGACTATTCAGCGGTGAAAGGGTTACAGCTCGGAGCCACCTGGTGACTAGATGTTCAGGTAGGTGCACGTGGGTGACACCAAGTGTGGGAAATATAAACTACGGGCGATGTTGTGTTAAAGCCCCGCAATGCAAAATAATTTGAAAACGTTACACCCTAATTACAAGTTATTATTACGACCTAAGCCATATACTACTATCATAAAAATAAATGTATGTTATATTACCTACGTATACGACCATTTTCAAACAGTATTGCCAGTTATTTCGTGTTATTTCGCGTTATTCATGGTTATTCATGGTTATTCATGTAATTAAACCTACCGTCTAGATGATATAGATTTCTCGCAATTTTACGAAAAATGAGCCAGCTCTCGCCTTTAGTCTAATAAATTTCATAATAGTTGCAACAAATTCTTGAAGAGGTAGGCCTTAGTGGAACAGGCATGCTGTAGCTCCTTCTGATAATTTTTTTTACACAGGTGCCATTTTTTTAAAAAAAAATTGTAAAAAAACCCAAAAATTCTCTAAGAATTGAGATACCCGGGGAGGGCTGTACTAGTTTGCCCACTTGAGGTAAAATACATCTATGTTTAACCTGGACGTGATGTTTTGTTTGCTGACAGTACACTTCCTCCTTCTTAGCAATAAGAATAAAAACCCATCAAATTTTTTCTTCTTTTTCCAAGTAACACTTAGCTATTGATCTGTTGATAATGCATTCAGAGTGTTAAACACAACATATGAGATTATCTTATGCAAGATGACGTGAATGGAGCAGAGATAAAGCGGCAACGATACCCATGAACGCTGTTAACCCTTTTGACAGTTTAACATGTTTAATCATGTTAATGTCTTGAGCGCATACATACACATTTTATTTGTTGCAGTAATTACAACATTGTAATTGCTCATAAATACACATTTTATTATATTTTTTCTGTTATAATCTATTGTTATATTAGCATAATCAGTCTATTGGTATATATAATGGAGATTTTAAAAAAACAGTACATGCATAATGGATTCCTAAGGTAGGATTCTTCACAATTAATCATGTTTATAATAACTTACAATATCAATTTAAATCAGTAAATTAGATTCGCTGACAAATGTAAGTAATTTTAAGTTTTTGGATAACCAGCGATCTACACTGACAGTGGTCCGGTGGTCCGAGACCCCCAGAATTTATGTCGAACCACCAGAACAGTATATCCAGTGGTCCGGTGGACCACTAAAATATCCAGCCCTCAGAAGTGTAACAATAACATGTATGCTCAAAAATTTAAACAATCATTGCCACTGGCTCTCGCCCTTTTCACGGAACAAAACACGTGTTCGTAATCATGAGTGCCATGCATTCTGGAGGTTGAGATCAATCATCATCCATGTTGTGGTTTTACAAAATTAATGATGTGGAAACACATCATGATTTACAAGTATTGTTGTTGTCAGGACCACTAAAAAAATTGTAGGACCAGATCTGGTGGTCCTGTGGAACACTGCTCATAAAAGTTTTTGTCAAACCCTGGTAACAGTGATGAAATAATTTAGCGCTGTTATTGAGCACCTCTGAATCTTTAAGAACAGATGCTATGTAAATGTAATAACAATAATATTTTTAGCAGAGTAAAGAACGGCTCAGGGTGAGCCACAGAGCTGTGAATTGAGTATTAAAGTGGCTTCGATACAATCTATAAATTGCTATTCTAGACTCAATATGATGAGCTATGGCCAATATAACATTATCTTGTTTATAAGAAATATATTTATTTACATCCCTGTGATTCTTGAGTTGATATAACATATTGAACCTGAATTTGGGTAAAATATAACTACGGTACAATTCACGGAGACATATTTTGCATCAATCTTTGCCAGTGCGGCATGAGTGACATCTATGTGTGGATAATTTGTTATCAATAGTGCATGCTCAGAACAATACATTGTAAGTAAGTTGGTCAAGTGCGATTAAACATTGAACTTGGCATCGTTAATGTCCATAGGAGGACATCTGCTGTACTCAATTCAGCGCCGTAGGCGGGCCTGTCAGTGCTAAAATATTACATAATATTAACAATAATCTCTATTTATATTGCTAAAATGTGGTCAGTATTGTATTAAGTATCGTAACTATAGCTCGTGTTTATCCACTCCATAGACAAACTACAAGCATTCTGTTATTATAATACAATTTTAACGTGCAGTAATGTAATCTAAAGAATCGCTAGGCTTGTATGCGTATACATATCTTTACTCTAAATATTATAGACGAGCTATAGTAAGCTACTACAGTATAACATATGACATTTCCATTCATTAAAATGATTTCATGTTACTCAATTGATAATTTCATTTAACCTTTTAAGCCCTCACGATGCATTGAAGCATCATTTTACATCCCTGAAAACAAATTTAATTTCCATACAACTGACGGTTTTAGAAGAAAAATTTCCATGAAACTCTTTTACCCATACATGGCAATTTTCTTTAATTTTTTCACCCACATCAACCCATTTTCATCCACTACAAGTCGTGAATTGCGACAGCAATTCTCGGCTTGTAGTGGATGAAGATGAAAATTGTAAATTCAGGCTTCAAAGGGTTAATTGCGTTTGCAAGAAGGGTTAACATGGTTAACATGTTAAGGGTTAAATATTTACACTATGTAGTAGTAGTGGTAGTAAGTAGTAATCGTTTATTATACTGATTTGTGCTTCCATGTACATTTCACGTCACATAAATATATAATTTCCGTCTTTTAAGCACCCAACCCGACTTGGGGTTTATAAATCAGCTATAACATAATTATACATATATACATATAGTTTACAGGAATGAGATGGTTAGTTAGTAATAATGAGATAGAATAATGAGATGGTTAGTTAGTAAAAAAGGGCGTTCGCCCACCCCGGGCCAATGCCAGGCCAATATCTGGAATGTTAGCCCGGCATCGGGCCGTTGCTAAGCAAATGCTCCTCCTAACAGAATACCATTGCCTGATTGCAAAAGAACAAACAGAAAACACGAGACTATGTATTGAATCTTTCCTCCACATGCTGCTCTACTGATGACAGTGCTAAATGTGTGTGCTAATGATTTGCAGGGAAAAAATTCCAGCTTTCCACCAGCTGTGGTGTGTTATGTCTGCCATCTAGAGACACAGGGGGACTACGGCCAGGGGAAAAACAGGACATTGAGGAACCAGTGGAGACGGAAGGAGAAAGACAGCTGAAGGCTCTCCTTAAAAAGCAGCTTGATACAAATGTCTCTTTTCATCAGTGGGTATCATATTAACCCTTGTCCTGCAATTTTTTTTTTAATTTTTAACCACTTGAGGTTTTGTTTCGCTTCCGTGATCCACAACCTCAAGTTGTTCAAAATTAATCATATTTGTTTACCATGTTTACTTTGAAACATAAAAAAGTACAAATTTTAATGTTTCAACAGTAATTTCATTCCGACAGTGATTTAATCAGCTAATAAAACAGACTCAAAACAATTTTTGTCATGATTAGCAAGTAAAGGGTTAACCCTTGAAGTGCTAAATTATCATTTTAAATTTTCATTCACTTGAAGTTGTGTGTCGTTACCACGACCCACAACTTTGAGTAGGTGAAAATTGCTTACATGTGTGCAGTCTTTAGTCTGCAAGATTGAAATAATTTTGGACAGAAATTTAACAAATATAACATGTATTATTAATAGTTTGCATCCACTAGAATTTGTATATGGTTTGTCGTTGCGAGACACAACTTTCAGTGGGTGAAATTTCCAAATAAAATAGAACACCGTCAAGCCTGGAATTAAGCAACTTTGTCATATCTGAATGAACCTCCTAATGACATCCACCCATCCTAAACCTTGTACTGCAGAATTGTTTGTGAGTATTTTTTATTCATTTGAAGCTGGATTTTCTAACACTTTTCCAGCTCCAAATCAATGAAAAATAATATTATTCATGATAAACAGACATCTCCCAAATTTTTGATTAATTGAGCATCAGAGTACCACAAGATATGTTACAAAATTAGTGGTACATGTATTTTATTTAGTTGAAAACATATGGTCTTAGCGGTACAAGGGTTAAAAGGCTTACATTGGGTCTCGTAAAGTTTAATATGGTCTTTTTTATTATGGGCATTAACCCTATAAGTGCTAAGCTCGACTATCATTTCTTTTATTAGCTGATCAAGTCACTTTTATTATTTCAAATTTCACTGTCATTTTCAAGTGACACAAAAAGCTATTTATCTCAAACATTTTTATGGAAAACACTATTTCTCCTCGAGTCTTGAGTGGATTTCATTCAACAATGTTTCCCAAGTAGGGATGTACCAGTATATAGGGCTTAGACAATATATTGTATGAAGTTCAAATTAAATGCACCTGCAATTACAAGGATAGGCTACAGTGTCATTGATTTCAAAATTTAGCTTTCATGATAAATTATTTTCTTACTTATAGATGCAATAAGAGAGCGAGGGAGTTTACAGAAGGCTCTATATATGAAGATGTTACCAAAGACGTTCAGGGTGAACAAAGCCTTCCACAGTACAAGCAGCTTGCCCTGCAGCACAACGAGCGGCAGCGCCTTGCAGAATGCGGCCTGGGAAAATACCAAATTCAACTATTGTCTTCAAAAGAATCTGACAGCTTGGTATTTCCAGTTTTCCCAATTCATTATTTTGCCATGCTGTTGTTATCAGAGTAGGTGCTTTAAGGCAAAACTGTTTTAATCTTTTGATGGATGGTGACAAATTGATGGTTATAAATCTAAGTACACGAAAGACAAATTGTAATATTATTAAATAATAATTAAATGACATTGTTTCTAACTTTCTAGGCTTAATAGGCGTACATGTACAATTGAATACACACCTTTTGACCTTCCCCAATATCTCATAGTTGCAAATATTCCCATTCACAAAATACGTTTTAAATTCAACTACAGGAAAATTAGTTTTGAGAGACGACTCCAAGCATAGTGATACTGGTCTTTCAAGACAGTAACTGTCGATGTTTTATAGCCATTGATAGCAGGTTGGTTTGAATGAAATTTACCTTGGAATGGAAAAGGTTTAGCTCCCCAGTTTACAATTTTGGAGGTACACCCTTTAGCCTCTTCACTGCTCGATGTTTCGTCTAGGATTTAGAATGGGCATTGGGCTACCTATCATTGGATGTTACCGCGACCCCCAATTCAGTGGGTGAAAATTTAAATTAAATAACAAGTGAAGGGTAATTCAAAGGTGACTACCCAGCAAGCACAAAACATTTGTATAGCATTTATACAATGTCACCCCAATGTTCTACGACGTTAGTCCAACATTGTATAAATGTTATGCAAATGTGTTTACCAAGCATATGAGTCACATGTACTTTCACAAATACCAGTAAGTGAATAGATACTGTACAGACTTCTTAGTTGTGGTGTACATTGCAGTCACAGAAGAAGAGGAAATATAATCCCGCAGTGAAGGACGAGTTACAAGAGCATGTTAAGCAGCAGGCCGCGGTGAAGCAGACATTACTAGAGGGATCACAGTCACAGACGTTTGCCGGCGCTCGTGCCATGAGCCGTCATGAGCGTGATCTGGAGCGGTCATTATGTGTGACAGCGGAACAGAAAAAACTGACTGCGTGTCTCACCAAGCACGGTACATTACACAGCACAGATGACCCGTCTGACCCGGCAAATCAACTACAGGACATTCTGGACGGAATCGGTGTCTGTGTTTACGAGACTGATAACACAGATTCTATTAATGCTTCTGGTGGTGAGGAAGGGGTTGTGGCCACATGTGCCGCTCGCCCTGCAGACTGGAAAATAGTGACTAAGTGTAATGATTGTGAGGGTGCAGGTATACAAAATGTTTCTGGTAACCCACATCATAAACAATCTGTTGATGTAGAAATCAATTCTTTGGACAAATGTGATAATTGTGGAAAAATCTCAAAACAAGAAGAAATTCCACCTGAAGAAATGTATACAAGATTAAAAAAGATTGAACCTATTGCAGAAGAATTGATAAAACAAAATAGTCTCACACTTGAAGAAATACACAAAATTCCAAGGTTTGAGAACTACTCTGCAGGGGAACCAAGCAAGGTGATTATATTATGTTCATTGCAGTACTGTTATATTGAAGCTGCTCCGTGGGATGACATCATTGTGGGGTTTTAAATTTGACATAAAAAGGTGTAGCACACTGATCATGATTTTATTTTTTTGTAATTTTCTAATTAAAAAAAAACATTATTAACATTTACAGATTCTGTATAAGAATCCGGAGTAAATCTAAACAAACTTTTTGTATCTACCTAAAGGATGATATTTTGTGAAGATAACTACATATGCACAACAACCACAACATCTCGCAGGAATTTGTAATATGTGCACGTTCTTCAGATTTATTGTTACTGATGTGTGGGAGATATACCCGGTATATATTGGGTGTCCAGTAATGGCTCTTTAAATGGCTTGAACTTTCAACTTTAAAATCCCTTATTCTGCTATTGTACATGTAAACTACTGTAGATACGTTGATTTAAGTGTTTTATATCAGTTGCTGAAATCATATATATTTCAAAAGTGCAGTTTTGCTATATTTTCTACAGTCGAATAATTATAATTTTGAAGTCATTTATAACTATCGGTATCACAAGAGTACACATGAATAAGTTTTGTGTAGATGGAAAATGTGTATTAGAAGCATGCATGCCTAGTACCATGTTATCTGTGACAAATTATGTTATTGTATTATTTTGAAACTTTAGTTTTCTCTCATCTGGCAGGTGCTATATTTGAAAAATCTATCCCCTCGAGCAACAGTAGAGGATTTAGCTGGACTTTTCAATCGTTATCAACAGGAAGGGACAAGTTCTATTGAATTCAAATTGTTAAAGAAGAGAATGAAAGGACAAGCATTTATCACATTACCAGGTTTGTTTTATTTGAAGTTATCCTGCTAAGTTGATTTATTTAAATGTTCACATACATGTACTTGAAGTTGCTACCATGTAGCACTACTTCAAATGGATGAAAATTATGCATATTTGTTTAATTTGAGCACAAATATTTTTAAAATCTTGATGTTTAAACAGTCATTTCATTACTAATAACAGTAGTTTAATCGTCTTATAAAAAATTGAATAAAAACAACTTTTGTGGTGATCAGCAGGACAAGAGTTAACTTTTTTTTAATAATGTATATATAATGTGTATTGTATTTCATATTGCAGTAATTTTATATCTTTTAGCTAGACCTGTAAAGCCCTGAATCATTTTGTAAAAAACACCAAATCCAAAGGGTTTTTTCAATTCAAAATCATCATAAATGTCTTAGTTAGCTCTTTCTGATTCATTTGAATACCTATGTTATGGGTCTACGGCACTACTAATATTTTTATTCTTACAGCCCGGGGATCGACTTGACACCTCAAAATCTGACGTCTACAGACGTCAGATTCTGAAGTCTAATGTCGATCCCCGGGCTGTAAGGGTTAATCAGAATTTGTATTTCCCATTAGCTTACATAATTTATCATCTTGCTAATAAATGATCATATTCGCTACTTCAAACGTGTCACATATGACCCTTCAATATCCTGTTTGATCTACATGTATACATAAAACATATTATTATACTTCCAATTCTGATTAACATGATTGTTCAATTTGCTCCATTACAGATGTTGAGGTGGCAACAGCAGCTTTGGATCTAATAGGAGGTTACCAGTTAAAAGGGAAACCCATTATCATACACTATGGTAAAAGAAAAGAAACATGACATACTGCTAAACTTACGAAAATAAGAAAAAAATGTGTATTATCTCAAATAAAAGCATAATTTCGATGGGTATGTCATTTATTTTTTTCAAAGGTTCACCCATTTAATCTTGCTGTTTAAATACTCATTTCATTCCCAATAACTAGCTGATATGACCGGCTAATGCGGCAAATTAAAATCGATTGTGGTCGTACATAGCGCTTAAAGGGTTAAAATGATTATTTTTAAAATATGCCATGATGCCTTGTTCATAAATGCTGTAACTGTTTACAGATGCCTTTTGATTTTACATGGCACATGAATGTTTAGAGGTGGTAAAACGAGCATTGCTCGTTTTACCACCTCTAAACATTCCTGTAGCTGTTGGTTCTCGTGTTATCACATTTGCTGTTCCTCGCGTTGCTACCATCCCAGGCTTCATAATACTTGACATGTAAGGACACTACAAGATGGTGAATGGTGTAATGCTTGTAAAAAAAAACGTTCAACGGAGGGTCGTATGTGCCACACTACCCTTAGTCCCATATTATTTTTATTTTTAATTATCAAACCTTTCAGTACGACTTCCCAGATAAGCTGCTAGGATCCACCATAGATAACTTCCATAGATAAATCAGGTTATTTTTCCCCAATGGGCTGAAGAAGGTGACACTAGAGTGCTAGATAAGTATGCGAGTATGACATTTCAGATTTGCGTATCAACAAACAGGGGGTGGCTGAACATTTTATTTCATTTGTTTTGGTTTAGAAACAATCTTGTGTGATATAAATAAACCGATGAGTGGGCCTACCGTCGTATGATTTATCTTTATTAAAAAAAAATAAACATGATATATATATTTAATATACATGTTTTTTCCACTAACATAATATACTTACTTTACACTGCAAAAAGAATCATAAAATGTTAACAGTACAATCTTCTTTTATCATGTGCAAACACTCCAATATGTTAATGTTATCTTGTCACATTTTTGTTAGCCTAAGGTGTCATATAGATGTCATTGTGCCAAAGGATTTGATTCTTCACAAATTCACATGACTCTGTTTGTCATAACACTGGAGTTTGTATTTGTTTTTAACTTAAAGGAAGTTGTGTCTGCCACAGTGTGTAGCGGCGACAGTTCTCTGTATAGTTGGGGGTCATCACAATGGTTTGGTGTCTGCTACGCCTGTCAGGTCAGCGCCATCTTTAATGTAGGCCTGCAGTGGGCGCCTACAATTGTAGGCCTAATGTAGGCCTAATATCTCAAACAAAATGTCAAAACCTACTTATTATGATGGGTTATTGTGATTGATATCATTATTCAATGAATTTTAGTCTGCCTGTCAAACTATTCCACGTGGTGGATAAGTCTGACAATAGAGATGAAAGGGTAAATGAAATGCTTCTATCTACTGCTAGAAATCAATAACAATTTGCAACAATTTATGTTAAAAATCCTCCTATAGACCTATTGTATTTTACAGACGGTGATATAGACCAGTACCGGGGTAGTGAGAAAACCACAATGAAGTTGTGACAATGCGGATCTGTTGGGCAAGGATAAAAGGCCGTAACTGCTTACTGGGATAGTAAGCAGTTAGTGCCTTTTGACTTTGCACGGCCCCAGCAAACACAACATTTGCATAACATTTATACAACGTCGGCCCAACGTTGGTCCGACGTTGTATAAATGTTATACAAATGTTTTGTGTTTGCTGGGGCAGTTCTCCTGGCAGGATGTCTTCTGTTCTAGTTGCAACCGAGCAAACACAAAACATTTTTACAACGTCCAACATTATAAAAATGTTCTATTAATGTTTCGTGTTTTCTGGGAAGTGCACTTTTGTGAAGGTCAGCTGCCGGCTCCTACAAATACGGGACACAGCTGTTTCGTGTCCTCCATCTTTGATACCAGCTGTCCCACCAGCTCCTTCCTGAACAGTGACCAGTTCATGTGCAGCTGCAGGTTGTCTTGCAGTGTGTCGTGGCAGGGGTAAGGTCGAACCTTCTCCCTCAGAAACTGTTTCACACGTTCATTAGAGTGTTCTATGAAAAAATCCCTTGACAGCATGATCAATTCTGCTCCATGACTGACCTGAAATATATATGTATAAAATTAAGCAGAAGAAACTTTAAATGCAGCATAAAATCACCATGATCAAATAATACTAACGTTATATGTTCGTATGTGATATTTCTAACATATAGGCCTATATCGAACTGCCATTTAATTGCAGTTCATAGTTAGGCCCTATATATAGTGTAATAGCACGAATAGTAATAGCTTAATGCGACTGTAAATTTTAACCCTTTGACTTCCAGGACGGGGTGCATGCCAGGATCCAGATATACTGGTGTAGGAGTTCTATTTTTCGTCATTTGAAGCTGGAATTGCTAACGCAATTTCCAGCTTCAAATGACGAAAAATACATAAATGTAGTATATATTTGACGAAAATTTGTGTCATTTTATGGTTACGTTCATTGACGAATGACGACGGAAATTTCCGTCATGTATGGTAGTGAAAAGGTTAAACATCTAAGTTTTACTTCACCAATTTTGAAAGTATAACATCATATATCTATCTATATCTATATGAAGGATTCAGCTACCCTGATATTCTCTCATAGTAATTAGCTGCGATTTGCTACCATCATTTTCTAAAATATCCAAATGGAATAATTCAAACTAAAGCTCAATATGCATCCTCCTGTCAATGAATAGATTATTTTTGTATCCTTTCGCCACCAAAGTCTTTTTGTAAAACTTTGAATTTCGTAACGTTAGTATTCTGATTCAGCTTACAACACGAAATTGTGTTTAATTTTATTCAAAACATTCCGTGATGATGAGCTTTTGTCATAATTTCATGACAAAGGTTCATGACAATACAAAATGTCTATGCATGTTCTCTGCACACATGATAATGATAACCAGATATCAACCTACCAATGTAACAGAGCACTTGGGCGTTTCGTCGTCGTAGTGCTCATCTGGAAATCTGACGTCTTCCAAGCCCTGAAAGTATATCCATAGGATAACCCTTTAAGCGCTATGTAATCGCTTTTAATTCATCTTATTATAGCCCGAGCTAGGGATTATATAAAAAATGACCTAACCTTGTTTTGTTACATATACAATGTTTTTTGGATGTTTCTTATAGATTTTTTCGTGCAGCACTCATCGGATTTGAATTCAGCACAAAAAAATCTATAAGAAACATCAAAAAAACATTGTATATGTGACAAAACAAGGTTAGGTCATATCTAGCTCGGACTATTGGCCGATCTAATCACAGCTGTTACTGGGGATGAGATGAGTGTTTAACCCTTTAAGTACTCACGAAGTATAAAAGCATCATTCTGAATTTCTGAAGAATAACTTTTTCATTTACAAAAATCTAGGGGTTTTGAAACCAAAATGTTCATGGAGCTGTTTAATAATAACAATATATTTTTACATTTTCCACTATCTTCAAGTCATGTTCATCCACTACAAGTCGAGAATTGCGACAGCAATTCGCGGCTTGTAGTGGATGAAGATGACAATGGCAAACTCAGGCTTGAAAGGGTTAAACATCAAGATTTGCAAATGTTTGGTCCCGAATTAAACAAATCTGTGTAATTTTTCTCGGTAGCGAGACACAACTTCAAGTGGGTGAAAATTCAAGTACGATTTACTGTGAGATTGAGTGCCAGCTTGCCGTTAAGCACCAGAATATATTGTATTTATGTTCCCATACCGTGGACCACAATTTCAAGTCGGTAAAACATTTTCATAGTTTATTTAATTAGATATCAATCCTCTCAAATTGTCGTTGTTTATACATGTGATACACCCATTTTATTTCCAATAACCATTATCTGATAAACTAATAAAAAAATAGCCATCAATTGATGGCAGGACCCCTCAGCCGTAGGCTCTGTCCATCATTATCAAGAAATAATGAGAAAAAACTGACCCCCACTACCACAATGTCAATACTTTTTTTAAATAGCTGCGGCAGCCATTTTGTTTTGAATGGATTCATCCCAAAAGTTATTCAGATCATCAGAAATACCCAGAGAACAACCATATAAAAATATATGGGATGAATTCCCCAGACACATAGGTCATGTCTGTAAAAAATAAACAAAATTCATCAGGTAATTTTCTAGTAAGATCAGAATTTCTGACTGCCAGACCGCCCGCCCGTCCGCCAGAACGTCCGCCTCTGATGATCACTATACCCCACAGCCTTGCATATAATGGCTGAGGGGTAACGAGTAGGGCCTATAGTAGGATTTATTGGCGCTACAATGGTTAACCCTTCAAGTTCTAATCACGTATCTAGCCTTTTTGCATGTATTTCAAACAATGTAATTTGAACCAAAACTGAGCATTAACATTAGTTTCTTTGCGCATAATGCTGTGATTCAAATTTTACAATCTGTAAGTAATGTTCACCAATTCTAAGTTGTGAGTCGTCATTTTAATGTATTATATATATAATTACAGATCTATGTGTTTCAGTTGTATTACAAATTCGATAAATATAGGCCTAGTTCCCATTTTCTGTTAATGAAATATTTCATCTCCAAAACACGTTGCCAACATTTTAGGATGTGCTGAATGCAAATATTTAGTTTAATCCTGATTTTCGCTCAAAAAGTTTTAATAAATGTTAAATGACGCTGAACAATGATGGCTCATGTGGCGTGCATTTATAAATCTGGCCGATCTTGCTAATTTATATTAGGGGCCTACTACGATAACAGAAACAATGTTCAATGTTGACACACAGCACTTGGGCACACGACGTTGTTGCGACGTTGAATTAGCGTCGCAACAACGTCATGTGCCTAGTGTGAATACTTACAAACACGTCTTTAGGTCTGACTTTTTTCAGTTGTACACAGCACGGCGACTTGTGACTGCTGTGTCTAGTGTCATGTCTGATACCCCAACCATTACCAACGATCGGCTGAAAAAAGGAAAAACAAACAACCACTAAAATGTCGCTCTCATGCAACGTTGTCCTCCACTTCAGTTATAGGGCCTACAAAACCAATGGTTATATATTTAACCCTTTAACCGCCAAATTATTCAATCCGAATTTTTTACCCACTTGAAGTTGTGTCTCGCTGACGCGATCCACAACTTCAAGTGAGTGAAAATTATTCAGATTTGACAAAATGGAGGTCAATTGTTCTCAAATATTGCTGATTTATGTCATATTTTATCTTTAACATATTTAATATGCGGTACTTGATGTGCTAATAAAAAATGAAAACCCGACTATATGCGGCACCGGCGGTTAAAGGGTTAACAAATATAATGAATATCAATCAAATAAACAAATTTATGAACTTCTATGCCACAGAATTTTAGGATTTGAAAGTAATCATATAGAAAAAAAAAACTTATGTGAAAATTGAAAATACTTCAAATGAAGGTGATTTTAGCTTTATAGGGCCCTAGCATCGTTTGTCAAACTCGACATACGACTCTTTTCACCAGATCTGGTCACAAATACAGTGATTTCCTAATTTTCAAGTAAGCAGTTATTGTATTTCGGCCAGCCAGAGCAGAGTACTTGCCATCGGTTTCTGTGCGTGCTCAGCATGCTCAGTCAGTTTCACTCTGCATTTTGACATGCCCGGCTTTTCTCCGGATGGCAATGAGAAGCTGTGGCTGCGCCCCAGAAATTGTAAACTGCTGCGCCGTCTACTGCCAGGGACTCTCTCTTCTCTACTGGTGGCCGGGCGAGGTGATGGCGCGCTGTCAGAGCATCTGGGAGGTCTACCACCGGAGGCCGAAGCGTGCTCAGATTTAGATGTCACCTCATCCGCACCGTTTCTCACTTTGATGATGGGGGGCATTTTCACAACCTGGGCTGACGCATCTTCCTCCCCCGGTAAAGGTGCGACATCATCCTCCTAAAAAAATCACACAAAATAGGAAAAAATATCCCGGCTAGGCCTAGACGTGCGTGAGACGTTTTGAGTAGATTGTTTTATAAAAGTTGATTTCAAGTGCAGGCTAATCAACCCAAAAAAGTTTCTAATTAATTCGGAAAGTAGCCTTACGCAAAGTATTTTAATGTTGGGCCGGCGTTATAGACGGTTGACGAACATTTAAACATGTCACGCCTACGTGAACGAACCTTTATCTTAGAGTGGAACTATTACAACACGAAGCGTCGTAGCATAGGCCTGCAAGTTGAAAGGGGTGACAAACTAAAAAGCTATTTGAATGCAGCAGCACTTTAAACAGTGAATGTGGCCTACATAGGCTACAAAATATGTATACATCACTTGTGAATGGTGAAGTGAAGCTCAGCTGTGAAAAATATAAGCGACACTAGGTCTAACTTACGACATATATAGCCTACGTCGTTAGATTACCGGTGGGAGCTAAACTATATCTTGAGAAATCGACGATCGTAATAAATTTTTGTTTCTAGTTATTTTGTGAAACTCAGTAGCTGTGACCTCCAATATTTTCACCTGACTAATACAATGAAGTATGGGAGAGGGGTGTTATATAACTTTCTTTTCACCGAGTTGCCATTCAAAACGGTCTCCGGTGAAGTCACTGCGTTTCACAGAATAGCTAATCAAACTTAATTAAATACAAAAATAAGTTTGTATAATAGTATAATGCTTATGCTACAGTCACACTATTTATGTACATGTATATGAAACAGTATATCCAGGCGATGCTTTATTAAGCGCAGGAAATAAAATATATTGACCACAAAGACTCGTGAGGTGATTTTATTTCTCCTAAGTTGCGTGATGTTCAATGTTCACTTGGCGCCTCACTGGGAGAGACAATGGCACCAATTGAACATTTCAATGGTGCACTGCTGGATTTCTACGTGATGTGATTCATTTTCCTAGCGGACCCAAGACGTTGAATCATCGTTGGTTTAACGTTGGTCCAGCGTCGTACACGGGGGACCAACGTTGAAAGAACATTTATTCAGCGTCTTGTGTCTGCTGGGTTGATGCTGCGTGCGAAAAGACAAGTTTTAGACAAGTAATTCTGTCCTGACCTGAATAGTCGGCAAGATCATCACATTTTGTGTTATTTTGCCGCGCTTTCTGGCTGTTGGCTTGGCGACCTCTTTCTGTCAGTTTCAGTACCATACAATTGTATTAACGTTTTACGTACTAGCACTATATAAAAATACGCGTCATATGCCATACAAAAAAAAAATGATAGAAAATGACGCAGTCTATCAAAATGCTTGGAGCTTTCATTTGACATAATTATAAATATAATAATAAATAATTTTTGAGTTTAAACCATGGAGACCAAAGCGTATTTCCAGTTTGAGATCATCATATCTTAGTTAGATCTTTCCGTTTCATTTGAATACCTATGACATTGGTCTACGTCCATTGTAAACGTATATATAATTCTTTCAGCTCGGGACCGACTTTAGACGTCAGAGTTTGCCGTTTAAAATCGGTCCCCGCACTGAAAGTTAAAGTAATAATCTATAGCCGTTATTAGCAGATTAACCTTTTTGTATTTGGCCTTCAAACAAGAAAAAATAAAAGAAAAATGAGTTTCAACCCTTATACTGCTGATCACGACTATCGTTTTTACTCCTTTTTATTAGTCGACCGAATCACTGATATTGGGAATGAATTTGGTGTTTAACATCGAGATTTGTAAATGTTTGGTCTCAAATTAACCAAATATATAAATGAATAATTTTCAACCACTTGAGGTTGTGGATCGCGGTACGACCCATAGGCCTATAAATTGGAACGTTCTAAGCTTTTGCCGCTGCATTTAATACATTTGGTAGGAAAAGGGTTACTAGCAGTAAACACAGAACATTTGTATAACAATTGTGCAATGTTGGACCAACGTTAAAGACGTTGGGCCGATGTCGTAGAAATGTTATACAAATGTTTTTGTGTTTACTGTATGGGCTAAAATGGTTAGCTGGTAGATTTTGATCAGCAAAATATAAAATATTGATTCTCTTTCAAAAAAAATCAATTATATTTACGCTCAGGAATTTATTTCTAAATATCAAATGTGAACTCACTCTGAAAATCATGTGGATACGTGTGTATAATATAACAATTTCACATGGTTTCTGTTTGTGAAGGAATCTTCAATGCATTTATTCAAACTGGTTAACACGTGGAATATGTTACCATGATAGTATGCTGAGGCTGGTATATATACCGGAACTGGGCCCGTATTCTCGTACAAATTACGATATATCATCGACCAATCCGAAGCCTACGATATATCGTAACTTGTACGAGAATACGAACTCTGGGTTTTATAAAACTTAATTCAGAGAAAAGTGATATCGCACATCCTTGCTCTCCTGTATCTTAATAATTTTCCATCAACATGCTATAAAGTTATGGTGCTAAATTTATTTCATCTCGGTGGCATTTGGTCTAATTTTATTGAGAATAAAATGAATAATACTGTTGTGCAAAGCAAGAAGATAGTATGCTTACTTTTCAAATAAGCAGTTACTGCCTTTTGGCTTTCCACATCAATGTGGAAACTTACCATTTCTAGCACTTCAACAGTTATACCAGCTGAACTCTTCTTTCTGGTCATCCAACTGTTAGTTTTGGGAGCTGTAACAATTTAAAAATAGGCACATGACCAATAATATTTACCTGCTTTTCATAATACATTCCATTTCTCATAAAGAATGTGCGTCCTATCCGCCGCGCATACCACGGGTATGAGTAGGATACCGGTACTTAATCTATCAATTGTCCAGATCAGGATATTTAGCTAAAAACATAATTTAATAGATCTGAATGTACGAGGCGCACCAATAATAAAATAATGTAATAAAATACAGACTCCATCTATTCATTTAGCTAAATTTTAAGAGAATTTTAAGCTAAATTTGAATTTAAAAATATTGTTGAAACACACGCATTCTAGTTACGATTGTGTTTCAGCATTAAATTATCCGGCGAAACCCAAGTCTCCGATCATCTGGTAATGTCTTGTCGGGCGAGTGAAGGAAAACACTCTCAATAACCCACCATGCCCTATATCAACCCACACCCACGTCATCATAATTATATGCATCAATAATTTCTTGAACGAATTGCACCGTTTCTCAATAACAAAATACTTTCAGGCCGAAAAGTGACGTTAAACATTAATTTATTACTACTACTCCAGACAACGTCCACCCCGTTATTTTATTATAATTATATATAATGTAACGTGACTATAAATGACGCCTGTTATTGGCTGGAGTAGAATACTTAGTACTTATATTTTACATTTTACAGGTACTTGGCCTGACGTCACTTATGAAGGGATACATACCTGCCTCCCTTTCTATCAGGTCCGGCATTGTTTTAGATCTCTTCAGTTCTGACTTCAGCTCCCACGTTTGTTGTGGTGTGGTCGACTTGAGCGTTTTCAGCACCTCACAAGTTCCCTGTGAGAAGTGGAAATTAAGATAATTTTAAAACACTTTTTGAAAGTGAAACGTGACTTCAATCAGAGAGATTCAATAATGGATCATATTAACTTATTCCTATTAACCGTTTCAGTGCGGGGACTGACTTTAGACGTTAGCATCTGACGTCTATAGACGGCCGTAGACTCATGACAGCTATTTAAATGAAGCGAAAAGAGCTATAGGGGCCTATGTTAATATAAGACATTGTATGATGCTTTCTAGTTGATAAAACCATTTCGTCGCCATGGTTTATAAAAAAATATTTCAGCGTTGTAACGGTTAAAAAGTAGATACAGTTGCGGTTAAAGAGTTAACAGGGCTTTTTGAAACAGTTTGTCTCGTTCACTTGCGGCAATACCATCATCATGATTATCCTTGCACCAGGCCGCTATGTTCGCGGAGGAGCTTGGCTGATTCAAAGAGAATGAGTCAATAGAATGTGCCACAGCATGCGTTGTTCCGATATGATATCAAAACGCTATATATAACAAAATAATCTTACCGATTTAACAATATAGATCCAGTCGCTAGTGAGACTGTCACCCACCACCACCATTCCTCGTCTGTAAGGTAAAAATAGTTAGCTGAAAAATAGATTATGTTTAAGATAACGTACATATCATTGTTTTCAAAACATATAACATTGCTTAGCAATTAATACATTTTATTAACTAAATCATGTTAACAGATATTAGTCAATTTTTGAGTGAGGAGGAAAACTTTTTAAAGCGTCGCTCGCACTGAACAAATGAATTTAAGTGTGTGGGATTAAAATAACAATGAAATATACTATTTGATCGACGGTTTCTGACGATCAGTTGTGAACGAATTGTTGGCATGACAGTACAAAAATGTACAACATAAACCACATGTGTCTAAATCTACAGGTCTGTATGTTACACCAAACAGCACTGATGTACAAAGCCAAAAGGCTGTAACTGCTTACTTGGAAAGTAAGCTGGTACGGCCTTTTGTCTTTGTGGAGCAGAGCTGTGGTCGAGAGACAATCCTTGTTTGGTTATAGGCCTACTTGTGTGGACTTATAAATAATTTTACCGTGGGTCTCAATATAGCAGTAGGCCCCATAGTGGATCTACAAGTGTACTGGTACCAAATACATCACTTTCAATTTACTCTACACATACCTGAAGTAGTGGAACATGCACTTCATGGGATTTTCTGTGAGTTTTTCTATCGGCCAATGCTTGAGAAACTCGACCTGCCTGTGAAATGACAAAAAGAAGTGCGATTGAAGAATTATGTTATGGTGTTGTGTACAAAATATAGTATTATATTGTAAACTTGCAAGGTTGCGTAATGCCAAACCATGCTCATTAAGATTAATGTGAACACTGATCCGATATGGGAAAGAGAGACAGAGAAAACAATCTGGTCTACAAATTTACACTCACTTGAAGCTGTGTCTCGCTACCGCGACCCACAACTTCAAGTGAGTGAAAATTATCCATATGTGCTCAACTTGATAGCGAACATTTGCAATTTTTGATTTTTAAGCACACATTATAAATTATATTCAAATCACTATGATTTATTCAGCTAATAAAACAGATTAAAAACAAATATAGTGGTGCTTAGCGGGGTAACCCTTTCAGTACGGGGACCGTCTTTATGCGTCAGAATGATGTGTAGGCTATGATCCCCGCACTTAAATAATTAAAATCTTCATAATGTTCGGAGACCCATAACACAGGTATTCAAACTAGCAGGAAAGAGCTAACCAAGACATTTATGACGATGTTAAATTGAAAAAAACCCTTTAGTCTCCATGGTTTAAACAAAAGTAGTTCAGCGTTGTAAAGGTTAAGTGTGGTTGGCCAATCACAACCTTCGAATAAGTGACCCATATGTGTACAGGCTAGTTATAAATGAACTGCTGCCATGCAAAGCCAAAAGGCGACCAATTTGCTTACCGCAGGAATTTGATGTGGTCCGGTTCAATCTCGGCCCTGGCGTCGAAGAAAATATCCAGGAAATCCTCCCTGGAAATAACGAGTAGCTTCATGTGAGTGACGCTCTCCACGGTGGAGGAGCGCTCTGTCCTGTGTATTAACGCCAGCTCCTGTCAACATATACAGCTATATAGTAGGACTATATTTCTAATAAAGCTGGTCCCGATTGTATTTGTTTTTTTATTATTTTTTATTGGCACAATAAATACCAGCTTTTGAACATGGTATAGATAAAACGTGACATCAATCAACACAATTTCAAATATAATTTTAATACACTGAGAATAAATTTGTTATGAGCAACTCACCCCGAAGCTCTGTCCATCCTGTAGCACCACCATCAGCCGCATTTGTGTACGGCCTGTTCTCTCGTCAGTTATAATCTTCTTTACTTGAGCTGAAACAAATATTTGGGGATAGGCCTATAATAATTATTACGATTGTGACAATTCACGTACAGCCCCGTAAGCTATACTGGTCTTTATGTCTATCGATAGGCTACTCTTATCATACTTATAAAGACCTCGTCTGGAAAGGCAAAGATCGATAGCGTATATTTAGGCCTACATATTATCATGATTATATAGGCCTACAATAGTAATAATTATATGTAAAGCTAGTAAACTGCTTGCAATTTTATTTATGTGGATGACACTTGTCCATACTCATGACATAGGCCTACTGCATGGGTACTTTGGCACTTACAATTACCCTAAAATGTACTTTAGAGCACCAGTAAATGAGTTTGCATTTATTGGAATTCGAGGATTAAGTTGTGGGTCGCATTAACGAGATGCAAATAAAATTGTGTGATTTTTTTTAAAATGACTAATCAGATACTGCAAACCACCGCCGCCGCAGTGATGGTGTATTGTATCCAGATCTGGATCGCAATCCGGATCATCCCCCGAATATAATGGATTGTTCCTTGGCTCGAGATGCACCTCTGGTGTATGCAAATCTGTTCATTATTTTATAAGTAGGCCCAATCATGCTTACGGACAGACATACATGTATACAATCAAACAGACAAACAAACCGACACGACTAAAACACAACCTCCGTTGGCGGAGGTAATTAACCATTTCAAGCCTGAATTTACTAATGTCATCTTCATCCAGTACAAGCCGCGAATTGCTGTCGCAATTCTCGACTTGTAGTGGATGAAAATGATATGATGTCGTTTAAAAATTAAAGAAAATTTCTATGTATTGGTAAACTAGTTTCATGGAAATTTTCGTTCTAAAACCCTTGATTGTAAGAAAATTAAGTCTGTTTTCAGGGATGTAAAATGATGCTTTAATGCATCTTGAGGGCTCAAAGGGTTAGGCAGGCGCTCAAATAGTTTTCAAATGTAGTCCGTTAACGGAGGCAGCTTACGTTACAGGAATGTGAGATTGACATTGTACACATTTGTAAGCGCCCTGATGAACAACGCATACCAACTTAAATTTTAAAAGGATCTTCTACTGAATTTGCGTGATAAATGTTTCCATCGGTTCTCTCACCTTGTCCTGACAAAATGAAGTAAAAGTTTTCTGCTCTGTGGCCTTGTTTTAGCAGGATCCTCTTCGGTCCCATTCTGAAAGAGCGAAAATTTAAACATTGGGTTGTTTTTACAATAAATAATTGTTTGTTTATTTCCCTGGTGGCATTACGCCACCATGCTTTACCAGCAAACACGAGATTTTGAGTCAATACACCCTGGGACCGTATTCTAGTACAGGCTACGATATATCTCGATCAATCCGAAGCCTACCATATATCGTAACTTGTGCGAGAAAATAGGTCAGCTATCTCTAAAAATATATATACATGTATATATCCACCTCCTCCCATGCTCTCCACTGTCTTAGTGGGGCGGTTTATCACGCCACCCTGGTTTTTACGAGTCAACTTTTAGATGATCGACTTTAAGTCATAGAACAATATTCACCTTAAAATGTAACTAGTTAGTACAATGTCAGTATCATCACATACATTGTGTATGTAAAAGTGTAAAGCCATTTATGAATATATCTCATGCACCAAGTTCTCATTCATTGATTATGTTATAACATAGATGACTCTACATTTTATCAAAATGTATGTAACTTTTTTATAATAAATGTCGTTCTACGGCCTTTTGCATTCCGTCTGTGTTATAGTGCATTTATTTTTGGGAACATCAGCCATAAATAGATATAATTATTTATACTTGTCCGTGATAGGAATTTATTATGGTGCATTCCTTGTTTACCCATACTACTCTGCAAAGCCAAAAGACAGTATCTGTTTACTTTTAAAGTAAGCAGATACGACAGCGTAGCAAGGTGTTAATGCACATGTGGACATTCAAAATCTAAAATGGACCCTCGACAATATCAAACCAAATTCCTGATTAAAATTATCATAACGTTTCGCGATGAAATTTGAAATGATCAACATAACAATCATTATTAGAAGGTTTTCTTGATTTACTTACTCTGTATACCACGCCACCTTAGCCAGCTTCTCTTGCATCTTGAGTGGATATTCGGCGTAACTAGTGATTTGCTGTAGCCCCAGTAAAACCTGAAATATTAAGACGAAACACTATACATGATAATTATAAACTCTTAACCCTCACAACGCTGAATTATTTTGTTTAAACCATGGAGACTAAATGGTATTTTTCAATTTGAAATCATCATAAATGTCTTAGTTGGCTCTTTCCGCTTCATTTGAATACATATGTTATGGGACTACTGCCATTGTAAATGTTTTATTTTTGTTAGTGCGGGGACCATCTTTACACGTCAGAATCTGACCTCTACAGGCGTCAGATTCTGACGTATAAAGACGGTCTCCGCGCTGAAAGGGTTCAGCACGTCTACAGCCGTTTTCAGCTTTTTAAATTTTTCTGTAAATAGTAAATATATGTAAAGAAAAATAAACATTACATTTGCGATATTAGCATATAATTATTTGGATTAACCCTTTAACCGCCGGTGTCGCATATATTCGGGTTTTCATTTTTTATTAGCACATTAAGTACCACCTTTTAAACATGTTAAAGATAAAATATGACATCAATCAGCAATATTTGAACAGTTGACCTTCATTTTTCTAAATCTGAATAATTTTCACTCGAAGTTGTGGATCGCGTCAGTGAGACACAGCGTCAAGTGGGTGAAAATTCAGATTGAATAATTTGGCGGTTAAAGGGTTAAGATGGTACGGCAGTATTTTTTATCCACTTGAAATTGTGGATCACGGTAGCGAAACACAATCATTTCAAGTGGATAAAAAATAATTTTACAACTCAGTTCTTCAAAGGTTAACCTCCTTCACATCAATGTCGCGACAAGACATTGCCACCGTCATGCATCCACTGCTGTAAGATTATTAACCCTTTAACCGCCGGTGTCGCATATATTCGGGTTTTCGTTGTTTATTAACACATTAAGTACCACATTTTAAATATGTTAAAGATAAAATGTGACACCAACCAGCAAGATTTGAAAAGAGTTGACCTCCATTTTGTCAAATCTGAATAATTTTCACTCACTTGAAGTTGTGGATCGCGTCAGCGAGACACAACTTCAAGTGGGTGAAAATTCAAATTGAATAATTTGGCGGTTAAAGGGTTAACCAATACAATTATATAAATTATTTGTTTAACTACTTGACGCCGATGGAAAATACGCATGTACAATTTGAATGAAAACGCTAATATTGAAAATGTAGTGTTTGTTTCTCGTTGCCTTGGGCATAAATTGCGCCATGATACAACAGCAAAAACAAAACTGATATAAATTTAGATATATCATGTTTATGTCTATTTAGACATCCTGAACACTGGTAGACATTAGCAAACTAACAATACTGTCTTCCGAAGCCAGAGGCAGTAACTGCAGTAACTGAAAAATAATCAGTTACTGCATTTTGTTTTTGCAGAGCAGATTAAATGCCGATCGATTCCAAGTAGCACTTTTTTATTTTGTTATTATTTCCAGATGTTTACCAACCTTCTGCAATGATTCTGGCGACCTTGCTTCCGGTGGCAGTGTCATGATTCTTTGGACTTCTACTGTCAGTTTTGCCTGCATAACATGTAAAGGACCTAATAAAATTTAGTTTTAAATACACCGTTTAAGATATCAATTACGGGATATTTATTAATTATCAGTAGGCCTAGGCCTATTTTGAATAATAAATTCTTAGACCGCATATTGCGCAACAGCTCCCAAGCTAACTTCCAGCTACGGTTTGCACGTTTTATCATGTGTAGACTCCACACCTAATATGGGCATATACACACTTACATTTTTCTTTGCCCTGTAATATTTGGGATCGAACGACAGTCCCGTGGCTTCCTCTATGTGTTTCATGCCCGTCATGTCCTCTATCTCTCGAGCCATGTCCATAAACGACTTCATCTCGTGGGTAATCGCCGTATCCTTACTGTGGAAGATAAACAAGTGTCTATTATCAGAATATGTTTGAAATACCAGGGTAACATAAAGCCAACCCAGTAAACACGAAGCATTTGTATAACATTTATACAATGTCGGCCCAAACGTCGAAGACGTTTGGGCCGACGTTGTATAAATGGTAGACACATATTTCGTGCGCACTGTGAATGCTGGGTTTATGTTGGGCTAAAGGCTGTGACATTGGCCCCAAACTTGATAAATGCTACTTCAAATTAAAAAAAAATGTTATAGTGGTGTGCACCCACACAGAATATAACATAGATCTACCCAGTAAACACCAGCTCTGAATAAAAAAAGCTGCAGATACAAATCGTCATTTAACCCTTGTCCTTCTAAGGTTATTTATTTAAATTTTCAGCCACTTGAAGTTATGTCTCGCTACCGCGACCCAGAACTTCAAGTGGCTGAACATTACTCATCTTTGCTTAAAGGTGATCTATCACCCCTTATATAGTATGGATAATTTTGTGACAAATAAATCAAAGTTGCCACAAGATGGGGCACAAGTGTTTCCTTATATGTGGAGATTGGCTATCATGTGACCCTCTGAGAGAGTCACATGATAGCCGATCACCCCCATATAAGGACATAATTATTCATACCATATAAGGGGTGATAGATCACGGTCGACTATTAAAACAGATGAAAAACGACGATATTGGATAATGGTTATTAGATTGGCGTATATATGCTACCACTCATGGGAGTGGCACTCATAGGACAGATCGACATGTATGTGTCACTCATTTGAGTGGCACATACGACACTCTGGTTGCTTGGAGTCCAAATGTTCACAAACATTCATTGAACATATTGAGCAATTCATTACCAATGTTAGTAATTCCTGCTAATTAAAATATCCTGTACGCCTTAATATGTTAATGCAAGGAATATAGATATTCTACACAGCATGTTTAATATACTCACTAATGAACTGACAGAAAAGGCTGTGTGATTTTGACGACAGATACGATACGGAACGAATGCGATCTTCCCACGTAATATCGCCCCTTGGATATGAAAGGGTGTATCTGCCATGTCACATTTGCAGATACACCCTTTCATATCCAGATGAGCGGTATATTATCAGGGGAGGATATCAGCCGCAGTCAAGGCAGTTATAATTGTATTCATCCAGGTGAACCATTGCTGTAAATTCTGGCTGACCTCGATCCTGGACAGTTTAGCTAATCCTTAAGGCGCTGACATTTTTGTAAAAACCATGGAGACCAAAGGTTTTTTTCAATTTGAAATCATCATAAATGTCTTAGTTAGCTCTTCCCGATTCATTTGAATGCCTACATGTTATGGGTCTACAGCCATTAGAAATATTTGTACTCTTACAGTGCGGGGATCGACTTTAGTCGTCAGAATCTGACGTCTATAGACGTCAGATTCTCACAACTAAAGTCGATCCCCGTACTGTATGATAGTGTGTAATATGCTGAAACGTTTTTTTTTTTTTATAATCCAAGAACCAAAGGTTTCTTCTCGTAAATGTCTTAGTTAGCTCATTCTACTTCATTTGAATACCTATATTATGGGTCCACAACCATTATAAATAGTGTACACTTTCAGTGCGGAAATCGATTTTAGACGTCAGATTCTGACGTCTAAAAGCGATCCCTGCGCTGAAAGGGTTTAATTAAACACAACTACACCTAACATTATCAAATTTATAATACATGCGCATGTCTTGAATCGGTAGATCAAGCTTCAATGCAATATTTAAACGTCGATTTAATCGTATAAAATAAGCTTATTTAAAATTTCACTTATACATCAGTCACGCTTGCGGGGGGTGGGGTGGGCTTGGCAGGTTACTCTCAACGCCTGCGAGCGGCACTGTGCGGGAGTGGAACTTTAAAATCAGATGATTCTGTTTTACACATTACAGGTTGCTCACAATTATTTACAAAACAGCGTTAAAGCTAAAACAAAATGCATTTTATTTCACAGCAGAAACAAAGCAGCCAAACATTTTTTTTTTCAAACTCTGACCCAATATCCTGCGGAAGCTGCGGCATTAGAACCAGCAATGGGAACACCGTCAGGTGTTGTCTATCGACGGGGTCTACAGCTGTGTCTCAATGCTGGGTAAACGTTGGAGAAGTTGGCCCAGCCTTAAAGCACAGCTGTCCCAACATCCAAAGCATTCGAAGCGGTGGACACGTTAATTGTGTCACGGTCAAAAGATCAATTGTGTCAACACAACAATGATCCCTGGAAAACTGCACACTACATTTACCACAGACAGGAGACAATGTGCACTTTACTCTTGTGACACAATGCCCAGGAAAACCACACTTTGATCTCTAGACTGACGTGCAAAAACCAGAAGACAATAACGGCTGATTTTTCAAGTGAGCAGCAACTGCCCTTTGGTTTTACGCAACGGTAGATGCTTCAGCAGCTGTATAGTATATGGCGCTTTACAAAGCCAAAAAGCAGAACTGTAGATTTGGTAATTTTCACGTGTTTAAATTTTCGCGAATTTCTAATTTTGGGACTTTTCATGAAGTTTAGAATTTGCAAATTTTCATTTTTCTTTAGTAGCGCTATTATAATAATATTTTTCGCAAGATTCTGAATTCGCGAATTTATCCTCCTCGCAAAATTCGCGAAAATTGAAACCTCGCGAATATTACCAGATCTACAGTATCTGATTACTTGTAAAGCAAGCATATACTGCTTTTTGGCTTTGCACGGCTGTATGGTGGTGTTATTTAGGCTTAATATTTGTCTTACAAAAATAAAGTAATGCTGGTTATAATTTTCAGCATAATTATCTCATTTATCATTATCTCATTTGTGGAAAGCTAAACAAAATTGTTATCCCACGTACAATATATCGCCTTATATAAATTAATGATGTATTTTCAAATTACGTAAAATGCCTTGTATACATATTAGTCAATTGATCTGTTTTAATATGATCACAATTGAACTCTCCTAGCTACTAGATAGGCCCTTATGTCCGTCATCGTCCACACAAAACTTAGCCAAAAATTTAACATGATTTTTTTATATAGACCCATCTCACAAATCTCGAGGACTGACCTTACCCCACTTCAGCTATCAAGTTGTATGTCACCAGCTTCAGACCTGCGGTCTGCCTTTTCTGGCAAGATGACCTTACCCCTGAATAACACTATATCCACGTGTGTTTGATCTTGTTGTATGCAAATAATATGATAACCATACTGGTTTCAAGATTTCAAGATACCAACATGTTAACGTCACCTGTTAATGAGAGCGTTTGATTTTATGCAATAAATACCTAAATATAGGAGTGAATCAAATAGTTGTATTATTAAGACTTTATGAGTGACAAACTGTCAATTACCATTGGTAAAACATGTATTATAATTTGTAGACACAACTTCAAGGGGGTGAACATTTAAATGATTAAATTTAGCGCTTTATAAGGGCTAATTAGGAATACGGTTAACCTATCCTTCTCACAGATCTATCCTTCTCACGGCCCCACTTGCAAGCAGAATAGGTGAACCAGGTCCATATTGAAAGAGAAGACATCGATCTCTGTATTATTGCGACGAGGCGCACTTTCAATTAAAAGTCCATACTGGTTAATTATGCATGGCATCTGCCTCGTTTGGTTATTGTGAAATGAGAATACTCAGTTAACCCTATGCATGCTATGGATGTGTTTTCTAAATTCGCAACGCGTTCGTTACCATGGTTACACACACTACAATGGGGTTATTAATCAATTAACCTTTTTAACTACAAAATTATTAAATTGTAATTTTCACTCAAGTGAGTGAAAATTATTCAGATTTGACAAAATGGAGGTGAACTGTTTTCAAATCTTGCTGATTGATGTCACGTTTTATCTTTAATATCTATTAAAATGTGTAAACTCACTGAAAGACGTTTAATTCGCAAAAAAATATCATACCCTCTTCGACGCGCGTAGTTACCCAACTGCTTTGTCAACAGTTCTGACCACACCATTTTCAGGATCAGAAACCCTCAGTTGGGATTTCCCGCAACGAAATAAGTGTCCAGTGCCAATGGTCTCTGTGCATTCTCAGCAAAAATGACACGCCCAAATAATGATGTTGTTTTGTTGAACCAACGTCTCCTTGTTCCAACGTGTTGTGTTTGCCGGGTTTTGTTTTGGATACAGATCGACAGAAAAATACGAGGTCACTCTAAATCCGCGAACGCAAAACTGACAGAAAATCCATTCCCCCCATTATGAAGAGTACCGCCTCCGGCTTCACCTGCAGTTTTTCTTTATCATCTCTGCCGTTCTATATAGCCAGTGTTGGTATGATGTAGGACTAACGTCGTAGACGTTGGCCTAACGTCATACCAACACCGAGTGGATGTGTAGTGTTCGCTGGGATGACGATGAAAAGCTGTTCATTAATTCTAATGAAAATTTAACGATCAGTATTTTATATTATCTATACTGCATGGGGAATACATCAGCCAAATTATCAAAGTAATTTTAGTAGCGATGTTTCCCCTGAAAGGTGACCAATGACCATGAATACGCCAATAAATCAACAGTTTTTTTTGTAAACTGATTATGCTTTCATGTTAACAACTGCGTCAGCAATCTTGAAATTAACGTAAGGTGTCAAAGTTTAGGTCTAATACGAAACGTAAAAAAACAATGAAGTTATCTTCAGGGACAAATAATCTTTTTCAAAATAATTCCGTCAATGTAACCATAAATCGTATGATCCGCATTAATTTGAGCGAATAATAACTTAAATTAGTTTAGCAATATCATGTACATGTATATTACTCACCCTAACACGTGAAAACCGTTTTCATGTGACAGCTTATCTCAATGAATACGATATCCACACAATGCATTTATAATAATGTGGGGAGCAATATGCTACATATTTGTCACCATTTGATAGATGTGACGAGAGACATAAATATGCTGCCGCCTGGAAACGAATGAATATTCTAGACAGCAGCTCCGCAAAAAATATCATGTGCTCGTCAAAAGAAACACCTCCAGAAGTGTGCTCGGTTTTCGGTGTTCATTCGCTGTTAATAAGGTTGTAATATGTAAATACGACATTATTATGATCGATGCTAAACCCTTTCCATGTAGCAGTTGTATTGCCTGCTCTGCAACGCCAATAGGCAGTATCTACTCCTTTAAAAAATAAGTAATTACCACCTTTTGGTTTTTGCACTACAGTACGAGCTGGGATAATTAAATAAATGAGAGAGGACGGTGTATTATAACGAGATAGTTAAAAAAAGTTTTGAAAAATGTGAACCAAAATTCATTTCCCTATTAACAAGATACGTTAATCCAATGTTGGTTTAATGTTTGGTCAACGTTGTAAGCAATGGCCCAACTTCTACGCAGTATAGGGTCGGTTTATCTTAGTTGTTCTCATTACGGGCTTGGCGATATGTCCTATAAAAAACTAGAATGCAGAAGGTGCTTATAAGGACCGACCGTGAGAACCATAGGAACGCGGATCAATTGCGGTTCAAGAGAGGGAACAATGACGGTTCACCACGGATTTCCATTTAATATGGAGACGACATTTCTAGGCGACACATAGTCGACACGCAGGTGACAAAAAATATAGCGTATTCAACACGTAGTCGACAAATATTTTGGACACCACGCCGTGTTTGACAAAAAGGTAACACGTCCATGTGCTAACACCGTGTGGAATCCGTGTCGGGTTAGGAAATGACCGTGTCAAATCCGCGCTGGACCGCGTGGCTGTCGCAGGTGATTGGCAGCGACCGCGTGGACACCGCGTGTCACATGCTTCTCAAGCCAGGTTTGGTACACTCCATCCGTATTGACTACGTGTTGAATTTTCGATTTTAACTCACTGTTAGATTGAGGTCTTCGACTTCTCGAATCAGGCCATCATTGAATCAGCATTACCCACGAATTAAACATGGCTCTCAACTCTTAAGTCTTGAGGTTATCTTATTTAAATATTAATCCACTTGAATTTGTGATTTATTCGAATAATAAAATGAATTTTAAACCACAGACTATAATTGTGCCTGGCGGTTCACCCTTTCAGCGCGGGGACCGTCTGACGTCTGAAGTCGATCTCCGCACTGAAAAAAACATTTATATAGAAATAAATTATAATGGCCGTAGACCCATAACATAGGTATTCACATGAACCGGAACGAGCTCACTAAGACAGTTATGCTTACTTCAAATTGAAAAAAAAATTATCTCCATGGTTTGTAGAAAATATTTCAGCGTTTTAACCCTTGTCCTGCTGAATTGCTTCAATTGTATTTTTTGTCATTTGAAGCTGGAATTGCTAACGCAATTTCCAGCTTCAAATGACGAAAAATATTATTATTTATGAAAAACAGAAATGTCTAAAATTAAATTATTGGACCAACAAAGCGTCTATTAAAAACTATTTTATCAAAATTAAGTGATATTTGTATTGATCTAAAACATCCTTAACCCCGTATATATCCGGGCATAGCAGGACAAGGGTTAAGGGTTAAAGGGTTGAAATGTGGGTTACTCACCCGCTGAGTATCATCATCCAGTGGAGACATATGAGAATCTTCCTAGCTGAGCGCCTGAAGAGGTCCTTGGCCTGTAAACAAGATTTATTGATGAAAACAACGGCGTGTTCTCAGCACAAACACCAGATTAACACCTTCCCAGCAAACATAAAATATGTGTATAGCATTTATACAATGTCGGACCAACGTCGAAGACGTTGGTCCGACGTTGTATAAATGTTATACAAAATGTTTTGTGTTTCTACGGTTGTCTTTTCTGAGATAAAGAGCCATCATAATCGAATAAATTGACCAACTACTTACTCGGCACACATACAGCATTTGTATTATATCTTCGACGTTGGTCCAAAATTGCATGAATGTTATACAAATGTTTTGTGTTTGCTGGGTAGGCACCCTAATGGTTAGGATGTTCGTCTGGACCAATCGGATGCCTACGATCTGGATAAGTCATTAATGCGAGAAGGCCAGCCCAGTACTGTAACCTTGTTGGGCGGGGGCCCTAGGGTAGTGGTTAGCACCGCTGCCTTTCACGCCAGAGTTCGGGGTTCGGTTCCCGGACTCGGCGGTTTGAAAGAAACAAAAATGTTTCTTCCCCATCCACGTGTGAAAGTCAGTATTGCGGGGAGCCTCCGTGACCGAGAGGTAGCGTGCTCGGCCTCAGACCGCCAGGGCTCGAATTTCGAATCCTGTGTCTGGAGGACAGTGTCATCTCGATCATCTCACCATCCTCAGGAGGCTCTTCTGGCCCAGTTTAGCCTATATGTGCACAAAGGTGGCCTAAAGCCCGATTCATTTCATTTCATTTACTGTAACCTTGTTGTTTGGATTTGAATCAATTCTAGGGAAAGTTTTGCAGTTTTGTTTATCTAATGCTTGCCGAGTTATTGAAGAATCTTGAGCATTTTGAAAGCTGAGCTGCAGACAAAACACATGGTGTTTTTGCTTTGTCATGTTTATGTATGCAGAAATGTACTTCGAACTTTTTGATGCATATAGAACATATTTTTTCTATTTTCTTGAGTGGAATGCAACTAATGCAAAATTATAGAAAAACATTATAAGGGCATTATTTACTATGCATATGATATAGATGATAATACTTTTGTTATTTACCTAAACATGTACTATGACATTAATTTTGTCATATAATAATACACACGTGGTCTATAAGTACATGTATGTAGCCGGGTGTTGGTTGAATGCTGCTCGGGGCCGAGCAGGTATTTGAGAGGGGAGTATGTAGCCGGGTATGTGTATGGCGGTGGTTCGAACCCTGGGTTGGACAGTTTCGAGCTTCAACACTGTACCTATTCATTTATTTCACCACTTAAATTAATTTGGAATAGTTTATCAGACTGCTAGTATATTATAACTTACCTTTATTGTAAGGAGTTAAGTGTTAACAGGTTGAGGCCCATGGAGGTGATTTCAGCCTAGCAAAATAATCAACCTCGGCCTTTATCTCGCAATGAGCTATTCTCTAAATTTCCAATTTTTAAAATCAATTATTATCAAAACGTACACATTTCGGAGTCGTACCGATCGCACAACTAAACTCATAATTTCACACTCGACCAAACATTGAATCGGCATCTGGTCACCGTTTCAGTTTTATTGAATTAATTTTAGTGAATTACTATTATAAATAGCTACTAGCATAATAATATTAATATATCAAATATATTATGGGTTAATTAATCGCGAATGATGTACAAGAAAGGTCGCGCTTGCATAATAATATGTTGCTTGCATGAAAGGCACATTATTCCAAACAATAGAGACGATTCAATAATTGCCTTGGTTTAATAGTAGGCCATGATATTGAAAGGGTACCATCACTCACAGCTGACAGCCGTAACAAAATACACGTTTTGCGGGATTGTTGTCTTCAATTTGTCGGACCGATAAACTTTCCCAGTGGAATATCCATTTTAGAGTTTAAATCAATTCACGAGACTTAGACTCAATATTGGGTTGATGCTGGGCCACAGTCTGGGACGTTGGCTCAACATCAACCCAACATTGGGTAAACATCCCGTGTTGTCCAGGACGTTGACCCAATGTTGGGTTGGTGTTGGTCCAATCTGCCGGCAAATGAAGCGTGTAATGGGATATATATGTGATTACAAATAGGCCGTTTCCAGCTACTGGTGCCAAGTCATGTAGTCAGTGAACTGTGATCATGATACTGTTGTAACGACCACGGAATATATCAATATCCGACCAGTTTTATTGCGCTCTCATATAACCGCGCTCCCCATGTTCACAGTGTGATATCAAATGAGAGTATCTTATTATTTATTTTACGGGAGATCAGAATTTTTTTTGGGTTAGCATGGTTAGGCCCTATCACGAAATAAAATTAATAGGTTATATTTTTGGCGAAACATTAATGTAAACATCTTCTAGGAAGCTGTACATTTTCATTTTCAAATCAATGATTCTTGCAGTTTTGTTGATCCGCCTTTCGATTCCCAAAACCGAATTTGTCTTGCGTCACTGATTTATATTCTGAATTTAATTTGTTTTCACTTGGTGTGACACTATCATATTATAAATAAAGCACCGGTTGTTTTCATAAATTATGAGCGGTTGCTCGGAAGAAGCGTGGCTTGCATTTCCAGCAGACACAAGACGTTGAATCAATGTTGGCTCAATGGTCGTCCACAGTCTACGACACCACTACGTGGTATTAAACGAACAGGGAATGCTATCATATACTATAACGATCATTACGATATAGCAATGCGCATGTCGTCTGAAATGGCATATCCAAGCTAACACGAGGCGTTGACCCAATGTTGTGTAAATGTTGGGCCGACGTTGAAGACGGCGAGCCAACATCGGAATAACATTGGGTCAACGCCTCATGTTTGCTGGGTATGCGACACTATGGTGGCTCTTATGGGTGGAAAATGCTCAGTTTAAAAGCCAACCAGTAGGCTCGCTTTGTCATACACAGCTACTTATTTGCATACAAGAGAAAAAAATATATTATATTCCATATTCTTATTACGCAAATTATATTTTTTTGTTGCACGTGTCGCTTTATTTTAATGCCGTGTCGTCAATCTATAGTGGTAAACGACAGATGGTTTTGAATTTGAGTGTTGCATTTGTTTTTGAAAACCAATATTAATCCATGCACGTTTATGCGCGGGGATGGAGTGTTTTTTAACTTTAAGGTTGAAGGTATGGCGGAAATGCACAATCTCATATCTTTACCTCAAAGTTTGAAACTATAGCAATCTAGACAACAATTAAAAGCCGCACAGTTAAAAGCCATAAAATTAAAATATTCTCTTTGTCTCTATAGCGGGCAAAGAGAGCGACCTCTGCGGCTTGCCGTAATTTTAACAAGCCAGAGAGATAATAATGTATATGTAAATATATGTAAATGTATGTAAGTATATGTAAATATATATGTATGATTGTGTTGAAAATAAAGATGCTTTGAAGCACATTCCGGCCGTGACTAACATTATTATTAAAATCCTACTATTTTTATCGACCTCTCTAGCGCCAATATCGCGTTTGAAGTGCTGCTATGTACAATGTACTGCAGTTAGTATTGTGGGGAGCCTCCGTGACCGGGAGTTAGCGTGCTCGGCCTCAGACCGCCAGGGCTCGAATTTCGAATCCTGTGTCTGGAGGACAGTGTCATCTCAATCATCTCACCATCCTCAGGAGGTTCTCCTGGCCCAGTTTAGCCTATATGTGCACAAAGGTGGCCTAAAGCCCGATTCAGCTCATTTCATTTTCATTTACAATGTACTGCTTTGATGCAAATTTAGTGCCTGCTGAGCCTTACCCTAAAACGATTGGCCTGTCTGAATGTATGTATCCGATTTTAAATAACATAGAACCGAAACAAATACTGGGTTTGAGCAATCATGAATCAGCAAACACGACACATTTACTCATTGTTTGACAAATGTTGGCCCACCGTCTACGACGTTGGCCCAGCATTGCTCAAAAATTAAGTAGAGGGTGTGCCAACATTGATCAAACATTGAGTAGATTTGTCGTATTTGCTGGGGAATCTATATGACCTTTACTGACCTCCCCGTCTCTGGTGAAGCGCATGGTGACCCTCTCAATGTCAAGGCCGCCCCAGGACACCTTGCTGTGCCGGTTGCCATGGTGACCACTGTCCACAGATTGTACACTCATGTCTGACATGGACTGTCGGGATTTCAGTATCGCGGGTCGGGACTGCTTGACGCGCCATCTTGCAGTACCCCCGCCTGCAGCCTGATCGTCCTCGTTTTCGGTTTCGGGGCTGGTTTTGCTTCTGAGCGCCGTCTGATGCGTCTGGCGCGGCCTCCTGGCGGACATCTTCTTCCGGCGATTCAGAAGCCCCTGAATGTTCACCACCGTCTCCAGCGGCATGGTGGAGGACCTGCGCCTCATCAGATGCACGCCCTGACCCTCACGGCGAGTCACCGCCGTGGAGGGTATCCGTGCCATCACTGGCATGTACCGTGCCGAACCCCGCGCTGTCGTCCCCTGGTCGACCACATCGCGCAGGATGTCCCAACGCTGCCTGGTGCGTTCCACCCCGCTACCAGGGGGCCGCGTCCCTGTCTGATTGGCCTCTCTTATCAGCTCTAGGGGTGTTTCCCGGCCTGCAGCTCGGGATGACCGCCGTCTGCAGCTGGGGGCAGACGTGTCCCGCTGCTGTCTCACCGGGTCACTCTCTGGGCCTTTCATGGTATCACCAGCTGTAACAAATAAAAAACATTCAATAATGTTAGGGTGTATAGTAGTATTTAATCAAAAGTCCAGGGGAGTTTATTGTTAATTGATCATGTTATTATAATAATACCAAAATGTTCAATAGATAAATATGAAAGGTTTCAATTTTTCTTTTCAGTTCTAGTGACACACCCACTTTTATACCAACGCAACACACATACGTATATTTTATGCACATCAGATAGTCATGTAAAATATCACATAAAGATAGATTACACATAATGTTCAGAAGACCACACAAAATAAGAAAAAAAATACATAGTCACGACGCAATGTTTTTGCCATTGAACACAAATCCCTGTACCACTTTTTGGCCAACATCGGCCCTGCACTTGGCACATTCTCGTGTTTGTTTTTATTTCGATCTAACAACCAGCAGCAAAATCCTGATAAGAAAAACAGCAGTAACTGTGACGTGAACAGTGGGCAGTTACTGTTGTTTGCCTTTGCACGACGGAAAGACAATGTTAACGTTGTATTTTTAGCGCAATCCCAGCAAATACGAGATGTTCAACCATTGTTGGTACAATGCTGGCCCATCGTCTTAGACGCTGGGCCAACATTGTACCCACTGTGGTTGAACGTCTCGTGCTTGCTGGGATATAGGATACCACTACCCGTGTCACCAAAAATCATTTTTATACGACTGTTTCTGCCAGCAGTGTCGGCTCTAATGGGATCTGTTGTTTGGGGGTGGTCAGGAGATCAGATTAGTTTTCACTCGTTTTTTTTTGATCTGTGAGAATATACCTAATTGAAGCGTTACCCTGCCAATAATACAATAGGCATATACATGGAACAATAAGGTTTGGATTATTGTATACAATGCTGCACGATAATCAAGATTCGGATCCACAGGCGAAGCAAAATTACATGGGTGACCCATCATCAGACTACACGTGTGGCATGTCATAATAGATGACAAACCAGAAAACATTTGTATAACATTTATACAAAGTTGGGCCAAAGTAGAAGACGTTGGGCCGACATTGTATGAAATTATGTTATACAAGTGAAATAATTTACTGTTGTACAAACTTAAAAAGCAGTAACTACGTACTTTCCAAGTAAGCACTTATAGGGGCCTACTACCTTTTTATTTTTCGGAACAGACCGCTGCACACACAATGCGCCAAATACGATGTGCATGTGGATACCATGGCTGCGTTTCTAGGTTTTCTAAGATCGGGTATTATTATTAATATTTCACGCCCTGTGCATACACGTAATTAGTTGCACTTTAGCAGTGTCACAATCGTGTCATTGACTGGTTGCATAAGTATAATCAATGCTCACAGGAAATATCCGTTCGCCTCACTGTGCATGTCCATCCGCACCCACATTATAGTCTATCGTGCTTTCAATTTAGGTACGCCGCTTCGTAATCACCAGCAGGGGATACAGCTAATTAAGTTCAGTTCAGTTCAGTAAATTTATTTGACATATAAAACCAAAGTAGTACATAATCAATTTGAACAAATAAATAAATGAAGTCAGGAGACCACCGTTAAGACTTTATGGTCGCTAGCACAGTGGCCATCGTTTGCTGGTTTTAAATAATCAACCAAAAAATACATATTTTCTTTATACACAAGACCATGGTATAAGAGAAAAAAAAATGTTCCAGATTAATCATGACATAAATTATAATATTATACATGTACATGTATTATTAACAATTTAAATAGAATATCTTAGCCAAAATGGCATATGTGATTGCAAACAAAACAATTCAATAGAGTACAGTTGGCTGGATATTTTGAAATCATATAGGTTTTTGCGTAGTTAGTGAAACCATTAAAACTGTGAGTGTTTATTTTATCTGTGATTAGAGTTGGAGTTAAATTTATTTCACTGGGCAACTGATATCTAATACATCTTTTTGCAAATTCGTGTTTTACTCTGGTAATATGAAGCTTATGTCGTTGTCTAGTGTTATGCAGGTGTATATCGTGATTTGTTTTTAAATCAAATGAATAAAAATATTGTGGAAGTAATTGATTAGTAAGTTTAATGTAAAATTTAAGTTGAAAAAGTTTGTATAGATCAATGACCTTTAGGAGTTTTAAATGTAGAAAGATGGGATCTGTGTGGCTTAAATAGTGACTTCTTGTTATTATCCTCACTGCACGTTTTTGTAACTTGAATACTCTTTTTTGTATTTGTTCCCCAGGCAGTAATTTATATGTGGAAGTATTAAAGAATAATAAAGTAATATTAATGCACTTTGTGGAAATACATATTTTAATTTGTTCATTATGCCTAGGGTTTGAACAATTTTATTTGATATTTATTTAAATGGGAAAAATGTCACCTCTATCCACAATTAGAGATTACAGTAAAAATCTAAAATGGGCCTATGCTGCCATGGCAAGACAGAAAACAATAACCGCTTTCTTTTCAAGTATAGGCAGTTTCTGCCTTTTGGCTTTAGATCAGTGCTATATAGAACTGAATTATTTGACAATGTATTGTATGTCTTTCCAAACGAAACCACACTTTAATTTTATCTTACCCCTTGTCAGCACGTTACAGGTGTATGTATGTGCTTAACATGCTCAAGTGGCGGTGTCGAGTTATTGTCTGAAGTTCCACCCTTTTATTTGAAGAGCGGAGCGATTATAGGCGTTACACTGTCGGTGTCACGCTAAATTACACACATTTCTAGATTAACCAAAACAACACATGTGATACATAATAATAAACACAGCTGTGCGATTGTGATATCGTTTACTGTTCAGATGCAGATATTTTGCAATCATTTGAAGCTGGAAATAGCGTCAGCAATTCCAGCTTCAGATGAATGAAAAAGCGCAGGATATTCCGACACGCAAAGCGTTAAGTATTGTGACTGTGATTCTGATAAGATATAGATAACGTAAGATGTTCGCGTGAGACGTCGGAGCATTAATTACCCCCGCTCCAGTACTGATCCGGACCTACTGATCCACCTCTTACTGTTAAGGTGCATGGCTAAAAACATAATCTATTAATTTATAAATCCACGCGATCATAAGCGCATTTTTCACTCGACAAAATATTGACTGATTTTGGACAAATGTGCAAATTGAGTGAGCACCGATTGAAATATTCTAGAAGGTTTATGTGTTAAGCGTGGGTGGATTTTTCAATCACTTCACAGATGGCGATTGTGTCAGGAATTTAGACTTTAAATTCAAGACAAATTTCAAGAATTAATGCAATACTAAAATATTTGGACTCTGTGAATATATGAATATTATATCACTTAATGCAACACGACACAATGCAAACAATACACCAGACAATATGATTCTGAATGATGCTTTGTAATTTTATTTACATCAGATACAACAATAAAATAGACATCAAAGTAAATGACCAAAATAAGTGCAGGTGATCATTTTATCGTACGACCACCCACATGTTTAACTGATAATTAAAATATTTAGACTACAATGCATCAGTAAACATAAATAATTCGCAACCGCAGAACAAATTGTTTTTGTCGGCACAGGAAGTTATCAGTACAAGTCTCGTGGTCGGTAACATCTGTGGGAGTACGATAAACTGGTTTGTTGCGATTTTGTTTTTTTAATTTCTGTAACAGCCTATAATAACCTGTGTGTGAAGCAATTGGGTCCAATAATTCCACAACAAGGATATTTTAGGAAGTAATATCCCGCTGGGTGATTAACCCTCACAACGCTGAGATATTTCTGTATCAATCAAGAGACCAAAATGTTTTTTCAATTTGAATTTGAAATGTCTTAGTCAGCTCTTTCTGCTTCATTTGAATACCTGTCTTATGGGTCTACTACGGCCATTATACATATGTTACTTTTTCAGTGTTGGGATCGACTTTAGACGTCAGATTAGACAGATTCGGACGTCTAAAGTCGGTCCCCGTGCTGAAAGGGTTAATAAATTCAGAGGTGTTTGGCTTAGAAAGAGGTTTAAATTACCCACTGTACGCACTGGGCATTGCATACCACTATTTTTTATATATTTCTATCAGCTCGTTAACAACCGAAGGAACCTTCTAAAATATCATTATTTTAGTTACACGTCTTTATCAGAATATTTATTTTAAAATTAATTTTCAAATATACTTCTGTATGTCTGTTTCATTGCAGCATACTTCCATTTCTTGATGATTGATCAATATCATATTATTTTAGATATCTCACGATTTCAGGGAGGAAATACGCACCCATCAACATATTCTACAGACCTTGATTGATCAAATCATACAGTAATACAACCAATACTAAATATGTATAATTAGTTAATTTATCTATTCCCAAGGCGGCATTTTATCATAAAAAATAATTGCAGGATATACATGTATATAAGCTACTAATGTATTTGTGTTTCTTCGCGCATTGAGTCATAAGGTTTTCTTGATCTTAGCATTAGCAGCTATTAGTACGTGCATACAGTATATTGTCCCCTTGGAGCTAGAAGATGCTAAACCGCCACTTTGTAAAGTGGCAGTTTAGCACCTTCTAGCTCCAAGGGCACGATATATGATGAGTCATGCAGTGAATTAAATGCATTCAAGAGACAATACAACCCGTTGGAATAAGATTGTTTTACATATTTTTTGTGATGAGTATTATACAATGGTGTCATTTTCATTCATCGTGGCGTGCTACGTGTAATTGTTATAGCTAATTAGTTAATTATGTTGAACCTCTCTGGTAGTCAAAGGGTTAACGTTCGAACAATATCCAATAGAATAACATCGGTCTTACCGAGCAGAATGTCAGTATATCGGCCTATGATCCACTTGTACGGTGAGTGGCAGGATATTAAGATCCTATATCGCAGAGATTACGTAAAGCTTATTAACAGTGCTGCCATGCAAAGGCAACCAATGAACGGCTGTATCTGCTTATTATACAAGTGAGCAGATACTACCGTTCGACTTTGTAGAGTAGTATACACATGCACAGATTCATAAATACCCTATTTATTCACCTGAAGTTACGCAGCTTGAAAAATTCAATTGTTAAAAATACAAAATCTTTTTTGCTTCAATTCAATTCAATTTATATTAAATAAACAATACCAAGTCAAGTTTAATTTTTTTCCAGCTTGATATTTTTTTCAAATACCTTATCCTGCAGCCTGTACATATGTAACCCTCTCTGATTTGTGATTATTACTTTAGATTTGTAACCTTTCAAAGTTATAATTCGCTGATGTGAATCACATTCGATGAGTGGACAGAACCGTTTCTGAAAGTAATTATAGGTAACCATTTAGGCTACTTCAGAAAACAGTCAGAATAAATATATAATAAACGTGGTACACATTTATTTAAGTCCAATATTACAACCAGGTGTGAATGAAAACTCATGAAATACATATACCCAAGTATAATGTATTATTCTTATGAAAGTTCTCAAATAATGTCTTTATTGTGCTCCTAGTGAAGATTTACACCATTTTTCCATGCGTCAATTTATATATGTGGTACATGATTCAATGGAGTTATTCAACTCTTACACCACCAAATACGCTTATGGTACGGCGGGAGTAAAGCCCTAGGGTACTGGTCAGCGCCGCTACCTTTCACGCTGGGCGGGGCCCCTAGGGTAGTGGTTAGCACCGCTGCCTCTCAAGCCAGAGTTCGGGGTTCGGTTCCCGGTGTCGGCGGTTTGAAAGGAACAAAAATGTTTCTTCCCCATCCACGTGTGAAAGTGAGTATTGTAGGGAGCCTCCGTGACCGAGAGGTAGCGTGCTCGGCTTCAGACCGCCAGGGCTCGAATTTCGAATCCTGTGTCTGGAGGACAGTGTCATCTCAATCATCTCACCATCTTTAGGAGGTTCTCCTGGCCCAGTTTAGCCTATATGTTCACAAAGGTGGCCTAAAGCCCGATTCATTTCATTCACCTTTCACGCTAGAGCTCGAGATTCGTTTCTCGGCCTCGGCTGTTTGAAACAAACAAAATTGTTTTTTTCCCATTCAGTCGTAAAACTCAGTATTGTGAGGAGCCTCTGTTACCCAGAGGTAGCGTGCTCGGCCTCAGACGTCCAGGGTGTGAATTTGGAATCCTGTGTCTGGAGGGGAGTGTCATCTCACTTATCTCACAATCCTGGTCCGATTTAGCCTGTATGTGCACAAAGGTGACCTAAAACCCGATTTATTTCATTTTCATTTTATTTTACTTTTGGTCGTTCTTAGCCTTCTTATTTAACCTTCGAATGAGACGATTCGAAGGAGAAATGTACACAAATATGTTAGATTGGCAAATGCTTGTGCAAATATGAATATAATATTATTTTCACCCACTTGAAGTTGTGGGTTGCGGTAGCGAGACACAACTTCAAGTGGATGAAAATTCAGGTTATTTAAAAGCTAGTGCTTTAATTGAGGGCAGAGCTGGTTTGCCAATGTCAGTCCCAATGCTTTAGAACTTGGCGCAGCATTTAACGAATGCTCAGCAGCAACTACCGAGAAAAAAACAAAGCATTGCACCTATATTGGTTTGAGCTTACGACGGTGTATCAACATCAAACCAACATCGGCTCATTCTCGTCTGGTGTTTGTTGTTTATAGTTTATCAAGATGTTGCTCCTCACGCTCGTGTTACCAAATACACCGACGCGTATCGACGTAACAAAAAGCCAAAAGGTAGTATCTGCTTACTTTACAAGTGTGCTGTTACTGTATTTTGCCTTGCAGAGCAGTATTGACGAGAACAGCTGAGTAAACACACTCAAAAATGTATTTAGACATTGAGTAATCGCCATAATCATGATTATGTGATATTTGTAGCCCAGATCCAGGTGGGCACCAGCACTGCTATGAAAAGTCCTACACCAGTAACCCAGAAAAGGAGGGTATCTGCTTACTTTTCAACTAAACAGCTACTGCCTTTTGGCTTTGCGTGGCACCAGCAATTGTCAACATCCAGATTAGGCTTGACGTCCATGACATAACGGCATATAATCCCTAAACACGGATTATCCCCCTTAGTCCTATCCATAGAATATTAAGCCTAATGCTTTTGACAGGGATCAAAATTGTTTATGTATTTCTGCTGGTGGGAGGCATTATGAGGTTTCTCTGGTGGCATTATTTATTTGTCCGGTAATGACATAATAATATAAGATTTTATTGATGATAAATTCAATGTCTAAACAATATCAATTTTAACCCTATCAGTGCGTGGACCGTCTTTATATGTCAGAATCTGATGTATAAAGAAGGTCTTCGCACTAAAATAATTAAATATTTATATTGGTCGTCGACCCATGGGTATTTAAATGAAGCGGGAAGAGCAAACTCAGACAGTTTATGATGATTTCAACTTTAAAAACCCTTTAGTCTCCATGGTTTAAACCTAAATAATTCAGAGTTGTAAGTGTTTAACTAGTAGTGCCTGGGGGACACGTTGGTCCAGTACTGGGCAGACACATAATAGTTATGTCCGTCACCAGGCAAGTAGCCTTGATGGCAATAAAATTTAGCCTTTAACCGCTAAATTATTCAATTTGAATTTTCTCACACTTGAAGTTGTGTCTCGCTGACGCGATCCACAATTTCAAGTGAGTGAAAATTATTCAGATTTGATAAAATGGAGGTCAACTCTTTTCAAATATTTGCTGATTGATGTCACATTATAATATAACTTTAACTTGTTTAAAATGCGGTACTGAATGTGGTAATAATTAAGTAAAAACCCGGATATATTCGGCACCGGCGGGTAAAGGGCTAACTAAAGCCTCTGTCAAAAAGGTTTGTACGACCATAGATTCGTACGAATTTTCGGGTCGTACAATTTGTGGTGTTTGTAAACCCTCTTACAAAATTGGTAAAACTGCCGTTTAATTAGTAGATTATATATTAGAACATCTTATACCTTATTACTTTCGCTTTACGACTCCTTAATCACCCACACAGCAGGCGTTAGTACGAGTGTTGTCTGCTCGTAATAATAACTTCGTGAACCATAGCGGCATGCTTACGACCAACGTAATGCTGTTATTATTGGACTTATCCAGGCGGTCGTAAAAAAAGAAGAACAATCTTCGTATCCAGCTCTTAAGTTCGTAGCCTAGACTTGGATATGTCTAGGAGCCCTCACCGCAGGATCGATGCACGATCGCCTTACGAACACCACAGAAATTGCGTACGTTTTTCCAATTGTTCTTAAAGTGTTTTTACAGCATTTCGTCGCCTCGGAGCTAAAGGATCCTATCTGCCACTCTGACGAGTGTCAGATAGGATCCTTTAGCTCCGAGGCGACGATTTGTGTGAACAATTTTGAAATTTTATTTTTCTATATTATTGTTTGTGCGTTTGTACATTGCCGCTCTACAGCTATTATCGTACGAAGACAATCACATGATTTTTGCAAGTGTATCTCAATATGCTCTTGAGATTGAAATGTCAAACTTAAAAGTCAACATCTCAAGCATCGCAATAAGGTCATAAGACACGAAACCAACTATGGGGAAACAAATTGCGATCACTGTACGTTTAGTTCTTAGTGTGTTCCTAAGGCAATCGTACGTCAACCCTATTCAGGTACGGCAGATGGGTTTTATTGAGACTTCTGTAGAGCTATTAGCTGCCTTTAGAAGTTCGCAAGAAATGGTCTCAAGCGCGTTGGTACGGTGTTCGTGAGGGTCATTGTGACTGGAGCTTTTAGTCATTTTAACTAATTCAAAAATAATTTTTTTTACAAAGACTTGTAATGACAGACAAAACGCAAGCACGAATATTATTGAACCTATATTGTCGTGCACTTCACCTAATAGTGTTAAACACCTGCGACTCTATTTAAAGCGCACATACGTAATTATGACCTTCACGAGGTGCCAAGCACTGTGGAGACGATGGGCAACGTCGATACAACGTTGTGTGTCCACAGATATATTTACTGTCGAGTATCTATATCTGACAGCTTATCTTTATCAGATGTTACCGCGTGCGTGTGTGTACTTTTTTATTATTCGGTGCTCACACTGATACTATCTGAAAGATTACAAAGTTTAAGATTACACGTTGCGAGAAGAATCACTGTGTAATACATACGCACTTTTATGATCAGTCAATATTAATAGCACATTTACCGCCCCTTTAGATCCACATGCGATAATATGCGTATTGAATCATTTTCATTACAACTTTAACTGGATATTTTTCTATATACTTTTTCTATCTATTTTTCTAATACCCCCCCCCCCCCCCCGCCCGCTGGGACAAATCTAGCGAAGTTTTCGTTCACTTGAAGCTGTGTATCGCTACCGCGATACACAGCTTCAAGTGAACGCAAACATGTCTACCACAGTACCTCATGGGTTAAGTAAACAGGTAGTACAATGACAGCTTTTCGAGCTCAATACATCGCGTAATTATCAAGCTATCCATCACTTTAAATGGCGGTCATTTTATTATCATTTATATTGCGGCTCAGAGGAGGTCCGTCTATTATGATAGCAGTAAAATATAGGACCATCTGTACTGCGAAGGCACACACACTCGTCCTATGGTGTTAGGAAACGCTTGAATGTTTATCATTTTTGGCCAGTGAATGAATTTGGATGGCAATAATTATTCTGAAATAAATATGATAGATAGTAAAAATAGTTTTATTTCCTTCTAAAATGGTCATTGCTAGTTTGATTTGTGCATATTTTGCGAGAAGCGTTATTTTACAAAGCAAACCTTAGTTAGACTTAACACATTTCAGATTTCGAGGTGAGCTTAATTATTCTGAATCATATTATAACGGGCCTAATATTTTTTTGGCTCAGCATATTTAAACAGATCGTATCGTACCATACTGGCGTGCATAGCCAAAAGGAGTATCTGCTTACTTTACAAGTGAGCAGGTACTGTCTTTTGGTTTCGAAACAGCAGAAGAGTCTTCGAATATTATATTCATACAGGACTCATATGTTACAATGCGATTATACGATACGATACATTCTATAGTAATGAAAACATTGAACTTTTCAGTGCTAAGTATCCTTATGGTATTTATCATCAATTTAATACTATCATTTCCAGTTACGGGCAAAAATGATAAAGGACGTGTTTAAAAAAATTCTAAACTCTAAATGCTTAATATCCTAATTAATTACAATTTATGGCAATGTATTGAATGCCTACTACTTGGTGCTGAGATTATAGGTTGACAACTATCACCGTTTCACGAGCTGTTAAAAGTTAAAGGAACTCCTTGGGATGAGAATTTTTCAATGGTGACAATTTTGAAAATTTACTTCATATGATGCTATATATCCTACTGATCCTGAATAAAATACAAAAACATCAAAAAAACAATGTTAAATTAACGAAAACGACGAAACTACTTTTATTTCCAAGATGTATATTGTCAGGTTAACAAAGCTGCCCTGGATAACCACCATCTCAGACGGCATGATCGGTTGCATCAATAGCTGCCGCCCTTAACACCTGCCTAATTGGTGTGGAAAAGCGAAAATTAATGTTAGCATACTGAGTCGCTTTAACTCTTTCGTCATCAATAGCGATTACAATTTTATTTACTACACATGGAAATATTACATTGGGGAAATAAGTTTTAATTGGTATTTTAATATTTTAGTTTGTTCTCAACTTGAAAACAGATGTAATTGTGCCTAGAAATTATCATGTGTATTAAATTAGATTTTCGATGAATTAGATTTATAATTTCGCGACTTGGAAGGTTTTAAAACCATTCATATCGATTACATACTTCATTTTGAAATCAAAATTGATGTGCAACATTGTATCCACCGGATGCCCAAATCTGTTATTTATCACGATTATTATCAGAATATGCATACCCAGCAAACAGAAAGTATTTGTATAACATTTGTACAACGTTAGTCCAACGTCTTCGACGTTGGTCCAATATTGTACAAATGTTATACAAATATTTTGTTTTTGCTGGGTAGAAAATGTAACAAGTAGCAAATAACAAGTAGCAAGAATACGAAGAATACAAGTACGAAGAATGAAACGCGAAACACTCACAATTTGAAGGAGTTTCCACAGCTATCCGTGCAGGCCGTCAGTACTCCATTCTGTGTGAGATCAGAACCACAAGCGGTAGTCCCTGCCCGAGGTGGATTCACCGGGATCTGGGAGCGAGTAAGCGAGCAGGCGAGTAAGCGAGTGAGCGCAAATGTAACACAACCTCCCCGGGCGGCGGCACTGAGCACTCATTGCCCGCCACGCAGGACAAATGAGCAACATTCAATAAACGCGCCGTCGTTTGTAATCAACTTGTTATGGATATTGTGGAGCAGAGAGGATCCTCGTGGAGGGGGGGGGGGGCGGTACGGATCAGGATCGAGCGGGAGGGGGGGGGGTTGTAAGAGAAACGTGTGTGGTAGACCCTTTAGGTGCCCGGGGAGCTTACGTTACCACCCACTGTGCACAAGACGTTTCTAACTCTGATTCAACGTCCCGGTCGTCGACCCATCAATGTAGGATATACAATTTATTGTGCTGGCTTCTAGTGCCCACTCCGCATAGCGCTACCACAACGTTGATTTAAGGTCACGGGCGTAGATTCATCAATGGTACTATTTATTGTGCTAGCTGCTTGTACCCGCTGCGCACATACCGTTGTCAAAACGTTTAGCCCTAAATATGTGTATATAACTAATTTAAAATGATATGTCTCATTTCTTTCCGCATCATTTTAATACCTGTGTTATGGGTCTACGGCCATTAGAAATGTTTCACTCTTTTAGTGTGGAAATCGACTTTAGACACCAGAATCTGACGTCTAAAGTCGGCCGCCGCAGGGTTAATCAACAGGGCAGACGTTGACCAAAGGTTCAAATTAAAAAGGTTTAAAAGCGTTTACCGCGCTCAAAGTGTCTGAAAAATAGCAATAATCCCCGATCAGATAAATTGCAGATTAAAGAATGTATAATACATACCCGTTACCAAAGTTAAAATAACAAAACATTTATAGACTCTTTAACACTCTTTCATTTATGTTCGTTTACATTCTCCTGGAGGTATGAACCGCTGTCGCAATTCTCATTAGGTATTCAGAAACAAGATAGAGCTAATCTGCAATAGTATATGTTTTAATATTACAAGAAAGCGCATCATTGCATTGTATTCGTAGGGTTACGTGAGTTTTACCTTAAAAGCATACAAGTTTAAACAAATGTATTGTGAGTTTTACGTCATTACGTGAGTTTTAGCCTACATTAAAAATAGTCTAATTAAAAAAATCAAATTTATAAAATCAAACAAAGTGTTGTTTATTCGTCAGGTACCAGTGAAGCGCTTCATATTGTGTAGCATGAAGGGGCTGTACATTTTGAATATTAAGCAAAGGGACGTTTTCTAAATATGGTCAAAATGCATCACTTTTGTGGGAATCAAGCGTATGTACATGTAGGCCCTACATGGTGTATCATAAATTCTAATCATCGATTGTCTAGTGAAAAAATAAATGTTATTTCCATAATTCTACTTTTGATTCGTGATTGTTTATTTGCTACATATTTGTCCTTCTCCAGAAATAAGTTACAGCGATCATTATTATTGAAGCAATAATGATGTAATATCAGGATTACGTCATAAAATACTAGATTAGTTGTTTCAATTAGTATGCACATCACCTTCGACACTATCTGACAATGGTGCCCACGTACGTAGGCCTGCGTTGATACCACTAAGTGTAAATCCAAAAGGTAGTATCTGCTCACTTGAAAAGTGAGCAGATACTACCTTTTGGCTTTGCACAGCAGTACTGCTGGTTGACTTTCGCTTGCCGAATGTGAAATGTAATGCGCTACCTGTTACAACACAAATGCCCACAATCCAGTAATTTGCGGATCACACCCGACGTGAGATTATCACAATCCCTAAAGTGACCTCTATTGATCCGTATACCCTTTGGGCTCCATTTATGAGCAGCGTGGCATATTTTGCGTAAAGTTGATGTATTTCAAAATGATAGGATGGCTGTATGAACCTTCTAGAACCACCCCAGGTAGTGTGCAATATAAAATTGTGGTATCAATTAATTTTTAGGGGGCATTTTAGGGTAGGGGTGTACTGTAATTGTATCACAAGAAAAATTTAAGTATGTGTACATAATTAGAAATATCTTTGTCAATACTCTATCAATTTTAAAGATTCTGCCACTAAAACGTAATGTTTTAAATGTTTAATATCATAGAAAAACATTGTTACAATTTCTAAGCTAAGAAGATCAACATATGTCACAGCCCCATGCCACAGTGATTTAGCAAATGTTTCACCATAACACTATATGTACTGTTATGTCATTTGTTGAATAATACAATAAACCAAGGATTAGAATGATGGAATAAGAGAATAAAGCCTCTAGAATAACTAAACCTCAACTAGAACGTAAGGCACATATGGTACTAGTATACATTGTATGGATTTTTTAAATCTGGGGATGTAGTACATGGCCTAGTTTGAAATATGGAATATGAGTGACAAATTTGGCCAAACATTAATCAATAGTCGTTAAAAAGTAAATATTCTGCCACCAAAACGTAAGTCACATATTCTACTATATATAATTTTGAAGAAAAAAAACCGTACTTGTTGTTTCGCAGTTTCGCACTTTCGTTTTCTCGTACTTTTGTTGTTTCGTACTTTCGTTGTTTCGTACTTTCGTTGTTTCACAGTTTTGCACTTTCGCACTTTCGTTGTTTCGTTGTTTCGTACGCTCGTTGTTACGGACTTTCTTTGTTTCGTACTTTCGTTGTTTTGTACTTTAATTGTTTCGCATTTTCGCACTTTTGTTGTTTCGCTGTTTCGCACTTTCGTTGTTTTGTCCTTCCGTACTGAGCAAATGGGAAATCATCTAATTCTGTTTTTAATATTTATTCAGTCTGAAGCTAATCGCTAAGAAGTCGGAATCATTATCTCATTCATAAATAGGTTGCTCACCGCGATTGCAGTCGCCGCCAGATTTTGAACATGTTCAAAATCTGGCGGCGACTGATAAGCAAATTATTTTCGTTAATTGGTCGCTATTTAGTCTGTAAGAACACGCTAATTAGTCTTTTTACTCGCCAAGATGTCTTCAGTGGTTGCTTCAACGTCGTACTTTGTTCTGTTCAGTAGTCCCTGAAAAAAGTTAGCGACTCCTAGAAACCATTTAGCGAATATGACGAGCAGTTGGCGAATAAATTACGACTGATTTGAGACTGTCTAACGACTTTGAAACGACTGTTTAACAATTTTTCAGCGAACGTCCTCAGCCTTAGCGACGCCTCTACAAAATGTGACGAAGTTATTTTAATTACTGGTATGATTAAAGTCTCACCACACAAAATACCCCTCTCATAGACTTACATGTATTATGGCCCATACGCTCAGGCCTCTCAGCACCCTTAAAGTGGAGAAATGTGAATAAACCTATGTATTTTTTTAACCATCAGACTGTCCTCTTTCAATATAAAAAATAAAAAAGAGGTGTGAAACTGACATATTTTTTTTATTTGCCCCTTTGTAAGGGCATACCCCGATCTCCCCTAGAACAGCCTTCAAAAACACGTCACCTAGCGAATGTGGGAGCCGCCTTGTTGCTGCCAGCGTAATGACTTCCTGTTCTCTTTTTATTTTATTTCAATGCTTTTGCAACAATAAATCATCACAGAATCTATTCAAATTGGTATCAAAATGATATATCTGTCATTTTTACCACCCACACTGCTGCAAAGAGCCACAATTTAAAAAAAAAGAATAACTTTCTTAAGGTGAGACCTTAAGGGTTAATTATGAAATATACATTTTTTTATTTTTGCTAAATTTGCCAAGATAATATATTTCAAACCTAAAAATGTGTTTCAAAATGATATTCGTACTAAAATGCATCTGTATCGGCCAATTGAAATGTACATTGTTTTTCAGACAATTTGTCATTTCTGCGGAAATAAATGAAGGGACTTTTTTGCCTTAATATGGATAATATGATGTCTCTGAACCATCCCCTGTTCCATGACTAATGAAAAAATGTTGATATCTTGTAATATGAAATAGGCCTTGTCCAAATTAAACATGATGGAGTCATCTGTTACCATGGTAACCAAAGGGTTGCTATGGTAACCAGTGGTAGATACTGAAAAATGGGTTATTTCCCCGTCTGTTTCCATATTTCTCCCAATGTTATAATGTAAATAGTGAATTAATATCATTTTCAAGTTTGGACAAATGCTAGTGTTCATTTCTATGACAAAAATAGTCGGAATCAGCTGTCCCTTGAGAAAAGAAGAGCTTTTGACAAATTTGAAAAATAGAAAATAAAATAAAAAGGGCTTTTCGAGAAAAATATAGCATTTCTATTTAGTGTTCCGGCATATACTAAATAGGGTCCAGGCACACTTGTAAATGATTTTTAATCAAATAATTCTGACCAATAATACAAAGTACATAGACAGCACACTATACAAGCACAATAGATCTCCATAGCAACCTGTTTTAAGTTTGTATACAGAAACAGAATGAGTGGTCATTTATCAAATATAATTTGATTGACAGACATGGCTTGTGAATCAAGAGACGCTGTGGTTGGTGTGAAGATTGCACAGGGTAAGAGTAGGTCTAAGAAGCATTGGCTATTTAAAAAAGGTGTTAGTAACTGCGACCGTAGGGGGTGCAAACTTGAAACAAATGTTCCAAAAAGATTATTTAGAAGGTTGCCAAATGACCTGTATGTTGCAGCCAAAGGAGCCAGTGTAGGCAAAATACTTCCAACTATTTTAAGGCCCAGTATTAAAGTCACAGATCACATTATTGGGACTGGTGCTCAGTCTTTGTGTGAATCAAACACACAATTAACTGACAATTCATCTACTTCAGGTGGATATTTTAGTATAGAAAGTGGCAGTTTTTCATGTATGTCCATGCAATATACTGGGAGAAAAAAACCCAATGTTGTACCTGTTCTTCAGGGGAATAGGATAATATCAATGAGCCGCTTGATAGAGACAATGAACTTCGTTTATCACACTCACAGTGATAAATCAGAGCATGGCAGAGGAAATTTTATATTTCCTGATTATGCTGATAGAAATATGACACAATATGGTATGGGTACAGTACTCACAGTTCAGTGTACTCTGTGTAATTTTAAAGACACATTTAAAATGTTTGAAGAATTAACTAGAAATGACCACGGTAGACTTGCAGCAAAAATCAACAGGCAGCTGGCAGCTTTTATGACCAAATCAGCTATATCTTACAATGATGTAAGATTATTATTTTCTTCTCTAGAAATTCCGCCCATATCAGAAACTGCTCTAATCAAACAGGTGAATTATGTTTCACCCAAATGGAAATAAATAAATGAACGAATGATGGATGATAATACCCAGATTTTAAAGATATTAAAACAGCACAAAGAAGAAAGTAGCAATGGTGTGACATGTATGACTGATACATGCTATAATAACCCACCAAAGGGAGGGAGCATGTATCAGCCTGGCACACAATGCGTCACACCTATGCTAGAATGTGAAACTTCAAAAAATATGGTGATTGCACTTACGTCTACGTCTAAGTTATGTAAGAAAGGTCCACGCTGTAACTTATTACATTCAGGGTGTACTGCAACTATGCCAGTTGAAACTCCGATATCATCCGCGGAAAAGAATGCATTAATAGATAATGTGAAACAAGTTGAAATGCGAGGCTTGACAGTTGAAAAGTGGTCTGTGATGGCACTGCAACAAAACAATTGAATGATTTAAATATTAAAAAACAACATTGCTTGGTGCACATGGCACGTTGTCAAAAAAGACGAGTGCTTAAAGCACAGCTAAGTAATAGAATGGTTGGTAGTTCCAATAAAAAAAATCACATGAGATTCAAACAAAAATTGTCAAGAGCAATTAGCTGCAGATGCACGATGGAACTGGCAACAGCTAGACAGTTACATGAGACCAATGATGAAGACTTTTTATCAGCTACATCAAAAGCAAAAGATAACATATTAAACTGCTTGAGTGGTGACCACTCAACATGTAAGGAATCCTCTCTAATATGCACAGGAAGAGGAAAAGCCGATAGTTTTCCCAAATATTTGCCACATAATAGAGCAATAGAAATGAACCGATCAGACAGAGCTGCCTTACAAGCTGCAATTGATCACAGATTGTCCAGAGATGCTTCCTACAAGCAGAGGAAATTACAAGCAACAAATACAGTTGAGGCTATGCACCTTGAAATTAAATCCAAAAATGAAAACTTATAAGAGGAACTTCTCATACAGAAATCATTCTGCGATACATGCAAATACAATCGGTTCATTAAAATCCATACTTTCTCTGATGTCAAAATTGAATGTATATCCAAAATCATTTTCAGGCTTGAAATCTTTGCAAAATAAAGCCCGTTATCATGCTGCACGACAAAAAACTGTTCGATTCGCCCAACGCCGGCGAATACTTTCACTTGAAAAAAATAAATTCAAAGAAATAATGCAGTCCATGGCTCCTCACAGCAGTAATACTACCCCCGATGAGCATTCATATGCTTAGAAAAACCCAACTGTCAAAATATAAAGTATGTCTTTTCATTGTTTTAGATCTCTAACCTGATAATGATAATTTATGGCAATTGACTTTTCAGGTTTCTTCCATCTGAGGAATGAAATATAATAACTTCACTTTTTCAGCTTACATGTATACACGTAAGCTATAAATGTATGCGTAGGGAGACTATAAAAATCAATATATGTCTTGGAAAAAAAGAATTAGGCCCCTATAGTTGAAATTACATAAAATTGTACTCAGCATTATAGAGTTTGATTATTGTACAAAATTGGTCAATTTAAAGGGCAGCGAAGTGACAGCAGACACACAGTCGGACGAACGGACGGAAGAAAAGATGTTAAAATAGTGTTGGATGGATGGATGAGGGCGGAGGCGGTGGGGTGGGGGGACCCTATTTTTTGTTAAATATATGCCTAATCTGAATGATATTGTGTAAAAAAGCATTAAGTTATTGTCAGGGGACTAAAATATGACTTAACTAACCTTAATTAGTAACATTAGTCATTCTTATCACTCTAATTTACTCACATTTGATGAAAAAAAAAGAATATTGTGGGGACTATGTTGAAAATTAGAGTTTGCAGTCAGGAAATGGGTGATGGTGGTGACAAACCCCATTGCTCAAGCACATTCGCCTGCATAAATTGGTTGATTTGTCCTCATTTGACAAATGAGCTATGTTGACACATCTGGTGTTGTGGCACAAATGGCTAACATCATTTAAATCATCGTGCAAGACAGTGCTGGTACATAGTAAAAAATATAGTCTGTGTACCAGCACTAGTCGTCGACTACCCCCGATGAGAATTCTCATCTGAGGGTAGCCAGCAGAGCTCACAGACCCCTGCCAGGCAGAACACTCATTAATTTTTACAGTTTCACTGTTTATTCTGTTCAGATACAGCCTTTGGTAGGGGGGTGACATCACTGTTGGGTCTATTATTATGCATTGCATGATTCCAGTGATGGCAGATATTATTGAAATATATCTGAAAATCATCAGGAAAGACATGATAATATCATTGACATACCCCAAAATCTCCAAATCATCGAAGTAAAGTATCTTATTTATAGCAATACAGGCTGAAAATCACCAGTATATTGCAATAACATGTATTTATAAAAAATATGAAGATGTCAGTCCTTACCTGGGGCAGAAACAAAAATGGTGCTCACACGTGTTTACCATGGCCCAGGAGTGGGATCTACTTAACGTCTCACCACACAAAATACCCCTCTCATAGACTTACATGTATTATAGCCCATACGCTCAGGCCTCTCAGCACTCCTAAAGTGGAGAAATGTGAATAAACCTATGTAGTTTTTTAACCATCAGACTGTCCTCTTTCAATATAAAAAATAAAAAAGAGGTGTGAAACTGACATAATTTTTTTTGTAAGAGCATACCCCGATCTCCCCTAGAACACGCCACCTAGCGAATGTGGGAGCCGCTTTGTTACTGCCAGCGTAATGACTTCCTGTTCTCTTTTTATTTTATTTCAATGCTTTTGCAACAATAAATCATCACAGAATCTATTCAAATTGGTATCAAAATGATATATCTGTCATTTTTACCACCCACACTGCTGCAAAGAGCCACAATTTTTAAAAAGAGACTAACTTTCCTATTCTTAAACTTTATAATGATATGAGGCGACTGATAACCGACAACAAGAACTGCTTGACGACACAGATTCGATGGGAAGACGACTGCTTAACGACTGACTCGCGAGTGATTAGTGTCTAGAATGCGACGACTCTGTAACGATTTGAAAGACTGTGTCACGACCGCTTAGAAATGAATAACAAACAGATACATGTAGCAACAGGTTATTTGGTCGTTAAGAGGTTGTTAGGCAGTCGGTGATTGGTAGATTCGTTGTGCGATCGCGACATACATAACGTCCTAGTTAAGACAGTATAACGACATATACAGACAAGTCAGCGTGTGAAAGATAACTCAGCGAAAATTAGGGCCTATTATCAATCATAATATCATATCGGGTCCGAGAAAGTCAGTGAGACCAATTTACATAATTTCTTGAAGCTAACTCTGTCTTACATGTCCATCTTGGATTGGAGTTCAGCTCGAAATAAATGCTGCAGAACTGAGGGACCTCTTTACATGCCCAAAATGATGATGATTCGTCTAGTTCGTCAACATGTCGTTCAGTATTCGCTCAGCAGTCGTCAATAGATTGCTCAGGAATGGTAAAGCAGTTTGAAAGCAGTTGCCAAATTTGCTTCATTTGCTACAAGGTCGGATCATAAACTACAGTCGCTGCATGTTACCGACGAATTAAAGAATCTACGACGACAGACATGCGCCCCCTTAGCGAACATTCGTCAAAAGTATTCAACCAGACGTCAAGTTGTCGTCTGATTGGCTAAGCGGTCGCAAGTATGTCGCCCCACTGTTGTTAATCAGTCGTTATAGACCACAATCGCTAAATATTTTGACAAATTCGTTAAACAGTCGTTTAAAAACGCAGTCGTCAGAGTCGCTAACAGTTGCTAAGCATTTATTTGTGAGATACTACCTTTAACCTCTTCACCGGGGCTCCGGCATGATGTTCTTTGGCGCTAACCTCTTGGGCTCTGCCAGATGGAAGGCATCGTTAACTCCAGGGTTCCGGCGTTATGGACGATAGCGTTAACCTCTAGGGCTCCGGCGTGGTGGACGGTAGCGTTAATCTCCAGGGCTCCGGCCTGATGGACGGCAGCGCTAACCACAAGGGCTCCGGTGTGATGGGCGACAACGATAACATCTAGGATTCCGGCGTGATGGACGGTAGCGCTAACCTCCAGGACTCCGGCGTGATGGACGACAACGTTAACCTCTATGGCTCCGGCCTGATGGACGGCAGCGGTAACCACCAGGTCACCGGCCTGTTGGAGGGTAAGGTCAACCTCCAGGGCTCCGGCGTGATGGACGGCAGCGCTAACCACAAGGGCTCCGGCGTGACGAACGGCAGCGTTAACCTCTTCACCGGGGCCGCGGCGTGATCGACGGCAGCGTTAACCTCTTCACCACGGCACGTACGTATGATTTCCAAATGTATTTAGTTGTTTATTACAAAACGATGATAATACGAAACAAAGAAGGTACGAAATAGCAAAAGTACGAAACAACAAAAGTACGAAACAACAAAGGTGCGAAACAACTGAAGTACGAAACAACGAAAGTACAAAACAACGAAAGTGCAAAACAACGAAAGTACAAAACAACGAAAGTACGAGACAACGAAAGTACGAAACAACGAAAGTACGAAACTACGAAAGTGCAAAACAACGAAAGGGCGATACCAAACAAGGAAAGTACGAAACAACGAAAGTACGAAACATCGAAAGAGCAAAGCGAAACTACAAAGGGCGATGCGAAACAACGAGACTACGAAACAACGAGACTGCGAAATAACAAAAGAGCGATGCCAAATAGCGAAAGAGCTATGCGAAACAACGGAACTGCGAAACAACAAAACTGCGAAACAACGAAACTGCGAAACAACAAAACTGCGAAAGGGTGTGAGCTCAACATTTATATTGCAACACTTTTTACGGTAGATGTCATCAGTGTTTTCATTTGTGTTTGCAGGACATTTATTAATGATTATCTGCTGGCGTCGGGTGTACTGTTGTAGATCATCTAATTTATCTTCTAGGTCAAAATTAATATGTACTTGACACCACCCCAGCTCCAGCCCTAAGTTTAGTAGTATAGTTAGTAAATTTGAATGCATCACTTCACCAGAGTCAATGTTTGCCGATTTCCGAAAAAAACATGTCAGTTTCAGGAGATAAAAAACATTGATCAGTCTATGTTTTTTTTTTATCAACGCCCGCATTAACTTTTCCGAACCAAAGGTCCAAGGTTTTTTCTTTTGTGTTTTTCTCTACTGCGCGCCCTCATCAGATTTTCAATATTTTTTCATCTAAAACAGAGAATAAAAACATAGTGGCCTTAAAATTAACCACATATAAGTCTGCCATTCGAACTTGTTTCGTTAAAGCCTTTTTAGTCACAGTATCTGAGTCACAATAACACTACAATCGCCGTACCAACGATTTTGGAACCATTCATTGCAGGCTCTCAAGTCAGCCATATAAAATAACTTTTGCATCACGATTTTAAGTCCGTAGCAAATTCATAAACATGTTTAAGAACTCAACGAACACCTTATTGTGGGGGTTGACGTACGATCGCCTTGGTAACACCCTAACAATTACGCACGCTTTCCAGATATTTTTTCACATACTTCAGGTTCTTTCTTACAGCCTTACTATGAAGTTGGTAATATTGCTGTTAAATTCGCAAGAGCCACTTGGGACACTTTGAGAAAATGTTGTGATTTTCTCCATAGGATTGCATTGTTTATATGAATGCCGCAGTAATGTTTATGAACGCCAAAAATGATAGGAACTAAAATTTGCACGGCGCTCGTACAAACGATTTCATAGATCCACAGTAACAATTTCAACATTGTACGTCGTTCTTAAGGGCTTTTCTAAGGCGATAATACGTCCACCCTACGATCAGGGGTTTCTTAAGGCTTTCGTTGAGTTCTTAGAAATGTCCAAGAGATGGCTACGAGCCTAAGTGTGGGATATGGAAGTTTTTCTTACAACCACCTTCAGAAGGTCGCTTTTACACGATACATCTAGAGGCCAATATTAGAACCTTTATTCCTACACATTTTGTGAACATGTCGCAATGATTCATCGTACCAACCCCAGGTGTGGGGAAGGGTTGTTTGAAAAGTAGTAGAAACTCGCGCTAATATTATTGATATACTGTAGATCTGGTAATATTAGCGATCTGGCAATATTAGCTATGTTTCAATTTTCGCGTAAATCACAAATTGGTGGAAATCTAAACACCTGACAATTACGATCTATTTTGTATGTAGCATTTTGCAAAAAAAAACATAAATTATATTGAGCTCGGTAAGTAATATCAAATAGTATTAAGTGCAAAGCTATTATACAGGGGGAGGAAGGCAAAAAAAAATAGTCTACGTGTCGGCATCGTCTTCAATATTTCCTTGTAAACGCGATAACGTGAATTTTCCACGGAACCATTTGAAAAATGTCATGCTCACAGTCTCTAGATAATACAAAGTCTGTGGCGTGACAGAATGTAGTCTTCACGATCAGACAATACCCCCATCATGTGCATGTTTACCTGCATCAATAATTAACCACACCAACCATTGTTTACAGCTATGTGTCTAGCGGTCGTACAACATGTACAGCAAAGCCTCTTTGTCACCGTTGCTCTGAAGACTATTTAGAGGATGAAAAGAAGTACAATTCAGTACATTCCCATTAAACAGGAGGCGTTGGCCCTGGCATTATGAATTTGTGTTGGCCCTCCATCTGCAAAGATGGATCACCGTTAAGCCAACAGAGTTCCAACATTTTTTACTGGGATACGGGCGGACCTGGATGGCTCTTTCGTATTGACTGGGGCTTGTAACCTGAGGGTACCAGGTTCAAATCCCGGTCGTACCGGATATTTGTTATAGAGACTGAGCATATACAGTGCACCAAACTGTTCAAAGGTTTGGTAGAACCCTTGAAGTCATGAGAAATAAGAGTAGGCCATAGTCCCGACTTCGGGCTTCCTTTTGTCGCGATATTGCCATGATTGTGCAGAAAGCGACGTAAAGGATATTGGCAAAACACATTTATTGATATATGACTGAAGCCATAACATAACCTTGTCGAACTTGCATCAACATGTTTTTATTATTACAGACCAAAAAACAAAAAGAATGGCTGCGGAAATACGGACAAAATGGCGGCCTAATGGCTGGAATTGTAGGACAAAATGTGTACTTGCTATATATGATGGCTGAGGGTAAGGTGTCACCGGAAGGGGGATTTAAACCACTATTATTTTCACATAGCTGGACTACTCAGGGGCCAGAATCAACCTGCAGATCAGATAACTGCCGCTGCTTTACTGAAATATGGCAAAAATGTACATTACCTATGTGTGCTTGTGAGAAATCGAGCGTATTACACATTTTCGCCCACTGAGTAGTCACATTTTGAGCTATATCAATATATGTAATATCAATAGAAAGCTACTGACACAGGCGTTCACATGGATATAAAACTAGTAATTTTCGTGTAAATTTTTGTCCGATCATTGACAAGTGCATAAGAGAGCTTTAGGTTGATAATTTAACCCTTAATTTTAACTATTTTTCATACTTTTTCAGTAAATAGTCAAAATACTTTTCTCTCAGCCGATTTTTGTATGGTATAAATGTTTTGATTCAAACATGTTCTAGATCTTTTGTTGATTTAACATAATTCCATTTAGAATAAAAACGAGTTATGTGAGCATATTACACACTTTTTTGGTTAGACGTAAACATTGGCATGCTTTTTTTCAGGCTCAGGAAAATTGACTGTATCTCAAATGTTTGCTCAATAAGTAGTTAAATTTTAAGCTATATCAATATATCTAATAACAAAGCTACTGGCAAAAGCCTTCACATGGATGTAAATTATTATGTGTTTGATCATTGACAAATGTACAAGGCAGCTTCAGGTTGTTATTTTAACCTTCAATTTTACCTATTTTGCATACTTTTTTCAGTAAATAGTCAAACTTACTTTTTTTGTATGTTATAAATGTTTAGTTTTGATTCAAACATGTTCTAGAACTATTGTCTACTTGAAATAAACCCATTGGCAATAAAAAGAATGAGGTATGTGAACACATTGCAAGCTTGTTTAGTTGGACGTAAAATTTTCTCGCTTTTCTTCAGGCTCGAGCAAATTGACCATATCTCACATTGTTGCCCACCGAGCAGTTAGTTAGTATTGTGGGGAGCCTCCGTGACCGAGAGGTAGCGTGCTCGGCCTCAGACCGCCAGGGCTCGAATTTCGAATCCTGTGTCTGGAGGACAGTGTCATCTCAATCATCTCACCATCCTCAGGAGGTTCTCCTGGCCCAGTTTAGCCTATATGTGCACAAAGGTGGCCTAAAGCCCGATTCATTTCATTTGCCCACCGAGCAGTCACGTTTTGCGCTATATTTGGTGCGGGAAACAAAACGATAGACCTTATGTTACCCTGGCAATGCCTTTCAATCTTATTTTAAGTTATACCCAGTGTTTCTTATGGCAATGCCAGCCAACATGATTATATAGTTATGTATGTCATACTATGTATATTGTCATATGATTTTAACAAATTAACAATGTTGTGTATACATGTACATATCTCTATTTCTATGACAAATAAGTCTGGATTGACTTTCTTTCTGTCAATGAAATATCTGTCTTTCTGTCTGTCTGTCTATATCAAAATATATCAATATAAATATACTGACACAGGCTTTCACATGGATATAAAATATCTTGTGTCCGATCATTGTCAAATGAACAAAAGCGCTTTAAGTGGGTATTAGTTTTACCTATTTTTCGTATTTTTTTCAGTAAATAGTCGAAATAATTTTCTCACAGCTTATTTTTGTATGTATATTATGTCTGCTAAGCTGGACATTTTAACCTAACGTCAGAGTCTCTGATAAAGTTTTTTCTCTGTGGATTTTTGTTGTATAAGGTCTACTTGAACTACCTAGGGTGGTATTAAACGCTCATCCTTGGGCAATTTAAAAAAATCCAAAATGGCCGCCAATATGGCTCCGCTGCATACATTCGTCTGTAGTGTCCTCTAATTATGCTAGGAAGGCATGTAATACATTAAAATAAAGGTTTGGAGGGATGTTCTATTGACTTATTTACACTAGAAAGCTTGATACTAGTTATTTGTAGAGCTATTAGCTATATAAACCACAAAACACACGAAAGTCAGCGCAAATATGCACGCAATGAGTGACGCGTGACTCCACACACCAACACGAATACCAACGCGACATATGAAGCGTTTTTCTCTGTTGCAAAAACTGGCGCGAAGCGCGACAAAAATATAACAGTTTTGATAATGTTGCGTTGCCCTTTAAAGATAATGATATAATAGTGGGTTTGAAAACCAACGCAAAATCACTCCTGGTGACATTTTACCCCCAGCCATCATATATAGCCAGTACACATTTTTTCCTACACTTTCAGATATTCCCCCACGTTTTTGTCCGTATTTCAGCAGCCATTTTTTCTTGTGTCTGTTATAGCTCGACAAGGATATATTATGGCTTCAGTCTTATATCAATGAATGTGTATGGGCAATACATAATTTTTGTCACAAAATTGATAATTTGGAGGCGATTTTGAATATACATGTATAAGCCTATCTAAGCCAAACGCACCCGGAGATGTACGTTTACCTGATTTTTTATGTTCGCACACATCATAAGGATGTCCTTTCCATGTGGCATCTAGCTGAATCTGAAGCTGGACTAAATTACCGACACCAACCGCCTGATGGCAACATTTTCATCTTTGATTCTGCATCCCACTTTTTAGCAATAGATATAGTGTGTGAACAAAAGGTTAATCATGAAACATTACGTTTCTCTTTCCATCTCTCCTTGTTTGTCTAGTTAACATGCTAGCTGTCGCATCTTCCATTCTAATGGTAGGCTTACACGACTTATATATCTAGATCTGTAGTTTCATGGAAATTTAGGACGTCATTTGCAATAAGCGGTGGTAAAATATAGTGAAGCTAAAATCACGTGTTGTGTATTGGCTACTAGTCAAACATGTTATAGATAAATAGACTGGTTCCATTTCCAAAAAATATAATTTGTTAAGGTATTCTTTAGTAGCTTATAGTATACAACATTTTTTTCGAAAATTGCGTAATTGCTAAATTACTATATATTTCATTCATTTTCAATTATTGTGTATATCATCACATTCGTAGTATCCATAATATTGCCATGTATGTAAAATTACGCTTTTTAATTTGTTAATTTCCTTTCGAATATGCAGATTTTAGACGCCATTAGCGAAATTTCTACCCAATCGTTAGGGTGGGGGCCCTAGGGTAGTGGTTAGCACCGCTGCCTTTCACGCCAGAGTTCGGGGTTCGGTTCCCGGTCACGGCGGTTTGAAGGAAACAAAAAATGTTTCTCCCACATCCACGTGTGAAAGTCAGTTTTGTGGGGAGCCTCCGTGACCGAGAGGTAGCGTGCTCGGCCTCAGACCGCCAGGGCTCGAATTTCGAATCCTGTGTTTGGAGGACAGTGTCATCTCAATCATCTCACCATCCTCAGGAGGTTCTCCTGGCCCAGTTTAGCCTATATGTGCACAAAGGTGGCCTAAAGCCCGATTCATTTCATTTACCCAATCGTTAATGATAGGACGATGAATAAAATGTTTATACCCACATTTTCAAGGTCAATGAAGTCTCTGGATTCATGTTTTCGACACATTTTGAGTAGTTTTGCTATTGCAGATTTTAACACAATATTCCAATAATCATAAGCCAAACTTTTTTTCCGATCCATAAATATGATAGAGACATTTTCATTAGGGATTGCACATTGCAGAATGTCTGTTGCCTATTTTCTGGTATGATGTTAAGTCACTGGTCCACAACAGACACCGATACACGAATCTACCTTGGCGATCAGCCTGAACGATCGTGTAACCCACGAAAAAATCAGCCGAACGCTGACCATCGCTGGACCATCGTTACGCTATCGCCGTGTGCGTTTATCGATCGTTGTTGATCGCAGATAAACGCTGATTAACGCTAAAGGGCCTGTCACACCTTGGCGATCAACGTCAACGATCGCGTAACGCACGGGAAAATTTTAACAATTATTGAAAACGCTGGCGATTGATGGACTCTTACGATCCAGAACGATTGCCTATCGTTCATAAGCGCATGGATAGCGTTAGAGTAACATGATTGACGACTGAAGAACGCACATCACATAATCCGTGATTCTATCGCCAGCGATCACCAACGACTGCCAGCGTGGGAGCAGCGCATGAGTAACGCATGTATAACGCACTAGACGACTGGAGAGCGACTGCCAACGTGTGCTCGACGTTCCGCAACGCACAGTTACGATCACATGATTTATCAATAAAACAACGATGTTTTTTACTGCAGTATTTCATTGGTTTTAGTAGATTTCTAGCGGTAAATGTATCTTTTTAAATATGTTAACCCATGAGACAATATGTGGAATTTTCAAACAAAGTTTTTTCAGACAGGTTATTTTGAATTGGACATTTTCTCGTGTTAAAGGCCTATATTGCATAGAAGTATATTTTAAACAACTAATATTTTATTGATCAGCTGATCACAAACATTTACAAATGCGCTGAACTGTTATAAAGATCAATACATGTGTAGATATGTTGCCTATCATTACCAATTATGTATGACTTCATTTTTATGCTTTAAAGTGATTTACAAGCAAGTGTAATACATATAATAAATATTATGTATGTGCCTATTATGATTTATAAGCAATATAGTACAGCGACTTCGTAACGCTCTCCTAGCGCGTACAACGATCGAGTAACGCTCCCCTAGCGTGTACAGCGATCGTGTAACGTTCCCGTAGCGTGTATAACGATCGAGTAACGACCACCCAACGCTCATCTAGCGTCTCCTCTCACACGCTGGTGTGCGTTGAAAGTTTTGAACCTGTTCAAAACTCTCAGCGTTCATCAGCGTTCATCTGCGATCAACAACGATCGCTAAACGCACACGGCGATAGCATAACGATGGTCCAGCGATGATCAGCGTTTGTTGTTCTATATTTTTTAAACAGTGTAAATATATTTGCTCTCATATATGTTTAAAATTCATTATTATTTTGGGGCCCTGGTGCAGTGTTTAAAGCTGCCTGTTTGGAAATTCGGTGAGCGTGGGTTCGAGCCCCGCTCTGGTATTTAAGTTTTAAAGAATCAAAATGTCTCTTCTCTGCTCACGCGTAAAGATTCAATATTGTTTCGTACTTTCGTTGCTTTGTACTTTCGTCGTTTCATACTTTTGTTGTTCTGTACTTTCGTTGTTTCGTACTTTCGCCCTTTCGCTGTTTCGCACTTTCATTGTTTCGTAATTTCGTTGTTTCGTACTTTCGTTGTCACGCACTTACGTTGTTTTGTACTTTCTTTGTTTCGTACTTTCGTTGTATCGTTGTTTCTTACATTCGTTGTTTCTTACTTTCGTTGTATCGTTGTTTTGTACTTTCTTTGTTTCGTTGTTTTGTAATTTCGCACTTTCGAAGTTTCGTACTTTCATTGTTTCGCAATTTCGTACTTTCGCAGTTTTGTACTATCGTTCTTTCGCACTTTCGTTGTTTCGTATTTGCGTTGTTTCGTACTTTCGCATTTTTGTACTTTCATTTTTTCGTACTTTCGTTGTTTCGTATTTTCGTTGTTTCGCAGTTTGGTAGGCCTACTTTCCTTGTTTCATACTTTCGTTGTTTCATTGTTATGGACGGCAGCGGTAGCCTCTTTACCAAGGCTCCGGTATCAAAGAGGGCAGCGCTAACCACTTCACCCGAGCTCCAGCGTGATGGACAGCAGCCTTGACCTCTTCACCAAGGCCCTGGCGTGATGAACGGTAGCGCTGACCTCTTCACTAGGGCTCCGATTTGAAGGACGACAGCGTTAATCAGGGCTCAGGCGTGACGGATGGTAGCGCTAACCTCTTCACCAGGGCTCCGACGTTATGATCGGCAGCGTTGACCTCTTCACCGGGGCTTGCGTGTGACGGACAGCAACGTTAACCATCACACCATAGTCTCTGCTGGACAGTGAATCCCGGCGTGACAGACGGTAGCGTTAACCATCACACCAGGTTCTCTGCTAAAAAGTCAACCCCGTGGTGACAGACGATAGCGTCAACCATCACATCAGGGTCTCTGCTGAAAAGGGAATCCCGGCATGACAGACGGTTACGGATTAACCATCACATCAGAATACGAAACAAAGAAAGTACGAAACAACAAAACAACGAAAATGCGAAAGTGCGAAGAAATGAAAGTGGGAAACAACGACAGTAAAAAACAACAGAAGTACGAAACTGTGAAACAACGACAGAGCGTTATCTTCATCTATCCAGTTGTCTGCTACCGGCAGACTCCTGGATATAACACATATGTGCTATAAGTACAGAACCCCCCTCCTCCCTGACCAAGTCAGACAGCTCAGATAATCTGACCTGAGTGTGACCTCCACACTACAATCACTAAACCGGTGACGTCATAATGAATATTCATGTTGTTAGCACCCCTCCCGTTCGTACAACTGTAAGGCACACCTGTTGTCACGGTCAGACCAGTGGTCTGATTGTTAGATCTGATGGCGCAAGGTGTGCAAAACCACGAGATTGCGAAACAACGAGACGCAAAACAACAAAAGGGCCAAGCTTATTAGGAAAGGGCGAGGCGAAACTGCGAAAGGGCAATGCGAAACAACAAATGAGCGGAAGTGCGAGACTACAAAACAACGAAAGAACGATGCGAAACAATGATAGGGCGATGCGAAACTATGAGACTGCGAAACAACGAGACTGCTAAGCAACGAAAGGGCGATGCGACACTACGAAAGGGCGATGCGAAAATGGGAAGAGCGAGATTTTAAACATATTTATTATTCATATAGAACACGAACGAAAGTAATGAAAATTAACAAAAAATCAGGCTATGAAATAATTCAAGGTTTTGAAAAACTCAAATAAATATATTATGGGTCTCGGACCAAGTATAGTAATCTACATCCGACCAATGAAATAGTGATTCAGCCTGTCCAAGTGATATGACGACCGACATTTGTTACCGAAGTTTGTGACATTTGCCGTTGGTAATCATGGTAATGTTGTGACATTTGTCGTTGGCTGTGACATTTGTCGAGGCAAAGTTGTGACATTTGTCGTTGGCTGTGACATTTGTCAAGGCAAAGTTGTGACATTTGTCGTTGGCTGTGACATTTGTCGAGGCAAAGTTGTGACATTTGTCGTTGGCTGTGACATTTGTCGAGGCAATGTTGTGACATTTGTCGTTGGCTGTGACATTTGTCGAGGCAATGTTGTGACATTTGTCGTTGGCTGTGACATTTGTCGAGGGCGGTTGTGACATTTGTCGGGGGCTGTGACCTTTAGTGGGATTGTGACATTTGTCGGCACAACAGGCGTTCGCCAACGTTCGGCTGATTTTTAGTGCGTTACGCGATCGTTGACGCTGATCGCCAAGGTATGACAGGCCCTTGAGAGTTTAGAACAGGTTCAAAACTTTCAACGCACACCAGCGTGTAAGAGGAGACGCTAGAGGAGCGTTAATTGGTTGTTGTATGCGATAGGGGGACGTTACTCAGTCGCTGTACACGCTAGGGGAGCGTTACTCGATCGTTGTACACGCTAGGAGAGCGTTACTCAGTCCCTGTACTATATTGCTTATAAACCATAATAGGCATATATATACATATAGATGTATAATTACACTTCCCGGAGAATCACTTAAAACCATAAAAATAAAGTTATAAATTATTGGTAATGATAAACAACATATCTACAAATTTATCAATCTTTTTAAAAATTCAACGCATTTATAAAAGTTTGTGACAAGCTGATCAATAATAATATGAGATTTTTAACATCTACTTCTATGCAAAATAGGCAATTAACACGAGAAAATGTCCAATTCAATAATATAACTTATACCGAACACTTCTAAACTCTCTGACAAACCTTCGTTTGAAAATTCAATACATTTTTGCATGGTTCAACATATTAGTAGGATAAATTTACCGCTTTAAATCTACTAAAACCAATGAAATACTGCAGTACAAACTAGAGTTTTCCAGGTGATCGTAACTGTGCGTTGTGGAACGTCGAGCACACGTTGGCAGTCGCTCCCCTGTCGTCGAATGCGCTATACATGCGCTACTCCCACGCTGGCTGTCGCTGGTGATCGCTGGCGATAGAATTACGGATTAGGTGATGTGCTTTCTTCAGTCGTCAATCACGTTACTCTAACGCTACTCATGCCCTTATGAACGCTAGAAAATCGTTCTGGATCATGAGAGTCCATCAATCGCCAGCGTTTTCAATAATTTTTAATATTTTTCCATGCGTTACGCTATCGTTGACGGTGATCGCCAAGGTGTGACAGGCCCTTAGTTATACATCGTTTTTATGCAATAAAAATCTGCTATATACCAAATTTGATTTTGACAGATCAGGCCTATAAATCAAGGGGAACAAAATAGCTCCAGTTCGCACAAGGAAAAAGTCTATTGTATTTGCTGAATTGCTAATTTACTAGCATTTTCTTTATTTAATATCATATAAATATATATAATATCACATAAGGCCCTTCATAAATTTTTGTTTTTGGAAGTGAAATAAAACGATGTTTAGTACTTACTACTTATTAAAGTTATATTTACCGGGCGGACAAAAGCACCAAATTTGGCACAGTGTTTCAGAAAGAAATAATAAAAAGATCCATCTGTTGAGCCAACGTGAATTTTCCACTACTCTTGCACAATCTCGCGAAATCTATTAAGATATTTTTTTTTACTTTTAATACTATCATATAATAAAATATAATGATAAAAAATGATTATTTATGTCGCAAAATCCAATATGGCTGCCACTTTACCTATAAAATAGCCATGAGGGCCAATAAAATAACGTTCTTGTGAGAAATAAATAGTAAATGCATGAAATTTTAATTGAAATACTATCACATATTAAAATATTAAAAATAAAAATGATTATTATGCCGCAAAATCCAAAATGGTCCCCACTTCAAATAAACAAGAAATCATATTTGATGTCAAAACATTTTAAATCTGCATGTCATGTAGCAACATTCATTGCCAGTAAATCAGTGAGTGAATGAATGCACAACGGAAAATAGGTCTTAATACCTATCAACAATTGATAAACAATATGATACTAAGTAACCAATTTTCTTTTTCATCTAAAATTAAAACAACACAACGATATATGTATGTGACCATGCGACATGTACTTGATATTGCATGATGTCAGTCAGTAGCCTAAAGACTAGTTATTTTGATCGAAAATAAACAGGACATAAATGAGAAGCATATATTATATATTTTGTTAAAATCATACAAATCCTTGAGCTCGACCATATATCATTTAGGTATGTATGGGGCTCACTTCTGATAAAATTACAAAATGCAACATTATCGAACGAAAACCATATAAATACTAACGTCCACAACCGGGAACAAGCGTGTAGATTATGATTATGATTCTAAATACTTTCTGATATATAACGCAACACAAAGATGCACTCGCTCCGGCGAAAGCTATAGATATAATTTGCAAGGATATATTTTCCGGTCCTTTTACTCTTGTAGTGTCTAGATCATATTTTGTTCAAAATACATAATTTCAGTAATTATGATTCTGACACAAAACAACAAAATTTTGTTTAGACCATGGAGACTAAAGAGATTTTTCAATTTGAAATCATCATACATGTCTTAGTTATTTCTTTCTGATTCATTTGAATACCTATGTTATGGGTTAACGATCATTAGAAATATTTTAATCTTCCAGATCTCTCTAACACGATTTTTTCGGCGAGATAAGTGTGTTAATGTGTGTGGTGGCCCTTCCCCATCAAGATGACAGATATTATTAATATATTATAACTATATATTAGTAATATTTTCTCCATGTCTAATAATTAATAAAGGGTTTTTAATAAAACTTATGTAGTAAAAATATGTTATTAGAAAATCAACATTTTTTAGGTAGGATGCTCTACTCTACACTACACCTTTAGCGGATATTCATTCTTTTACATATTAAACCAATATATCATTTTTTACATTTTGCGTATTTTTTTTACATATTTACCACATTTACGGAATACGGCGTTCGCTCATCGTGATTGGCTCTATCACTTAAGTTAAGCAGCGTCGCGCCCGGTTCATAATTGGATAGGTGACCGCCTGGGACTGCCAGGTGCTGTATACTCACTCATGGAAACACTGCGTCAGTATGGCCGAAGCCTGCGTGGATTTTTTTTAGAGAAATATCCTTGTTTCTTCTTTCTCAATTTGACTAGGCGATCACTTTGATAGTGGCCTCGTCGAGTCAGGGTTGAAACCAGTGTATCGACGTCATGTGGTGCTCCTCATGACCAACTCACAAGCAGCGACACTATGAGATCAGATACTGCATCGGCCAGAGACACTATATAGATCAGATACTGTGTACACCAGATACACAATATAGATCAGATACTGTGTACACCAGAGACTGCATAGATCTGATACTATATACACCAGAGATACTATATAGATCAGATACTGTGTACACCAGACACTATATAGATCAGGCAATGTATACACCAGAGACACTATATAGATCAGATACTGTGTACACCAGATACACAATATAGATCAGATACTGTGTACACCAGAGACTGCATAGATCTGATACTATATACACCAGAGATACTATATAGATCAGATACTGTGTACACCAGACACTATATAGATCAGGCAATGTATACACCAGAGACACTATATAGATCAGATACTGTGTACACCAGAGACACTATATAGATCAGATATTGTGTACACCAGGTACACTATATAGATCAGATACTGTGCACACCAGAGACACTACATAGATCAGATATTGTATAGGCTACACCAGATACACTATATAGATCAGATACTGTGTACACCAGATACACTATATAGATCAGATACTGTGTACACCAGAGACACTACATAGATCAGATATTGTATAGGCTACACCAGAGACACTATATAGATCAGATACTGTGTACACCAGATACACTATATAGATCAGATACTGTGTACACCAGAGACACTACATAGATCAGATATTGTATAGGCTTCACCAGATACACTATATAGATCAGATACTGTGTACACCAGAGACACTAATATAGATCAGATACTGTATACACCAGACACACTATAGATCGGATAATGTATACACCAGAGACACAACATAGATCAGGTACTGTATTCACCAGAGACACTATATAGAATAGATACTGTATATGCTAGATACACTATATAGATCAGATAATGTACAGGGCTACACACGGACGGACAACTGCAGTCGTCGTGATGAAAGTATTATTATTGCCTTTAGTTGTTTTGATCACTGCAATGTCTCTCACAGCGTCTACAAGTGGTGATTGTGAAGGAGTTGGATCTAGGGACATACGTATGCATGCGGATTTGTCAGTAATGATGGACAGCACGGAGATGCGATGTGCTGATATGAATCAAGCTACACAGAGGCGGATGTGTGTTGTGTTGAGTGAGGACGATCAGAGACATATCTTGTGTGGAGTGAATGGACGACATGCCAATTCTGACATGTCTCCATGTATGAGGCTATGTCCTGATGGTAGCCGCAATAGGACATGCTTCTCTGTATCAGACGGTAGCCCAATACAGCTTATCTGTCTCTGCCATTCACTACCTGATCACCAGATCTATCCTGTCTACAGGCCTACTGCTACACAAGCCTCATGGTCTCCATGGCAAAGACTGCCAGCCCACAACAAGAGCTTCGACTATACTCGTGAACTATATACACCATCAGAATGTCTGCTTCACGAATATGAATCATTCAACCTGGTGAATATAATAGATGTATAACAACTTTCCAATAATATCTTTAGTGCATCATCAATCTATAATGGTGGTTTCTGGAGTTATCAACCTCACAGAGCAAGAATAGACGCATACCTTCAATTACCCGCCGGGTCTTGGGCAGCGGCTGAACAACAAACAGGAGAATGGCTACAACAACAGCTGGAATCAACCTACTCTGTAGGTGGGGTTCTAATTATGAAATGAAATGAAATGAATCGGGCTTTAGGCCACCTTTGTGCACATATAGGCTAAACTGGGCCAGGAGAACCTCCTGAGGATGGTGAGATGATTGAGATGACACTGTCCTCCAGACACAGGATTCGAAATTCGAGCCATGGCGGTCGGAGGCCGAGTACGCTACCTCTCGGTCACGGAGGCTCCCCACAATACTGACTTTCACACGTGGATGGGGAAGAAACATTTTTTGTTTCTTTCAAACCGCCGAGACCGGGAACCGAACCCCGAACTCTGGCGTGAAAGGCAGCGGTGCTAAGCACTACCCTAGGGCCCCCGCCCTTCTAATTATGAAACGAATTGATTTAGAGCAGTATCCAGAGGCTATCACTGTAAAGACAGCTCACGATGATTTACAGTGGCGAAATGTGATTGTAGATCAAACTTTACTGTATACAGATAAAACAGCCACTCTGTGGCTTCCAATACTCTACACAACACCCATATGGTGAATCTACATCACAGCTTATTACGATCACCCAGCAATGAAATGTGATTTAGTAGGGTTTAGAAGGGATTGATCAAAATAATAATATAAATCGGGTAAATAGACCATAGATTATACCAAGGTTGGAAAGTGTGCAAATGATCTTTGTCGTCAATTATATTTCTGTCTAAAAATTTTTTTTTATAAAATGCTTGAATTAGTTAAAATCCAACGGAAAACGTTTTGGTTTTAATTTTATGATTGAGATTACAAAATGTGTGCTCATGTCAATAAAATATTGAAACATCCTGTATTATCGATTTCACATAGTGCAACTGAATGTTAAATAAACATAAATATCAAATAATACCTTATTATACAAATATTTCAGAAATGATAAGATAATCACTTGGCGACAGTATGTAGCAGATATGAACATAATACTTACAATAAATTAAGCACTGTGAACAGATAAATAGCGTTTTGAGGAAAAATAGTTTTAAAATATATCAGCATTGCAAAATATTGTAATATATTTTTTGTTTGTTTATGCTAACATACGATACAAATGTACCTGTGTATCAGTCAAACACATATTTGACCGATGCTAAATATTATATCGCAGCTTAAATGTACCCTCAAACAAATATTTCTGAGATTATAATATTGTATTACGCCTAGAACAGTCGTCCTAATAATTATGTGATAGCTTAACAGTATCTAAAGTGGTTATGACAGATGTTCCAACTCCTTTCTGAAAGCTACTAAATTAAATCCACCAGACAATCCGGGCAACTCCGAGCTATGGGAGTGTGAATAATACGCAACACAGATACACTGTAGCCTACATTTATGAATAAATGTGACATTTTCCATCATTTTAATGTTTTTAAAAAAACAAATTGGTTGAGCTACACTACATAAATAAAGGTGTTTATGCTATCAATGTATTGATTGTTTGATAGGAGCAAAATATACCATAACGTTTTTTTTTGTTAAGTTGAGTAACAGCCTTAGATATTATTTTTATAATTATGTTGCTTGATCGAGACAAAATTTAGGCTACAATCTATTATTTGATCGATATAATATCCTGCATAACATTTTCATTGCTTGATGTACACTACGGCCAGTATAAAATTATTTTGTTTGATTGAAACTGAATCTGATTCTAAAATCTAAATCTGATTGAGAGGAAATCGAGCAAGATGTAAATTTTGCTTTATGGAGACAACATCTATCAAGAACGTTACTGCTGCCCAATTATATAATTATGTTGCAAACATTGATTTTTTTATCATGTTTATTGATAACTTGGTTGATTGCACGGCACGGTCCGTGATTGATTGATGTTATTTTATTGCAAACCTAATTTCACCGTCAGCCACGAATATGATCGTTTTAAATGTGTTCCATTAGGCGATTATACTACTGTTATTGGGAATGAAATGTGTGTCTAAACATCAAGATTTGCAAATCTTTGGTTTCAAATTCAAGAAATATGACTAGTTTTCACCCAGCGAGACACAACATTATAACGAATGGCTTGGGTATTTTAATATATTTTTCGTATATATTTAACTTTCCAAAATGACATACGCAGGAAAAAAAAGTAATTTTGAACTTAGATGACTTCACGTCTGAGCCATTCAATTGAAATATGCATTTTTGTTTTATATATTTACCGCACCTTGTGGAAATTCTATTCACTTTTGCATGACTAAAATATTACTATATATACAATACTGAACATGACATGGAACACACTAAATAGTTTATCGACGAAAGACGAAAACAAAAATATACTTGATTATGTGTTTGATCATGATAAGATACGATAATAATTTGTCTGCGAACCAGCTTATAATTGTAATAAGCCTAGCAGGATGGAGCCATTTGGACAACAAAAAATACATGCACTCCACTGCATGGTTCTTCGACATATTTTTACCTTATGTTATGTATTATGATTTTACTTATATCTGTGAAAAAAAATGATAGACAACTATGTGAATTATAAATGTTGAATTATTGTGTATTTATATATAATTATATGATAATTATTTGCTGATGAGAACGTGTACCAACACATACAATTAAAGTTGCTAATTTTAGCTGTCATCTCCAATATTAGTATACTACTTAACTACATGTATATATTGCTCTCGCTTAACCAAAACAACATCCAGCAAACCGTGTAGACCCTGATGACAACTGGGTTGAACAACGTTGTTTCATATATGGGACAATCCCAGCAAACACAATACATTGACCCAATGCTGGATTGATGTTGGGCCGACGTTGGAGACGGTGGGCCAACATTAATCTAGCATTGGGTCTATGTATCGAGTTTGCTGGGATGTCTAGTATAAAGTCATGACTGATTGGTCAAATGATTCTGTATATTCATTGTTCTATGAATTGCGTGATTGATTGCATAATTATCATAACAATCATTTTTCATTCTTGATGTTGTAGTAGTGTACAATTGGTTTAATTGTTTTATTATTTATTATTAGATCGAGTGCGCAACAATATATATAATTGCTTCGAAATTTAAACCGCCCTTTTTCTTTTAAAATTTAATTTCTGTGCCATACAAGTCAGAAATAGCTCATAAAGAGTTCAAGCTAACAGAAACATATGTTTGTCGTATGTCGTTTACTATTCTAAAACTCCGTCAGTCCCAAATAATAATTTCTTGTAATTTTTAACATTGGCATAAAAATTCTTCAGAGGATGTTCTAAGCCATGTGTAAAAAGTGTTTACATTTTCTGATATTTCCCCACCCTGTGAGAGTATCTTCAATCAAACATGTGGCAATTTTGTGCGCAACAATGGAAATTTAACCCTTAAAGCGCTGTATTATTTTTGTAAAATCCATGGAGACCAACTATTTTTTTCATTTTTAAATAATCATAGCTGTCTTAGTCAGCTCTTTCTGATTCATTTGAATACCTATGTTATGGGTCTACAGCCATTATAAAGAATTTTACTCTTACAGCGCGGGGAGCGACATTACTTGTCAAAATCAGTCTACAGACGATAAATTCCGACGACGAAAGTCAGTCCCCGCGCTATAAGGGTTAAGCATCACATCTCCAAATATTTGGTATCAATATATAAAATATAATTATTTTTAACCACTTGAAGTTTTTGGTAACTGTAGTGAGACAACTTCAAGTTGGTAATGATTTTTGTTGTAGTGCCTTAAACGTTAAAATGCATACTTATCAGCATCCACTAATATGTTGGGACGTCCCGCTTTTTGCTGTTTATCAAGCCGTTTTGGAGGAAAAATCTTTAAAAAATATTTAAAATATTGTGGATGAAGGAAAAGCGGGTTTTCAAGTGTTTGTAGCTCAAGGACCTAATTCAGATGGTGATAAAATGTCTGTAGCTCAATAACCTAAATCACCTGGTGATCAAATGTCTGTAGCACCAGAACCTAAGTTAGCTCGTGATCATATGTGTAGCTCAAGAATCTTATTTCAGCGTGTAATAAAGCGTCTGTAGATGAGAGCCTAAATGTCTAGCTCAAGAGCCTAATGCATCTGATGATCAAATGTATGTTTCTCAAGAATATAATTCAACTGGTTATAAACTGTCTGCAGATGAAGAACCTAATGCAGCTGATGATCAAATGTCTGGGTCTGTATTCTAGTACAAGAAATATATCGTACCTTGTACGAAAATACGGCCCCTGTAGCTCAAGAACCTAATTCAGCTTGTGATCAAATTATTAGGTATTTGTGGGAATAATATCAACATATAAAAACGTGAATTGCTATCGACAAAAAGAGCTATCAGGCCACAAATTAGAGCATTTTTTTTTGGGGGGGGGGGGGATATTCAAGGCGAGTTGCTTAATGTATTCCATACGGTCCGCTGCCGTCATTATTTGTCTTTCAAACTAGCTACTAATCTATCAGCTTTTGCTTCCGCATACTTCACATCGCCATCACATACCACTGGGGAATGTTCTTGTGACATTTTAATCCCATATCATCGACATCAAACCTTAATTGCTACGGCCACAAACAAGGACATTTTCGTTACCGCGTTTCAGGAAAAAGTTTCCATCATCATCAGATATTAATTTGGCATATATACTAAGCTGTGTCAGCTAATAACCTGATTAACTTTTGGGAACGAGTAATTTCAAAAACATGTAGATCTTTAGCAGCTATTTGTAAGTTACTTTGTGATATTTACGTCATGCAAAAACAATGCAAAATACTTGGACTGGAAAATACAAGGTCTCGCACAAGGATAAACCATGAGAACTTTAGCATAAATAAAATTCAAAATGGCCGACTGACAACAAGCGTATATACCGACCAGTTTAGTCCCAGTTTTTGCTTAGATAGTCTGTGAATGGTTGTTGTATCTCTTATGCAAAATACATTATTATTGTCCAGTGTGAATGAGTGAATATTGCTTAACGTCGCTTTCTGCACAATCATGGCAAAATCGCGACAGAAGGCAGCTCGAATCCGGGAATATGTCCTACTCTTATTTCGAATGACCTAAAGGTTTATTTATAGTGCACAGTACCATAGGCAGCACTACACTCCACGCATTTGAACAGTTTGGGGCAGTGTATATGCACAGCCACGATGACAAATACCCGGCCCGGCCGGGATTCGAACCTGGTACCTCCAGGTTACAAGCCCCATTCGATACGAACGAGCCATCGAGGCCGGCCACATAATTGTCCAATAGATGCAATAATGATTTCACCTGCTCAAATAGTATTCTCAAAATGTACGATATCCAACAAAGTATATTGTGTCCTGGGCGGGGGCCCTAGGGTAGTGGTTAGCACCGCTGCCTTTCACGCCAGAGTCCGGGGTTCGGTTCCCGGTCTCGGCGGTTTGAAAGAAACAAAATTGTTTCTTTCCCATCCACGTGTGAAAGTTAGTATTGTGGGGAGCCTCCGTGACCGAGAGGTAGCGTGCTCAGCCTCAGACCGCCAGGGCTCGAATTTCGAATCCTGTGTCTGGAGGACAGTGTCATCTCAATCATCTCACCATCCTCAGGAGGTTCTCCTGGCCCAGTTTAGCCTACATGTGGCCTAAAGCTCGATTCATTTCACTTCATTTTTTATATTGTGTCCTGCTTTCAAAGTTGCTCTTAATTTTCTTAGAAAATAAAATTGTTTAGAAAGCAGAACACTTTTTTTCAAATAGTTTGTTGAATATCTTAGATTTGGATGCCAATATTTGAGGAGGTGAAATAATAGCTTGATTTATTGGACAATAATGTATTTTCAGAATTTATTTTGACGCGGTAGGTTAATCCACATGGAAATAAAATCAACAAGTTACCATTTTCATGCCCATATTTCGTGAGCAAGGTGTTACAAGGTGGTACAGCAGCTATTCGTAAAATAGAATAACTGAATATGCGAAAACTCTGAATTACTGGTCGTCTTGAAACTTCAGAGCACGAAATCGCCACCTCGTGGGTTTGAATCCCGGATCTGGACTTGCATGTTTTGTAAAGCGTCACCTTTATTCATTACACCCGCATCAGGTTTACAGGCCTGGGTAGATAGTCGGCAAGTTTTAATTTGATCAAGTTAAAATTTTGTAGGGCATATTCCTGATAGTTGTGAGTCGCGGCAGCGTGACACAACTTCAACTGGATCAAAATTAAAAATATCTAGCAGCGAGATTAGAGAGTAAATCAGTGACTGCATTATCAAAATATAAACCATTAACTGGGAATTGGAATGAAGCACAAAATTGTAAATGGGTGTGGAATTGGAGAAAAGGAATCCATTCACTTTTGTATTTCGATGTGCACTGTGGTGAGCACTACGCGATATTACGCGTATGTTTTATCTCAAATGCGATAAAAACAATGGAAAGATCACTAGGTTACCGATTATTATCGCACAACAGATCAACGCAGTAAACACAAAACATTTGTATAACATTTGTACAATGTTTAAACCAACGTCGAAGACGTTAGGCCGACGTTGTACAAATGTTATACAAATGTTTTCTGTTTGCTGGAAACCATGTCTGTGATCTTTAGGTAAAGGTCAAATCACAGGATTCGCCGCGCAGCAAACTGTTGACCAAATACTTACATAAAGTTCATTCGACGTACACTTACATTACGATTACGGGGTGAACAGCAGTACTTATGTAAGTGTTTTTGCAACTGCTCGGACTCCAAATCTATACCATGTATGCAAACAGCAGTACGTGCTTACTTCAAAAGTAAGCAGTTACTGTTGTATGCTCACATACGAGTGTGAGGGAGTGTGTGGAATCAAATATTAATATATCTTCTGATCTGAAAAGCAAAAATGCAGTATCTCCATATTTGTAATGTAAGCAGATACTGCCTTTTGGCTTTAAACGGATTTATTATTATCTAATTTCAATTAGATTATCGACCATTATTACCTTTAAACGCCAGATAGTACCAGATATAGGTAGACCAGTAAAAACAAAATACGCAGTTTCAGGGAGGCATATGCCCTGAAAAATGTCAACTTGATCAAATAACAAAATGCCGACTATATCGGCCATTAATAACATTATTGCTTGATATCTGGTAAACCGTGCCTGATAGTTAGGTCATTACGATAAAACAAAATGTGCTTTTTTGGGGGGGTAGGCTTACATGTATGATATGCTCTGAAAATGTCAAAATGGTTCATATAACTATCGGCCATTATTGACATTAATATGCGAAATATCTGGAAAGCCATGCCAAATAGCTAGGCCATTACTATAAAACAAATTGATTGTGCGGTTTCAGGGAGGGATATGCCCTGCAAACTTTCAACTCGATCAAATTCAAAATTGCCGACTTGAAACCATCATTGGGCCATCATTGAGTTGAAAAAAGGATGCACATTGAACGCGGGCGAGGCGTGAAATTGTGGTGACCGGCTGGCCTCTTGTTATCTATTATATTTCTGAATGGATAAACCTATGGCTCTCAAAATTTATCTACAATGTCTCTATTGTCAAATACCTCAAATTTCTACTTCACCTCCTCATTATTATAATGTCCTCCAAAAAATGCACAATATCCAACAAAATATTTTTCATGGTCCTGCTTTATATGATATTCACTCAATAAAATGCATTTCAAAATAACTCTTCGAAAACTGTAAAATTATTAGTACTTGTGATTAATAGTACTTGTGCAATAATACTAAAACAAACTGACGCGCATACGGGACAATAACTAACACTGTGTAATATACATATGAATTCAATTAAATATCATTAATCATGTTAATAGGGTGTAATTTAATCGTACTCATCATTGTCTATTTTCTTGTAAGCCTACAATTAAATGGTTTAATATTACAGGAAACCACAACCGAAATCATTTGTATGAAAACTTCATCACTTGTTTTACCCTTTAACCGTATGCCGCATATATTCGGGTTTTCTTTTTTATCAGCACATTAAGTACCACATTTTAAATATGTTAAAGATAAAATGTGACATCAACCAGCAAGATTTGATCTCCATTTTGTCAAATCTGCATAATTTTCACTCACTTGAAGTTGTGGATCGCGTCAGCGATCCACAATTTCAAGTGGGTGAAAATTCAAATTGAATAATTTAGCTGTTAAAAGGTTAAAATCTAAATATAAATCTTCAGACGAGCACTTGTACAGGTAAGCTTATTTGTAGACTACAGTGTGCTGCTGCTCTGGGCTCGTGTTCTCGTACCTGAGCTACGATGTTATCGTAGGCTTCGTATTGGTCGAGATGGACATTTTGACCAATACGAAGCCTACGATATGTTGTAACGTGTACGATAATACGAACCCTGTAAACAATCTTATAGTATAGTCGCTAGTGTAGTTCAGTAAAACAAATCTGTTAATGTTCACTTCTACTGGATCCACTGAGTTCGAAAAGTTTTGGTGCCATTTGCGCAGACAAAGGTCATAACCTTTTCAAAGTCATTTAAAGGTCAAGTTCAAATTATCTACTTTTTACGATATGTTTCGTAATATAAACCAGGCAGTGCAAGTCAAATCATTTTTTGTATGCATGTTCATTCCAGGTGTGATGAACCATTTAAATTAAGAAAATATAGCAAATTTTGTCATTATTAGGTCTTTTTTTAGCAATGCGTTGGCCTACTTCGTCTTAACAGAGATAAAGCGCATAGTCCAGCATACCCCCAAATCAGATTACTGCTGATTCTCGTCGGGCGATATGTGGAAAATCAGAATAATTATGAATGATGTTCAATTGGCATCATTCAGCATTTTTAGTTAGACATGTTTTTTTTATATAAATATCAGCACCGTTTTCACGCATTTTGGTGTTCCAACAAGATAAGGCCTACTAAGCAAATATAGGAATGTTCAACTCCGATATTCTGAACGTTCGTCCATCTACATTCTCTTTAGAATAAAGAGTGATACCATGGCATTGAACCATGATATTGTCACCATTTATTTAGCTTTTATTAAAATATATGGGCACAATTATATCCCGGAATGTCTTGTTATCATAATTACGTTCTACAAATTATTTAGGCCTTTGTTGGATGCAATAATGTAGACATAGCATTCTCTTAGGATAGCCAACCCCGTGCTTACTCGTTTTTGTGGGTAATCTATGTTTTGCCGGAAAGAGAGGCCCGCCAAATTCGCTCGGGATGTGTTCGATGGAGAATGGTATAAAATATTATATTGCCGTGCAAAGCCAAAAAGCAGCATCTTCTTACTTCACAAGTTAGCAAATACTGCTTTTTGGCGTTGAAGAGCATGTGAATAAGGGATGGATGGTTTCAAGCGTATGAAATATAAATTTAATAAATATAAAATTTACAGTACTGATTTCACAAAATAGGACAGATTTTTCCTCAGTGGCTGGCCTGCGTTAACGATGGCCAGCCCGTCATTGGCCCGGGCGCAAGCCCGGCGAGACAGGCGCAGAATTGGTTGCGCCCAGCGCATGAAATGGGCTCGAGCCCCTACACGGTTCGGGCCAGGAAAATATACCCGCCCAAATTCTACTTGGGCTTGCACCCCAGCATACTGTGTGGCGGCTAACATGGATGCTGTGAACCATGTGTCATCTCGCCGGGCTGGCCAGGCTCGCTCTGGGCAAGACAGGGCGCGCTCAGCTTGACCACATTCAGCATCATCTGAACAGCTCTGAGTTGATACGAGTGTTCGTACGTGTATACATGTAGACCTGTTGCAGTCCTCATTTATTTCTGCTTAGCCATTTAGCATTTAGCCTTTAGCATTTAGACATTATCTTTAGTATCAGACAAGCAGTTCAGTGTATAAATTCAGAAAATGGGTGGTTTTATGAAGCTACGGTCACTGGAATAGGCCTAACTGAAGATGAAAAAACAGGCACCTGGAAAGTCAGGCTCGCCCGGCGCACCGGTCGAGCTTGAAACTGGACCAGACGAAAAGCGCGCCTGATAGGCGTTGACTCAATTCGCCGAGGTTCTAGATTGGCTTGAGCCCCGGCGATATGAGCGCGGCTCCAGTTATATGAACTTATACCAAAACGCACATTGCGGCCCGGCTAAAGGATTTTATAACTTTGGGCGCATACATGCGAGCCCCAAATGGGGTGGGGAGAGAACATGGGGCTAGCCCAGGGCTAGCCTGCGTTAGCCGGGGCTAGCCCCACTGAAAAAGCTTGTCCCATTTTGCTAAATCAGTACTGTAGTTATGGGCATAACGTGTGGTTCCTAAACATTCACTTGGTGGCGCATAAAATAAATGGCCACACATCACGGATACAATAATGTAGGTTCAAACCAGAGTTTGGATTCAAACCTATACCGACTAGTAATATGAAAACAACCTATATGTGTATATTTTATATTTATTCTTACATTATATATTTTTGGAATTTTCTAACCGTTACTTTATAAAACACATGATTCATAAATACATGATGAATTGTAGGGGAGGCTTAGGAGAGTTGAGCCACAGGGAGAGTTGGGCCACCCCCTATATCACAGTAACGTGAAGCATTATGACCAGGTGGTGCCATCTAACGAATCAACGATGCATTACCTATTGTTTGATGTGATCAGCTTATCGAGCCCATGTTCAGTGACGATTTTGTGTCAAGAAATCGAATATATTGAAAAATGTGTCAACAATTGACTCTAAGGTAAGCAATTTGTTAGCATGTCTATAGTACATAGTAGGATGTTCATTTAGTGTAATTATATTTCGGCTACATTGAGTTTTGTTTGGTTCTTTCTCGTGTTTCTGTTTTCCATGTCCAGAAATCGGTTTGCTATTTTTCATGCTATCAACTTGCCATTTTAACACAATGTTCCTCGGATAGTCAGGCTGCATGCTATATATATATTTTTTTTCAATTTCGTGTTGTTTTTCTGGATTTATACAAGATATTTTGGATAACTAGATGGATCAATGTCAAATTTTGATAGGCTTTTGTTTTCTCCTTGATTTTTGTATCCAATCAACTTCGAACCTTGGCACAATGATCCTGAGATATTGTGGTTGTTTGCAATATTTTTTTTAAGAAACCAGAATTGTTTAACTGGAATAAATCCGGATTTTAATGCCTTCAAAAAGAGGTAACTCCAAAGTGAGGTAACTTTATTGAATGAAGGGTTGTCATTTTAGCTTTTTAGTTTGTCCTCCCTTTTATGATATGTATACCTATTATAGATTATGTGCTAATAACATTTGAAGGCGACGGGTTTTTAAATTTTCATGTCATTTGAATGTCGGTTATTCCGTGGCCTCCAAGTAGTCTAGATATAAATCTTACACGGTCTATCTTGGCTCATGTGATGAGAAAATTCAGTCGCAACATATGTAAGAGAGTTACAAGTGAGGGTCCACCAGATATGGAATGAAAATACCAAAGGATTCCCTGCAACAACTATATGACGGAACGACCCATCGCGTCGATCCCTAAGCCTTGTCATGGGGGTAAAATACCCAGTCATGTCTTAATTGTGTGGCCAAGCATGTTGGAATGGTAATAAAGAGGATCGGATTCAGAGGTTTGTATGTAATGCTGGAAGGCAGTGAAACGTTATGTGGATCACAGGCACATGCAATGTATCCGTAACCAACAGTATTCTTAATCCAAGATGATACTACATTTAATTTCACTGTAAGATTTGTGCTGTGGATAATAATACTGACCGGCTTTCCATCGTTTCCCAGCCAACCTGATCTATTATCTCATCACCCTCTTCTTCTTTTTTGCTATTTTTACCCTTTCGTACTCATACGTTTTCAGGCCAGTTCCAAAACAAGTCATTAGAAGTCACAGAAATCGGGATGACTGATGCTCAATTAACATGATTAATCAAATGATTTCGTAATGTTGTTTATTTCGTATCCAAGGCCTTAGCCCAAAGTACATAGTAAAATAACACATTAAAGCAGATGGTACATATTTCGTAATTTGTGTCTCTCTTTCATACCATGTTTAACAAATAATGATATACTTAATATAAGTGAAATATCATTGAAACACATAAGTTCTATATTGTTATTGAGGATACAATCGGTTATTACATTTTTAAGATAGATATCTCTTAGTTTGTTAATGTTGTACATGTTGATTTCCCATAAACAGATAACCGCTGACATTTTTCGTCATTTGAAGCTGGAATTCGCGTCAGCAATTCCAGCTTCAAATGAATGAAAAATAGCAAAGAACAACTCAACTGGGATATGTTGATGCGGAAGACAATGGGTCTGCTCTGCAAATCCAAAATACAATATCTACTGACTTGTAAATAAAGCATATACTGCCTTTTGGCTTTGCACGGCCGAACGGTGATTAAAAAAACGTAGCACTTTTTGTGTCTCTTGTTTTTGTGTCTGTGGAATATATAAACTATCCTAACGCTGGCTCAACAATAAACCAACATTGGCTCAATGTCTTGTGTTTGTTGGAGGGGGGTGGGAATCAACCCAGCATTGGTTGAGTGGGACTTATTTTAGTGTCACTTACAATATTTTCACTGCTAGAGACGATATTATCATTGTTTATTATCACCCGACAAACATAAATCACATGGAATCATTCGTTAGATGTTGGGCCGATTCTCGAAGCTCTTGGTTGGCCAGTATTGAAGTCGAACAGATCACACCCAATCTGTCTTGTAGGTGTAGATGCGTTGCCTGCGTTGGCCAGTATTCTTACTTTATGCTGGCCCAACACGAGATGGGGTCTGTATCACAGGGGAAAGAGATTTCCCCTGTGGAAATGGATCAGCCCTACTTAGCTAAAAGAGCAATATAGCTCTTTCGATTAAGCAGGGTCGTTCCATTTCAACAGGGGTTCTCGTTCCCCTGTAGCCTGTATGCCGTCCAAAACAGGTATAATCGTGTATACTTATCACATGTTGCAGTATAGATACCCTCATTAATCTGCTGTTCCTTAGAGCTAGAAAATGAGGAATTAACATAACTAATTTATTCGAAACATTTAAATCGAAACATATTTGTCTTTATTTATGCAGGGCCCACTTATATCAAGTAAAAATATTGTCGCAGAACACAATAACAGTTACTGTATCCACAATTGTATTCACAATAATTTGGCTTCGAACAAACTTTTGCTTGGGGGGATTATTTTTAAATCCCAATTTCAAACACATAACCCCATTCAAATAAGTCCAAGTACTACTTTCTATTTGCACTAGTTTTATGTGTGCTAATATTATGTATGATTCGCAGATCGCATGCTTCATAATGTCGCCAATGTATGACCCACTTGTCAGGACAATAACTTCACGCCTTGTAGAATAACTTTATTGCATTCCGCCATTCCTCATATTAAATTGCGTGGATGATTTACCCATCTTCCCTAGAACAAGGCTAGACTTTTCGATTTTGCAGACGGACGTCTGCGACCTCGAGAAGCCTAGCCTTGCTGCATGGAAGATGGATTTACCCTGACGAATAAGAGCGTCTGGCTCACACCAACAAGAAGGTGGCAAAATCAGCATCAGTATATAAAAGGGTCCTGACAGGCTGGTCAGACCCAAGGTGATGTGAAATGAGCACATAAGGTGTTTTTTTTTAAATGGATACATCTTCGCTTAACTTGTGATAAATGACATGGTTGTTGATGGTCATGGTTTTGTACGCCTCCCAGTTGGTGTTGTCTTGAAGTTTCTGCTGAAGAGCTTCTTCAGACGGGTAGGGTTGGATCTGAAAAATAAGAATATATTTTTTAGCTTCCTTGGATGCTATCAAGCCGTTTTTTTTGGGGGGGGGGAGCCTCCACCCCAAAAAATTGGTTACTCCTCTCTAAAAAAGATCCCTTCGTCACAATTTCAGAAAGTTCTCCCCAAACCTCTTTAGCCTGCAGGGAACCCCCTGTCAAGGTACAGTCACTTATATCGAATTTAAAATAATGGTCTCGGGTGTATATGCATGTACGGTAAATATGTTGACATTTTCCATCACTGTGGGTTATTCAAGATAAACTGTGCCACCTTCTAAGGATAGTAAGATGATGATAGATGACCCAGCAGACAAAGATGTTGGATCAGCGTTGGTTTAACGTTGGTACAGCGTCGTAGACGGTGGACCGACGTGAAACCAGCATTGATTCACCGTCTTGTGTATGCTGGGACATTTCGTATCAGAGACTGGTTGAATTTATTAGGTAGTCTATCTTAAAAAATCTAGCTATGAATTGATAAGGAATCCTCTATCTTAGAAAACCATTGCGTATTTTGCAAAACATCCCCATCCATTTAATTGAGTAACTTAATTGTCGTGATATATCTTCCCCTGGCATATGAAAGGGTTTGTCTACCACTTCGCAAAGTATACACACCCCTTTAATATCCAAGATCTTGGCATATTAGTCAGGACGCTCGCATTCAAAATTACGATTAGGGAGGGAGAGAGTATACTATTTAAATCCTTACAACCCTGAAATATTTCAGAAACCATGGAGACAAAATGGTTTTTCAATTTGAAGTCATCCTAAATGCCTCAGTTAGCTCTTTATTTGAATACTTATGTTCTGGGTCTACGGACAATATAAATTTGTAATTCTTTCCCAGTGCGGGGATCGACTTCAGACGTCATAATCTGACGTCGTTAGACGTCAGATTCTGACGTCTAATGTCGGTCCCCGCACTGAACGGGCTAAACCCGACGGAACATGCCAGTCGCAGATGGCAGTTTTGCAGACCAACCGTTGTTCTAAGCTGCTTGATTTTTTCTTCTGTCAAGTGCTGCATGAAAAACTTCCTGCTGATGAGGACTGCCTCTGCACCTTCTGACACCAGACTCACACTGGTGCACCTGTCCATCAAACTGAAAGCCACAGGTTCCAATCCCTGTCAAAAAAAAAAAAAAAATCGTGAGTGAAATATCTCCGCCGTGCAGTGTCTGACAACAGTATACTTATTCAAATCAAATCAGAGCAAGTTTTTTATCTTAATTTTGTTGCAAGTCATGAGATCTATACAACAAAATATACATTATTATTTTGTTTACCAGGAAGGCATATAGTAGTATTTCAACATTTTTTATGTGTTAGCATTCTTAGCTACAGCATTTGTATGAGTTTAGATAGTTTCAACTGTTTAATTCCATTAACATTCTTAGCATTTAAAAAAATCGAAGGAATGTGTGAATACTACACTGCAATGCCAAAAGGCAGTATCTCCTCACATGTAAAGTAAGCAGATACTGACTTGTGGCTTTGGACGGCAGAAAAAACATTTGCCAAATAATAACATTCTCTGCTTCGCAATAGAGGAACCTTTTAATACATAACGAAACTCGTCTCACACTTCGTTAATGTGGCATAAAGTGCATTATCTTAAATGTCTGTCCTCTGAATTTTGTCTGAATTTTTCAACAGAGAGTCTATCTCGCTATCTAAATTTACAGAGCGCAATCCATGAGAGTGATGATGGTAGATTGGTCAGATAATTTTATTTTTCAAAATTTTGTTTAAACATTCTGAAGTTAATGCATAGATAATAATATATCTACAAAAACTTTCAAGTTCAATCGTTCAATCATCTTTAATTCCCCACGCTTCTGCCCCGAACATAACTACTGGGGTCACAAGGGTGTGGCATAGCTGCAGCTGCATGTCTATGATTCTTGTTTTACGTAGTAAGGAGAACAATGATCTACATCCATTGGAATATCTAAATTGTTTTCATTAGCAAAACAGCCAAGTTAGCTGTTAATGCGAACAGTCACTCCTGCTTGTCTTAGTAGGAGGGTATTCATCCAAATTTTTAGCTTTTTGAAGAACAGTTTCAAAAGGTTAACATGTCTTCCTAAATTGTGAAGATTTGGGGACGATTCATATAGGCCTAATCATATTTTCACTACTCGCGCTAGCCCCGAAACTTAAAGTGGGTGAAAATCCAAGCTGGATAATTTGGCATATACAAGTGTAGACATAAATGATGACCCCTTCAATAAATCACTGCTATACTTTTCAATCTTTTCAGGTTCTTCGAACTGTTTTTACAACTAAATAAAGAATCATAATGTTGTTTGTTTTTGTTCGACAATGTGTGTGAAAATCCTCAATAATGTTAACTTAGAGCATAAACCTATACAAATACTTACAAATATTTCTTTGCTCCCAACTTTTTGTAACTGAACGAATAATGTCTGTGTTGGAGGCGGGGCCTTCGCTGTTTTCTTTCTCTTCTCTTTACGACTACCAACCTATAAAATGTGACGCAATTTAAAATTATGCACAATTCACGGTTATGATATCTTGTAGTGATATACGTAGTGATATCTTGTAGTCTATACGTATATATAGAGCCTATACGTGTTCACACATATAGCTCATTAGCAAACAAAGTGTTGTTTGTATCATTTAATTGAGTCACACATGCAACACCTCGATTACTAGGGTGATATTGTAGTTAAAGTTAAAGTTATGAAAATAACATTTGATTCATAAAACAGTGGTCAACCATATTTAAGATGCCGCACAAAGTCAAAAGGTAGTATCTGCTTCCTTTACAAGTAAACAGATACTGCCTTTTGACTTTGCAGAACAGCATGGGGATTGTGTCTATTGTTAATCCTCAATCAGAACGACATTCAAACGACATATGGTAATTAGCTGTTTTAACCCTTTAACCTCCAAATAATTCAATCTGAATTTTCACCCACTTGAAGTTGTGTCTCGCTGACGCGATCCACAACTTCAAGTGAGTGAAAATTATTCAGATTTGACAAAATGGAGGTCAACTGTTTTCAAATATTGGTGATTGATGTCACATTTTATCTTTCACATGTTTAAAAGATGGTACTTGATGTGCTAATAAAAAATGAAAACCCGAATATATGCGACATCGGCGGTTAAAGGGTTAAACACATGGGCTAAAATCATTAATTCGCTAGACGTTTTGAGCTGGATACGTTTGTTCTGGAAGTTTGTCTGTTGATTCTATTTTTAATGCCATGTATTATGTCGTCCCTTGGAGTTAGTAGGTGCTAAACTGCCACTTTACAAAGTGGCAGTTCAGCACCTTCTAACTCCAAGGCGGTGATGTGTATACGTGTATATAATTTGTATTTTATTAAAACTTGCATTGTATCACTACCATGCCAAATATTTATAAATTATCGTATCTTACCCCGCATCACTAAAATAATATGAACGTCCTAAGCTACATTTAACCAGTATTACGTAGGCCTAATAACTCACTGGTGGGTGTTTGTTCTTGTAAATCTCTTCCAAATGCTGCAGGTGCTCTTCTTGTGACAGGCGCACTGAAATAACCAAAGTGACAAATATGTACCCTGTTCAAATTATGTCTAAAAAATTATCTTAAACGGTAAGTCTGACTAATCGGTTTCAATATTATTTAGAAATAATAGGCAGACTCTGGAATGCAAAATATAAGAATTAATATAACATATAGTGTTGTTCTGCTATGGTAATTTTAGGTCCTCTTCGTTTGATTTGAGCTGGATCATGGTCATATGAAGCCCTCGGCTTTAAGTGTCTCAGGTTCAGCCCAAATCCTTAGTGAAGATTCAAATTTAAGGGTCATATACATTAATTTCAGCTGTAACAATATAATGCCTTCCTTGTTAGGTCGTCAGAAATATTGCACATTGTAATGTGCTAATTACAATCGGTGAATAATTACAAAAAACAATATTAATTAAATCATTGAATTTTTTTAAATTTTATTTAAATTAAATATGATGGCTAGTTAATGAGTTATTCATTCGGGTAAGCGATTCAGCCAATGGCGCATCAATGTTGGGTAGCATTGATGTGCCATTGGACGTCGACTCATATTGGGATGGCACTCACTTTGCTCGGTGACACCTCTGTGCGTCAGAGGGGGTAGGCGCTTGGACTTGCCAGGACCCCCGTGGGAGGGTTTGTGAGACAGGGATCTGACGATCGCCTCTAGAGCCATATCCTCTCCCCTGTCTCCCCCGTCTCTGCCGGATTTACCGTCACCCGTGGATTTGTTCATGCGCGACACGGACAACTCACCTGCAGAAAATAGAAGTCATGACGTACACAATTATAGGTGTTTGGAAGGGAAATCCTGAATAAATTTCATGCATATGCGAGTGTATCAGTTATCATATTGGAATTAAAAGTAATACACTATACTCAAAGGGATGAACCACTCGCACAGATTATCGGACTGATAATGTGTTTTCATTGCCGATTTATACTTTTTTATCAGCCTTTATATACAATTAGGTGGGGTATACCACACCTTAGAGACAAAGTGACAATTTTTTCAGAGCGCTGCCGGGTATTTTACACATAATTAGTAGGAGTCAGCACATTGAATACCTGCTTTCATACACGTTAAAGATAAAACGTGCAAATCTGCAAAATGTTCATTCACTTGAAGTTGCGAATCGCGTCTGCGAGACACAGCTGTAGGTGAGTTCAATTTACAATTAAATAACTTGGCTGACACAACCTCGGATAATAATAGCGCGGGCGACAATATTATGTGTTTCAATTGCTTATTTTTTTCAAATATCCCAGAAATAGCCTAATTTGAAATTAGTCATTGATTATACAAATTTCAACAGGTGTAATTTTAAAACATATAAAGATTTTTTTTTCCAATTTGAAGTTGGCAATTGCGTCAGGATGCCAATTTCACCCCTTTAACCGCTAAATTATTCAATTTGAATTTTCACCCACTTGAAGTTTTGTATCGCTGACGCTATCCACAACTTCAAGTGAGTAAAAATCATTCCGATTTCACAAAATGGAGGTCAACTCTTTTCAAATCTTGCTGGTTGATGTCACATTTTATCTTTAACATATTTATTTAAAATGCGTTACTTATTGTGCTGATAAAAAATGAAAACCCGAATGTCAGCGGCACTGGTGGTTAAAGGGTCAAATACATGACAAAAAAATAATGAGTATATCCGAATGATTTTTACTCACTTGCAGTTGTGGATTTAGTCGGAAAATACAACATTTTAAAAACGATTATAATCGTGTTTAGGGGTGTAGGGGTTAACACTCAACTTGAGTGTTAACCCTTACACCCCTAAACACGATTATAATCGTTTTTAAAATGTTGTATTTTCCGACTAAATCACCGAAATTGGGAATGAAATAACTGCTTAAACATCTAGATTTGTAAATGGTGTCAAATTAAACAAATATGGGTAATTTTCTACCACTTGAAGTTGTGGATCGCGGTAGCGAGACACAACTTCAAATGGTTGAAAATGTATATCAATTATTAACTTTGCGTGATAAAGGTTAAATAAGAGAGGCTTCGGAGAACTAAATAGCCACATAGAAAGTTGGGCAACTCCCATATTCTAATAAATTAATGCACTATTCAGAAGACGTTACGAACTGTTCAATACATTATGCATCACTATTCTGTTGATGTATTAGTGACTTAGTTATGAAAATGTAAGGTTGCTGAAAATGCTTAGCCCAATAAACGATTTTATCTAGAAAATTGATTATTTTTTTAGATCAGTTTTTTACAGTTCATTACGTAATAGATGTTCACTATGTAATAGATGTAGTGACATCCAAAGATAATAAGGGCTATTTCATGGCTCAACTATCATGGCCCAAATCTTCACATGCGTGCGCAATTCTGCCCTGCAAAGCACAAAGGCAGTATCTGTTTCTTTGTAGAGTGAGCAGATACTGCATTTTGACTTTGCACGGCAAAATTGATTACATTTTTTACATAACTCGAGTCTCTCCATTACTTGGGTCAAAAATTGGGTCAGAAGTACACCTTCGTTTTTATCAAAATCCAGTTTGACAAGCTCGTCACATTTCAAAGCCAAAGAAAAGAGTATAATATGAAAAAGTAGGAAAAGCAGTCTTGGTTCTGTGTGGATCAAAAATATACTTCAATATTGATCAATAATATGCACCTAGTGAACATTTAATTGTCATTAAAATTAAATAAAAATCAATTGATGTACACTTAACAACGTATAAGTACAATTTGGAAAAGTGTAAATTTCATAATGAGTAAAAATCGGACAAACATATGAAAGATATCTCCAAAAAAATAGCATAACATTGCTAAACATAACCCACTTATACGAGGAATTGTCTTATGTCGTCTCGTGAAATAATTTTGAAGATTACCTATCTTTGTTGAATCCAAAGGTATAGGCTAATTTAAGCCACATACTATTATATGGTCGCTTTGAATACCGTTGTAGGATGAATGCCGTTTTATTAAACTTTTATCAAACGTGAACATTTTTACAATGCGTGTCAACACAATTTCGTAAAAACTATGTATCAAGATATGTAACACATAGGGCCTATGCTACAAAAATTAAGGTTAAACATAAACGTTGATATAATGTATACGTTTATATTGTGGACTGACTTGCTTTTTCGGGGAGGCCGTCTGCGTATCGTCTCGCCACCAGACCGGGAACGTCGGGGTTAGTCGCCAGGAGTCGCTTCAGTACTCGACAGGTGCCGCTTCTGATTACGTAGATCCACTCGGATTTGTTGCTGTCTCGACACATCACCGTGCCGCGTCTGCATGTACATAGAACATGTAGAACATTGAAATTAACATACAAACTGTCAACTGTTGACTGGGTACAGAATGAATGATTGGGTCTTTAGACCACTTTTCTGCATGTAGCCGGGTGTGTGTATGACCAAGAATCTTACATATCTATGTAAAGTTCTTGCTATGACGGATTGAGGTGATGGCCATTTTGGCCATCATGCAGTTAGATATTTGGTTTGTTGCTCAGTCGGTCAAGTGTGACAGGGTCATTAGTATTTAGGTGCGCGTGGCGCGTGCTGACCCTGTGTACGAGGACACATCTCAGCAAACACGCTTAGCGCCTTCTGGGATTTCATCAAGTCAACAAATCGTGTGACAAAACAAATGAAACACTACAAATAAATACATAGCCGACCTGAAGAATGTGAACAGGCATATTTTGGGGTCGTTCCAGGGCAGTTTTTCTATGGGCCAGTCCTGTAGTAGCTGAATCGTCCTCAGGAACTGTATGTGCTCCGGCTCCTTGTCCTTCTCCACGTGCATGAATATATCCACGAAGTCGTCCCTGCCCACCGCCAGCAGCTCCACGTCCACCTTACAGGTGACAGTGGCGCTCCTGGTGGCGCCGTGCATCAACGCCAGGTCCTGGTGAACACAAGAAATAACGTTATTAAAACGTCACGTAGGCATATATATAGTTTTTATATAGCTTTATTTAGAGGTTGCTAAGGAATTAGTATTACCCTTATAACATAGGCCTATACGTTGCTGCACGTCACTATAAATTACCTTAAATGTTAACTGTTGAATTGTTATTTTTTATTTTTTATGAAAAATAGACATTTTTCTAAATTGCATTATTTCATCACCATATTATCAGACATTGACTCTTTTGATCAATGTCAATAATGTGATCAATATTTGCTTTTCTCAGAAACATGTGAGGAACCGATACGGGTCCACCAGTATCCAAGTAAACACAAAGTAAAACATTTATACAAAGTCGGACTAATGTCTTCGATGTTGCTCCAACATTGTATACATGTTATACAAATATTTTGTGCTTATTGGGATAGTATATAGACCACTATTTCACAATCTTGATTTATTTAATTTTATCTTTGGAGATCATGATTGTCCATAACATTCAATAGCTCCAGTTTTATCAATAACTGGAAATTTGAATCATTAATTTCAAAATGACAACTATTTTTAGTGAAATTTGCACTGATGTTTCTGATTTTCACTGGACGACCTTGCTGCTGACAGGTACATAGCCATAAAACACAAGTGATTGAATTGGAAGATCTTATTTTAACATACCAGACATACATAAAAATATTTAATGTAAACAAAATACTTGTTTCCAAAAGACGTGCATTGATAGTTCTAGTCAGACTTATATTTTGTTTCGTTTCCATGGCAGTAGGCCTAAGTTAAGCGTAATCACATTGTGCCATTTTTGTTATTTGTAATAAATGCCCGGCCGTTACCATTAATATGCAAAACAACGATTTGTGAGTGCAAGAAAAAAACAAGGATGTTTTCCATCATATATTTAATTGTTTCTAAGGAAATGTGTGATCTTGGATGCATACCAATTGAATTCAAAATTAGGTAATCTCTTAATTTGTCGAAAGCACTATGTTTTCAAAAATCTTCCCCTATAGTTTACAAAATCCATTGGTTCCATGAAGTGGCTTGACGGTTTATTTATTTGCGATTTAAGGGGGCTCCGTGGTTCAAACTATGCAGCTTTGTGTACCGGACTAATTTTTGAACGTTGTCGTCATAGCAATCGTATGGTTTACTCAAAACCGTTCATGACACATTATGGTTATTTATTTTCTAAATATTGTATTGTATTATTACATGGAACAAAATTCGTTATTATTTAGTAAATTGGAAAGACGGACATTTTAAAATAAGATATCCCTCGCCATGGCAACACAACTATGCATAACTACTACTATTTGAGACAATCGAAACTGTACAATTCACGCATTTTAGATACGTCTTCGTCTTAGATTAATGTTTAAAAAAAAACAATACAGAAGAGTAAGTTAACATGTAATGTGTATTAAAATTGTAAATTATTGCTATGGCAACGGCAATATCGATGTCTACCATTTCAGCAATTAACCTTCTTAAAATGAATTGTTGCACCTGTAGCATTTAGAAATTATCGACAACACAACTGCTATACTCAGACAAACTTCCTCTATGTTTTTTTTTGGGGGGAGGGGGGAGGATATGTGCTCAATCGGCTTATTCGGTGGCCATTGTGTAATGTTTAAATTTGCCGTAGCTGGCAATGCCGTTATTGAAAAACTGGAGTCAGTAGATTGTGAGATCTAATTAGGCACATCTCATGGATTCAAACCATAAACATTAAACTTATGCAAAAAAGCTAAACATACATATCAGTCTAGATACTAGTACACAGCCAAAAGACAGTAAGCCCTATCATCTTTCCTTGAAAGTAAGCAGACACTGCCTTTTGGCTTTCTAGAGCAATACAAATTGTTAGCCCTCTAACCGCCAAATTATTCACTTTGAATTTTCACCCACTTGAAGTTGTGTCTCGCTGACGCGATCCACAACTTCAAGTGAGTGAAAATTATTCAGATTTGACAAAATGGAGGTCGACTCTTTTCAAATCTTGCTGATTGATGTCAAATTTTATCTTTAACATTTTTAAAAGGTGGTACTTTATGTGCTTTTAAAAATTAAAAAACCCGAATATATGCGGCACCGGCGGTTAAAGGGTTACGGGCGCTCCGTGGGTCAAACTATGCAGCTTGTGTACCGGACCAATTTATTTGAAAGTTGTCGCCATAGTAACTTGTATGGTCTAATCAAAACCGTTCATGACATATTACAGTTATTTATTTTCTAAATATTTTACTGTCTTTATACATGGAGCAAAATTCATTATTTAGTAAATTGGAAAGACGGACATCTTATGATAAGATATCCCTCGCCATGGCAATATAAAAAATGTTTAAATTGGCCGTAACTGACATTGCATGTTGAAAACAATGGAGTCAGTAGACTATGTGCTCTAAGGCACATCTGATGGATTCAAACCAAAACATCAAACTTGTGCAAAAAAGCTAAATATACATAACAGTCTGGATAAAGTACATTGCTGTACACAGCCAAAAGACAGTAAGCCCTATCATCTTACTTTAAAAGTAAGCAGATACTGCCTTTTGGCTTTCTAGAGCAATACAAACTGTCAATATAATGAACTTACACCAAAGCTGTTGCCCCTGTTTAGGAAGGCTGCCGTTCTCACATATGACTCTCCTGTCTTCTTATCACTCTCAAGAATGGTCACAACAGCTGCGATGGGAAAAATTAGCATTATTAAAAAAATGGAAAAAACGTAACCCTTTGCCAGTTAAACACGATTAAATCGTTTTAATCCGTTTGATTCGCTGAATAAATATGTGTCATTGGGAGCGAAATTTTACAAATATGAGTATTCTTTACTCTCTTGAAGTTGTGGCTCGCGGTAGCAAGGCACAACTTCAACTGAGTGAACATTTAAATTATATAATCTACCGCTTTAAGATTTAAAGTTGAAATTATTTTTTTAATCGTGTGTCTGAAAATGCCAATGATGGAATTTTTAAATCCTTAAAGTGTTTCATCGCCGCTTGCACACCCTGTTTGAAATGTGTTATAATTTGCGACCCGCCACACACAATGCAAAGCGAAATTATTTTTTTCTAATATCATCATTTTAGGACAATACTACCATCACAGCATTGATAGCCGTACCCTTCCTGTTTAATAAAAAGAAATATTTGTTTACATGTGTGCTACTACTTTTGATTTTAACCTATAAAACGCTAAAATATTTTTATATAAGGCTGAGAGACCAAAGGTTTTTTTCTCAATTTGACACGATCATACATTATTTAGTTCTTAGCTCTTTCAGCTTTTATTTCCACAGACCTGTTCCTGAGAGGATAAAGTAGAAATTATCCGCGCGATGACCTTGTCTTATGATGACTCTCTTCGCTTCAAAGCTGTAACAAAATTAATAAGTTAATCTTTAGATCAATTGGTTTAAAACACTGGGGAATGATTCATTCACTGTATCAAATAACACAAGCGACACTACCTTTTGGCTTTCCAGTGCAGAATAGGTGCATTGGAAAACGTAATGTTCAGGCCCACAGATAAATCACCCATGTGCACAGACATATGGCGAACCCATTTGGAAACGTCATTATTATTAGAACATCTAGACGACAAACTGAATACATTTATGGCACATGCCAAAAATTCACTTGATGGAACTTTCCCACCACAAAATAATGTAGTCATCATGCGGTGTTAATAAGTATAAACTTGCCTCGTGAAATAATAACCAATGAATTTAATGTTTTAATTGTTAAAATAGTGTTCGACTGATGTATTTTAACAGTGAAAGGTAAAATTAAATAAACTATACTCCCTTATTATCAAAACTTTCACACTTAAATTGTACAAACACAGTTACTTACTGTTCGTACCACCCTCTGCGTACCAGAGATTTTTGTAGTTTTATTGGGAACTCGCTGAAAGAGTCCACAGACTGCTGCAGAGCCACCAGCGCCAGATGAAGCTGCTCATCCGTCCTCTCTTCAGGAAGCAGTGACAGGATGGTCCGAGCCTCTACACTCATATGACTCTGATTTAGTGAAAAATAACAACCATTACGGTGTAACAAGATGCCAATACGAGCTATGTGACACATGTTTTAGGCAGTCATTAATTATTCAGATTCGGAATATTTTTTTGTTCAAAAACATTTACAAATCATCCCAATCACGGCTCGTCCGGGTCTCAATTAAATTGCTGATAACTACGTCGTCATTTGGAATATAAATCATTTTTGTATAATATAATGATACCAGAAGCTGCATAAAAACATTTATGCCATCGGCAATCACGTAACACAATTAGCTAAATATTTTCTGTATTGTCCTTTAGATTTAACTATATACTTATGATATAATCGGATACCGGTAATCGATTGTTGGGCCTTATTTTCCAAATGAGCTTCACACCGCAAAATCATATTACTAAGGGCTGGTGGGATTTGAAACATATTGGATGGTAACTACTAGCAAAGGCTCCAATGGATCCTGTTTAAGTTCTCTTATAGGTGTACATTTAATATTTTATATTCCAATGACATTAGATATACAAACGGTGCTCATTTGTGTGCGATATGGGAAAATACAGCACTCGTTCATTGAATACATTGAACATGTGCTGTATTTTCACATATCGCACGAAAAAGGAACACCGTCTGTAGTTTCTCAAACGATCAAGTCACACATATACTAGACTACCAAACATTGTGCTTAATTTACAGCTAGAGTGCGATATGGGCTGATACCGATATACGTCTCGTAGTGAAAAACACAGCACAGAGTGTGAGAATTACTTAAATTATGCATTTCATGTATCTATTTTCATGTTATCAAACTGTTATGAATATTGTATCTAGTACACTGAATTAAATTGAAAATTACATAATGTTAACAGGTGATGATGATATAATTTTATAATGAATTATATTTGTTTGGTGATCTAACCTCTTTCTCTGCACAGAATGACAAAGGATCGAAGCTGAGGCCTCCCGTGTACTCAGATTTACGGCTGTTGAGGAGCTCATCCTGGTACTGAGCAAATGACATGAGCCGAGCATCTGATCCCTGTGTGTGTGGCCTAGTAGAAACATAATAATACTGTACAGCTTAACCCTTTAAGCCCTCACGATGCATTAAAGCATCATTTTACATCCCTGAAATCAGACCTAATTTTCCTACAACTACATGTAAGGGTTTTAGAACGGAAATTTCCATGAAACTGGTTTACCAATACATGACAATTTTCTTTACTTTTTCACCCACATCAAATCATCTTCATCCACTACAAGTCGAGAATTGCGACAGCAATTCGCGGCTTGTAGTGGATGAAGATGACAATGTAAAGTCAGGCTTGAAAGGGTTAAACAGTTACAAAATTAATACAGCTAAAAAATAAAAAAATCTGAAATTCGCTAAAATTTAAACACGCGATAATTACCAGATCTACAATAATTGCTATTAACTCTTAAAGCTCTGAATTTTTTATGAAAACATTGAAGGCCAATGAATTATTTTTGATTTGAAATCATCATAAATGTCTTGGTTAGCTTTTTCCAATTCATTTGTATACCTACGTTATGGTTCTACGGCCATTAGAAATAGTTTTACTCTTACAGTGCGGGGATCGACTTCAGACGTCAGATTCTGACACAATTTCAAGTTGGTGAAATTTAAATTAAATAATTTAGCGGGATCATGGTTAATTATGTATCATAACAATATCAATGCCTACTTACATCGTGGAGCGTGTCGCCTGTAGCAGCAAAACCACCGTCCTGACAGCACGACGGAAGCGAATCAGGGGCTACAACAGACAAGACTTCTACTGATAAACCGGATGAAATATCAAACAAGAGGCTACAACAAGCAATAATTATACAGATAAATCGGGGGAAATATGCCATGTCCAACCACAGGCAATAACAAGCAATACTTTTTACTGATACAGCGGGCGAAATAGGAGATAATAGTACAGCATATGTGTTCATTTTAAATACAATTTGTACTATTTTGAGTAAAGTTGGTGTCAGAGAAAAAACTTCTACTTATCTGTCAAGGTCAGAACATGTTGAGATCTATTCCCATGACAGGTATTCTAAAGAAGCGGGAAAAGGAGCTAACTATGACATTTATGCTGACTTCAAATTGAAAACAAAACCTTTGCTCTCTTGGTTTTTAAAAAATATGTCAACGTTGTAAGGTTCAATCTATAATAATTTTTTTGTCAATTCGGTTGGTGATTATAAGGTGGGATTCGCGGTCGAAATTCAAAGCTCACGATGCAAAAAATTTGAACAGATGCCTGGGTCTATATGTTGAGTGTAAATAAACAAAATATCAAGGTGGTACCAAGTTAAGGTACCATCCACCCAGTGTATCTAACAGCCATACATACATCATATTAAAACGGTGTTTGTTCTCCATACCATCTATCATGTTTACTAAGCAATCAAGTGATATACATAATGATAATATCAGGCCGGTACCAGGTTTCAACATCTTTCTTGTGCACGCTAAAATAAAATGAATGAGGTTTTAGGCCACCTTTGTGCACATATGGACTATACTGTACCAGGAGAACCTCCTGAGAATGGTGAGATGAATATGATGACACTGTCGTCCAGATAAATTATTCTATATACGAGCCCTGGCGGTCTGAGGCCAAGCTGGCTACCTCCTAGTGACGGAGGCACCCACACTATTGAATCTTTACGTGTGAGCGGAGAAGAAACATTTTGTTTCTTTGAAACTTGAAGGCCAGAGTGAGGTTCGAAACCGCGATGTCCGACTTTCCAAGCAGGCGGCTTTAACCACTGCATCAGCCCGCCCCCCGCCCTTTTGGCGCGCAAATAATATAAAGACCAGCTCAGCAAACACGATACGTTGAGCCAATGTTGAGCTGATGTTGAGCCAGCTTCGAATACATTAAATCACCATTTCGCATGCTTGGATCAGACCAGTGCCAAGGGAAGGTCCAGCTGGTGGTCACGCAACCCGTATTCTCGTACAAGTTATGATATATCGTAGGCTTCTCATTGGTCGAGATAGCCATCTCGGCCAATTAGAAGTCCACATTACATATATCGTAACTTGTACGAGAATATGGGTCCAGGCATGATGAGGGAAAATTGGTTTATTCTAAGAGATAACTGCTAGAATTAACATTCCAAAACAACCCTCGAGCTCTCTTGTATAACTGATTTCGTGCAGATGGGTCACACAAATGTGGTTAAGTAAAAATATTGATATGAGCTGCATATAGCACTTATTCGTTGTTTAAAAATGTTGTGATAAGCTACTTGCAATAACATATCAACCGATAAATTCAAGCGATTTAGTCATTTAGTGCATAATCCCTCGGAGATCCGGACTCAAAGCACACAAATAAGTTGCTATACTCGTATTAACGCAGTTTTGCATTTTAATATGTATAAATTCATTTGAAATATATTTTGACTATGTAAATGTATGCTAACATAGACATTTATTTTTTTCAGCGCGGGGACCGACTTTAGACGTCAGAATATTTTTATCGTAGACCATTGTCGTAGACCCATCAGATATGTATTCAAATGAAGCTACCTAAAACATTTATGACGATTTCAAATTAACAAAAAACTTTGCTCTGTTAGAAAAATATGTCAGCGCTTTTTTTTCCCTACATTTAGTATAGCGTTGTGATTATACATAATTTCTTCGTTCTTCCATGATTTGTCCGGCCTCATTTTAAATGTGTTCAATGTTATACGTGCCTCTGCTACTTCCTTTGGTAGGGAATTCCAGCGGGTTATTAATCTGCTTGGAAAAGCTTTTCTTATATTTTTTATCCGACTTTGAATAATTTAACATTTGTATAGCATTTGTACATTATCCTCGACATTGGTCCAACTTTGTACAAATGTTATACAAATGTTTTCTGTTTACTGGCTAGCAGTTTAATGATTTTTTCCATACCTGCACTTTCTTATGCCTATGAGCCATCCATCTCTGTTTGATGCGTGCCACTGACCTGGTCACGGTAAACCAGTGCCCCATCCCCGGCCGGTACGAGGACAGGGGGCCTTTAAGGTGATTGGAACGAGGTTTACTCTGGAAGTTAGGATGGCTGAAGGACGGTCTGTGACCGGGAGATTTTCTGGCCTGCAGGTCCACCTCTCTGGCGGCCATACCTGAAGAGAGAAGCTTCACGGGGGGTCTGGGACCCGGCCGCTCTGTCCGTTTTCTGGTCATCCATTCTGTCACCACAGAGGCTGGTGTACACCCAGACCCTTCAGTGTTTCCCAGAACAGCCTTGACTTTGGACCATCGCATCAGATTTGCTGGTGCAAGCGTTCTCTTGCTGGCCAGCCCGTGTACAGTTGTTGTGGCGTTGTCAGATTTGGCAGCTCGCGTTATCGCTGGAAGCTGCACGCACATGTCACTGTTCTTTCTTCTATTTGACACCTGGGGAGGATTGTCACTAGTCACCAAAGCGGGTAGAACCAGCTTCCCATCAGATGCCATAGTTGCGCTAAAATCACGATAAGCAGAATTAAACTCTTTGTCCTACTGGCTGGAAATGATGTTTTCTTGTTAACTTCTGTCTTTCCTTCTATTTGACACCCGAAGAGAATTGCATTCTTGCTAACTCTGTTTTCACATGTGCAACGTCAATCTTAAGGTGAAGTGATATCAGCACTATTGAAGAGTCTGTTGAAATCCAATTCTACAAACGGCCGAAACTATAGTTCACGTTACCTCGCTTGAGGCCATATCACTTCTCCAATTATTTGTTGTATGAAATAGTTGACATTGTGATTATGGAAGGTTAATAGCTTTCTAAAACCACAAATGGATCACTCTGTGTTGGTTCAGCAGTCCAGAATAATTGACTATTCAACATAGAACCAATCCGATATGGTTTGTTTGACAAGGGAAGCATAATAATAATGCAAAACTCATCATTACAAAATAGTGCCTCTATCTTAAATTTTAGGAAAATAGATTTCTTGCTCCAAATTCAGCAGTCAGTTGAAGATGACACTGTTGGTGCGAATGCCTGTTTCCAATCAATGAAAACATGTCTTTCAAACATACCTTTATAATATGCAAGATGTACTTTATCTGACACCTAAACCATCACCTGCGATAAATATCAGTCTAACACTTTGCTTTCAACACACATCTTGAAACGCAATATTATAAACGTCGCTCTAACGTTCCAAAAGTGTGACGACACATTCGCCACACATTACACAATCCAGAAGATGAAGGTGATGCAGATATAAGCATGGGCAGTTCTGCCGTGAATATGTCCATCATTTTGATGAGTTCGACTCTTCATTCTGCGGGTGGATGTTGCGATGGCAGGCTACTCTCTGAACACCTCATCCATGCGATGTGTCCGCTGTGAAATAGTTTGTCAACTGGATCTCTAGTTCTGGAGGGCGAGACGGCGAGTGATCCCTGCGACATATCCGGACACGAGAGGCTGATCCAATGCTGGTTCACTGTTGGCCCGCCGTCTACGACGGCAGCCCAACAGTTAACCAACATTGGATCAACGTCTCGTGTCTGCTGGGTGGCAATGTGACTGATCAGCTTGACCAGGTTGTTCACGTAACAGAAGGCTCTTTCTCACCTCCCTGACCCCACTTAGCTAACAACTCCCACTGAGATCTTTGCAGGCCCGGTTCCTCACGATAATACACCCGAATGTCAAGAAAGAACAAAACACACCATGATAAATAACAGCAAGCAGTGGATTTCAAGGTAATTGATCCAGCAGACCATATCTTCTTGATTACCGTCCCCAAATAGATGTGCTGCAATAGGTGCATACATGGTCGCATCATAAACATTACAGGGCTCGGCCTTGGCTGTGCTTTGCAAAAACAAAAGTCTGTATCTGCTTACTTGTGAAGTGGGCGGATAACGTCGTTTAGTTTTGCACGGCAGAATACAGGGTTTATTGGTTGAGTGGATTAGGAGGATCATCATTAGTCCTTTCCCGGTTGATATTAGACGTTGGGCCAAAGTTAGTACAGTGTCTCTGACGATAATCCAGCGTTTGGCCAGCGTATTATGTCTACTGGATCACGTCGGGGTGAATGAACAGTTTGTAAATTATATTACATGAACTGTGCTCTGTATTATATGGTATCGGTATGCTCTGTCGCGCAAAAAAAAGGCAGTATCTGATTACTTCCCAAGTAAACAGATACTGCCTTTTGTCTTAGAGCAGTATTGGTATCTATATGTCCACTAATTTATATTATATGAAATGAAAATTTTTATATTTTTCTTTCCTCAATCGCTATGGAACAGTATTATAAACGCAAGTATTGGGATGTTTTTAAATTCTGATATTATAATAATGGAAATCGGATTTTAGACAAGACCGTTCGTATTAAATATAGCACATTTACATTATCATTTTATGTAAGTATATATATATATGTAGAGTAGATTTACCCACTCTGACTAATGTTTTTGTGTAAGCCTATTCTATGTAAATATCGTAATATTTTATGTGTATTTGTCTGTCTGTCTGTCTGCCTGCCTGCCTGCCTGTCTGTCTGTCTGTCTGTCTGCCTGTGTTTTAGGGGGCCACAATGCAATCTCTAGGGGAGGGGGACTGGAGTTTTTTTTTAATACATAATTTCGGGCGGACTCTACGTGAAATAAATAATTTACTTCAAGAATATTTTATATAAACATGTAATACAATTTTAAGTTTTCAGCGCGCTGCCGAGCCGGGTTGAGATAAATAATTTATCCGCAACAAAAACAACAAAAAGAATATTTTATATAAACATGTAATACATATATAAACATGTACTTATTAAAAAAATAGTATAACATTAAATCAACATGAGCAAATTTGGGATAAAAAAACTGAAGCTGAAGCATGTGAAATACACGTAGTAATGTAACAAGTTTAAAACAATAGTTTACCAATAACATTTTGATGTATTTGAGAACGATCTTCAAGTAAAGAGGTGAACGAAAAGTGCATGTAAGTAAAAATGTATCTAATGGAAGTAGTATAATGTATTATGGTGCGAATAAATAAATTAGGTAGTAATAAATGAAGTAGTATAAATTATCAACCCGGACCATAATAATCCGCGTATAACTTAGAGCTTGATCCCCTTCATTCCGGTTCAAAACCACCTCATAAAGCACCATAACAAATAATCTATAGCACCAAAGTATTAATGAGGGGGATAATTAAATTCAGACCTGATGGGACACAAACTACACACTTTTTTATTTGTTTTATATCAGCTACAAAACGTACGTTCTTTTATTATGTATTACTATGTGTTAGTGGCATTTAGAACAGAGTGGTATTTTGAAATAAAATTGTCATACATAACTTGGATAATACCGTCGGGGTTAAAGAGAAGTGGTTGTGCCGCGTAAACAGCAGTAACTGCTTACTTTCCAAGTAGGCAGTTACTGCTGTTTCTCTTCGCATGGCAGTGCCTGTGGTGATCTTCTCTCTACTGCGGGATTTCAACAATAGCGGTCATCAACACTATTATACTTTCAATCTCTACCCAGTGTTATATCATACTTAGGCCTAGCCCTTATCCTGTTAAGTTAGTTCCTGCTAAGTTAGTCTCGCTACCGCGATCCACAACCTCAAGTGGGTAAAAATTACTCATATTTGTTTAATGTTTAATGTTCAAGTTAACTTAGCATGTATATTTTACCGAACTAATCCTGTTGTATATAGTCTTGTACATATGTTCATTTTAATGACGCATAAGTCGATAAATATCTATCTATCTATCTTTATTTTGAGACTGAACATTTTCAAATTTTGATGTTTAGGCGGTCATTTTATTTCCAATGACAGTGATTTAATCGGCCAATACAACAGATTAAAATGACTTTAGTCGTGATTAGCAGGCAAAGGTATAACGTATAAAATGGCTGAGTTTAAGGGATTATTTTGTAATTGTATTGCGCAATAACTTTGTCTTCTTTAGATTCATTACAATTTGTTACTTTATCCAAATTGCTTTTTTTGGGCTTTTTGGGCTACACTGAAAAAAACTAATTTGCTTCATGATCACTATACAACCGAATAACCCATCATCAGTTTCACACACAAGTATAGTGCATTACAAAAGTTACAGGCCAGTAATTTTAAAGGTGATCTATCACCCCTTATATGGTATGAATAATTATGTCCTTATTATGGGGTGATTGGCTATCATGTGACCCTCTCAGAGGGTCACATGATAGCCAATCACCCCATATATGGGTTGAATGGCTATCATGTGACTCTCTCAGAGGGTCACATGATAGCCAAGCACCCCATATAAGAAAACACTTGTGCCTCATCTTGTGACAACTTTGATTTATGTGTCACAAAATTATTCATACTTTATAAGGGGTGATATATCACCTTTAAGGAAACTAAGTATACGTTCTCTCACCAAAACTTTTATGCAAAACTGAAATGCAGTATCTGCTTACCGTATCCCCGCGCATAAACGTGCATGCACTTATAAGTGAAAATCGCTTGTTTTAGGGATGTTTTAAAATCGTTTTATGTTCGAATATAAGTGCATGCACTTGTTTTCGAAAACTAAGTGCACCCCTCCAAATAGGAATTTTTTTTTTGTGTCACCAAATCTGACACCTTGAATGACAAGAAGAAAATAGTCTATTAAATCACATTATAAGAATCACCCCCGTAACACCCGCCCCCATTTAGCCGATTATTGTTAAGACGCCAGAATTATTGAAATAAACTTTGCACTCATCTAAACAGATTCTTGTGGAGTACTATATCTGCGAAGAAAAAATAATGCACAAGTGGGCGCCAGCAGTTCACAAAGGGTGGGAGAGTGGGGATGCGTCATGTCAGTGGGGAGAGACTCCGTGGTTGGGCAAGCCTTTAATCTCATTCAATGAGAACGTCGTTTTTTACAACAATGATCACGTCTTAAGCCCTCCTAGACAGAGGTGTGGACGTCACTGTTGACAATGCAAACATGCACTATATGGAATGATGGCTGGCTGTTGAAACAGGGAAGATTTTTTGCGCCTGGCAACTAGACTTATATTTACATAGTAAATGCAAATTTTTGTTTTTGTCTTGAAATAAGGTTATATAATGCACATCTCGATGCTAAGATGGTGTATTAATAAGGCTATACCTACTATAAATGTCGTTAAAAAAACAAATAAGTTTACAAATTTGCATTTCTATGTCAAAATATTTATCATTTGTATATTATAAAGGTAATTTCAAGCTCGAATATAAATGCATGTATTTTTCTAAAAAATATTTTTTAGCAGCCCAATTGTCATTTGTTCACTCTAGACCAGTGTCCCCCCGGGAGCTACAGAAAAACATAATTATACAGGTGTATGTTATTATCAGAAAAGTAGGGAATTCAGTATGGGATGAAGCCGAGGCCTTTCCCACAGCTAAGAATGTAGAGCTCCGAGGGTTTTAACTGACTTAAAACACATCCGACCATAATGAGGATCCCTCATAATCAACACCTCGATTACACTTGACTAATTATAGCACCATAGGACTACCATGATAGTTGGGTCTGTACTTGATCAACAATAACTCTGCATTCCCGGCTTAAAATGTAGTGGGACAAAACAAATAATGTAGTGGTGTGTTTTAGAATTGATGACAGAAGTCGGGAATCATACAATTGAAAAGATGTTTTCGTCTACTGTGCTGAAAAAACCAGTGGAGCTAGATTGAAACCTCTACCCTCCTAGCTCCTTGCCGTGTCGTCCTACCTGTTTCAGCCACTGGGGCTACCTAGCTCCCACCTGATGGTGGGGGTGAGGGAGAGGAGGGGGGGGGGGGGGGGTCTTTACATGCTAGCACAAATGTGCCACCATTTATGGTGGTCGTAATTTGAAGTGAATGACCTGTAGACGAATCACTCTAAATTACGATCAGAATAATTTTTAGAAGCAATGTCGAATGCCTTCAAGAACAAAATAATTTTCAAAACACATCGGATGCTTGTTATGAGTCTAGAAAAATATTTTTTGCATACAACTGTAACACAAATTGCCAAAGACGAAGCCAGTATAAAACTGTTTACGTCATGTTACCAGGTGGTTTCCAAAACATATGTTACCGGTACTAAAATGTTTACGTTTTGTTATGCTAACTAAATGTAACATAACATTGTTTTTGGAATGGGATAATCGTATCATAGAATGCGGGACAATATAATGTATTCAGTGATATTGTGTTGCAAACCTTTTATTGGGTCACTCTTGATATGCCTACACACAGTAGACTTTCGCCAATGCCGTCAAGTACGGGCCAGAATTATTTGTCCGTAATAGCGGTCTGACCGCATTAGTGATCAAGCAGCAAATGTCACATGATCTCCAGGACTGGATAGTAATTTCGGTATGATTGTTTTTTATGATCCAGTTAATCAAATAAACAATAAAAATAACAATTATTTTTTATTTTATTTATTTGAAATGTTAGGAGTTTTTTATGGTTATTATTACATATTATATGTGCTATAAATAATTAAGTTAAGTAAAGCACAGTTTACTCTCAAATGACAGCTTTATAAAATGTAGAGTCAGATGATAGGTCTTCAGACTTGATATCGGGCGATAAACCTGCAGTTTTTTACATCTGATATACTGAACCTTATGCATGTTTTATGTCAGCTGGATCACGCGCACACACATTTGTATTTTGCTTGTTTAGAAATTCTGCCGACGCTAGGTTTGACTTTATCTCCTTTTGTTAGCTTGGTATTCTCACGAGTAGACAATGTGTTCACACGGTAGATACTTGCAGTGCTACATACAATGCTGGGTTAATGCCGGGCCAGCGTCGCAGACGGTGATCCAACACGCACCCGGAATTGTTTCAACGGCTCGTGCTTGATGTCAACACGAGCAACTACTTGAATTGACATGTTATTTTTTGTTATTACTTGACATTTATTTTTTACGTGTGATCCCACGAAAAAATACATGCACACACACGATGTATTGATAAGCCTTCAAAAAATATTCGGGGAGGTATTTCGCCGAATATCCTTTGATACATAGGGGAAGATTCGACGATTAATCTGGCTAACATTATAACAATTAGGCCTAACGATGTGTTTTGTGAATGGGCCATAGTCGGTGATGCTCCGGCGTGCGATAGAAGAAAAACGGGGGTGCGTCGTGAGTGTGATGGTGATGTTTTGACGATGTCGTGGTGATGCCTTGACGAAGTCATGGCGATGGATTAGTACCTTGTAGAGAGTATATAAAAAATGGAGGTATTTTACGTGGAACTACATATCTTGTGGCTGCCGAATGAGATCATGCATGAAGAAAAGATTACTTTTGTTTTGTTTGATATCACTGGGTATAGATAAAAAATAGAGCACTCAGGCGAAAGCCTCGCAATAGCATAGCCGATGCTTCGCAGATCATAGCCCAGTAGGAGTGAGAGTGGTATTCCACTACAGTCCAGCAGAGATCAGTTTAACGCTATAAAAATCACAAAACGACAAATATGATAGCAAAATAAAACATACCTTGCGTATTCCCTGTATGTCAGCTAATTGTCGGGTATATTGTTTACCGATATCAGCGCCGAAAATAGAATATTCAAACACATTAGACCAACTACCGATACTACTGTCTTCAATTCCACCATCATCGCTGTGTGTTCACTGTGATTGTTTGCACGCTGTTATGCGGGCATGTGCTGTGAAATGTCAAAATCTGTCAATATACTAAAAATACAGCCATGGCAAGAATACATGGACCATGTGAAAATATTTCGTCAAAAATGAAAAATGAAATGAATCGGGCTTTAGGCCACCTTTGTGCACATATAGGCTAAACTGGGCCAAAATATTTCGTCAAAGCTGAGTACAAAATTAATACAACCCACATAAATCGGTATAAATCGGTATCAAATGAAAAGTAACTGATCAGAATATTATGCCACATTGCAAATACCAACAGACTGCTATAGAGTCGAGCGTTTTACAGTAGGCCTATATAAAGCTTATTTATTTCGATTCAAAGACTAATTTGTGTTTTTTAATAGTCCAAACATGGACACATGTAATTTATGCAACGATACGTTTGAAAAGGAACACACACAGCCAAATAAGATAAAAAATAACTCCCTTTGGGGAGTTATGAATTAGGTAAAAATAACTCCTTTGGGGAGTTCTTTTCCAATGGCGACAAAGAAGAAACTACTCCACAAGGAGTTAATAAATGATTTTAAAAGAGACGAAAATACCCCTAATGGGAGTAAATACATAATAATTATGTTGTGGAGTAAAAAAAAACAATTATGAGCCGGGCGACGTTGCTTAACTTCAGTGATCGAGCTGACACCGATGAGACAACGCCGTATTCCGTATATGGAATGCTGGCCGACTGTTGTGTGCTGCTCGGCGCTGTACGGCGATATTTCGCCGATGGTTCTTGGCAATGAAACATTGAGAGTGTTCTCGATGCCCAATGACTTGGCGAAGCATAGCGCATGGTGGCGCTGCTCTGGCGACGCCAAAACTTGTGCATCGCGAAAGCATCGGGAAGCTTAAAAAGCCCCATGGTAACATGAAAAAATAAACAAATATCACTGATTCAAGTATAGATAGAACTATAATCAAAATAGTAGGTATATTTATAATATTTTTTTACATCACGTACATCTATTGCTATGACAAACCAATTTTAGGATTTAAAAGTAATGCACATGTAATATGAACAAAAATCAGAAATAGGATATGTCAAGGCCACGTTGTTTTTCAGGAGACTTAGCATCGTTTTCGAACTAGCGAATGCCAACTCATTTTGCCAGATTGGGTCACAAGCCTGAACTGAACTCTGTTTTACGTATCTGTATCTGTGGTCACCACAATGTTGGCTTAATGCTGGGCTACCGTCAGCGACATTTGCCCAACATTTAACCAACATTGGAATTGGAGGACATTGTGTCTAACCCTTCAGCCGCCAAATTGTTCAATAGGAATTTTCACCCACTTGAAGTTGTGTCTCGCTGACGCGATCCACAGCTTCAAGTGAGTGAAAATTATTCAGATGACAAAATAGGGGTTAATTTTTTTTCAAATCTTGCTGATTTATATCACGTTTTACCTTTACGTTTTACATTTTACCCTTACAGTACGGGGATGGACATTAGTCGTCAGAATCTGACGTCTGTTGACGTCAGATTCTGACGTCTAAAGTCCATCTCAGCACTGTATACATAGTAAGAGTAAAATATTTCTAATGGCCGTATACCCATAATACAGGTATTCAAATGAATCGGAAAGAGCTGACAAAGAGAGTTATGGTGATTTCAAGTTAATAATAACATCTACTACGCTAGCCCAACATTGAACCAACATTGGGTCGGTGTATCGTGCTTACTGGGTAGTAATTTAAATATAGGACCTACACATTCCTCTATTATCACAGGTCGGTTGACAATCACAACACAGGAAAATGTTATTAAAATATGAATCTTTGTGGTTCTCCATTAACAGAGTAAATGGAATTCACATCAAATTACAACAAAAATGTGCGCCGCGATTGTAGTTGGTAAATATCCTACAAAATACACCTATGGGTGACTATGATCGGGATTTCTATGCCCGGTTGTAATGGATCCCGAAGCTACAAAGTCTTGTGAAATGCTCCCTTCCGGATCAATGGTCGTGTCAACATAATCATCGGGTGGGATCTGTGACTGTCAATCCGTCTTTCACGTGGCACCGCTCACTATAATAATCGGCAAACAGCTGAGGCTTGAGAGCGCACGAGGGGATCGGATGCAACAAACATTGAACCAATGTTGGTTCAATGTTGGGCCGACGTCGTAGACGGCGGGCCAACATTGACCCAGCATTGGTTCAATGTTTCGTGTTTGCTGGAATATTATCAACAAGACTTACTTCCACAAAAAACAAATGACCCAGGGCCCCTGAGTCACTTTTATTAGTTCTCTTGATAAAGTATATACGATTCATAGGTGTTCGAACATTCTTCCGCCTCCACTTTCCGGATTTTTTCCCAATCAAAAGGCGCTTCACGTTAGGACCAATAAAATAATAGAGAGGAGTACGCGGCGCATCAGTATAGCGCCTGACTGCCACACCAGTCATGCATGGGTTCCGAGCTCGAGCCCCGCTGATCCTACTTAGGTCTTTGAGAGACATATCCTTGCTGCACCCCTTTCAATGTGACTAGGTGATAACGTTAATGGCGACCTCGTCGAGATCAGGTTGAAACATGTATATCGATAAACCGTTAAGCGCCAAAGTAAATGATACTTGAAGTGGTGTCTCGCTACCACGACCCCGGAACTTCAAGTGGGGGGGGAAATTATTTTACATTACATTCATTTAATTTGAGAACCAAACATTTGCAAATCTTCATGTTCACCATTAAATTCATTCTCAATCACTGTGATTTAAGGCGGAACCCCGAAGTAACAAGTCGATATATGCACACGGCATCGTAGGGAAGGCGAGATGGGCTCATCTCAGCACAAGTCACCACTTCAAGCCCGAGCCTTTAGGCGAGGGCCTGTAGTCCATACATTTCCGTATGGGCCAACATTAAACTAACATTCATTCAAAGTATTGTGCCCTCCCCTAAAGTCTGCCAAAAAGGAGGTATCTGCTCACTTACAAGTAAACAGATACTGCCTTTTGTCTTTGCCGAGCAGTGCTGTGTAGAGTCAAAAAAGTGTAGCTGCTTATTTTAATGCTTATTTTTTTCAATTTAAAATTTTACTTTTCGGCTGTGTGACCTACATGTACCTTGTACACTTGATTATCAGAAAAAATAGAAAAAATCTTGGGTAGTTCAATAGTCCAGCTATTTTGTGTATTCTAAATTATGTGCATCGGTATGGATAGGCATATCGTCGCCTGGGAGCTGAAGGATCCTATCTGCCACTCTAAAGAGTGTCAGATAGGATCCTTCAGCTCCCAGGCGACGATATGTGGGCCGATATTTTACAAATGTTGTACAAATGTTTTGTGTTTGTTGGGCAGTTGTCTAAGGGTTAAATGCTGTTATTTTGCCCTACATTTATATTTTGACATTAGGAGATAACATAGGGAAATTGGGAGATGTCTGATGTAGAATACTGACGTCCAAATGAGACGTCCCAGCAAAAAACGAGACATTCACCAATGTTGGTTCAAAGCTAGCCCATCGTCTGCGACGCTGGCCCAACATTGATCCAACATTGGGTGAATGCATGGTGTTCGCCGGGGAGATCTTACCGACTCTCCCTTGTAATAAGGCACCCCTCCCGCCACGTTCTGCAACACCCGGAGCAGACGTAATGCTCGTGATGGCCGTTGGAGGCGCCCTGATCGCCGTGACTCGGCGGTGTCCACTCCCGTACACGATCCCAGACTGGACGTGGAAGCTTGTCTGCTGAGACGAGGGAATGATCCGGTACTACCTGGTCTCACACAGTCACCGGGATCTACTCCTGGTAGCCTAGTCCCTCTAGTCCTCACTTCAAATCCCGTCTTCATTGTATCATCGCGAACATTCCCACTGTTAACAGACACAATGCTGTCATCATGTTGAGGCGAAGCAGCAGATGCTGGTTGGTGTGTCTTGTCATTTATGTCTTTGCGGCTTTGCAAGGCATTTTCTCTTTTTTCCGACAAAAAATCACCAGTGAAACCGTCCGTGGAGTCATTTTGGGAATAATTTATATCAGTACTAGCACCTGTATCAAAGCCGTTGGAAGCCCTTGTAGCATCACTGATTGAGATTCCTGGGAACCCTGCTGCTGTATCATTTTGCCTAGTGACACTATGTTCACCTGTAGCACCACCACCTATATCAGATTCCGCATCAACACCTGTGGCAGTATATAAAGAAATGTAACTATTTCACATCAAAATCCTAAACACCAAGTTGTAGACCTACATGTACATCAACAGAATATAAGCGGGATAAAATGAATAGTTGAATTTGCTGAATTTAAGTCAAAATACATATGGTTATTGCGGATTTGCAACATTTTGTTTTAAATCTGGATATATAAGTCCATTAAAACATAAGAAAACAATATCATAGTCGACTATCTATATCAGTGATTTGAGGGTTAAATGGATTATGAATAAAATAATTTACTTTTTATATAATACCATAGTTTGAATAATAAGTCTTCAGAAGGGCTGAATTACTTCACTAAATGTTTCATTAATCTGCGAGGAAATGCATAACTATGTACATCGGGTTCTAGTTATCCCGAAATATTGAGTCTGATCTCAAATGCAAAATCATTACATGAATAACGATCCCTTACTACCCGAAAATTACACGAGAGACAATTTTTAAATATTTCTTTGCATCTTTACATGCAAGACGCTCACCTCGTTTCTCTGCTGTGTGTATCTTAGCTATATGTTTTGTCTTGTCTTGTGAAACAATCCGCTGCTCTGAGTCATTCATTGTCAGAGATTCCCTAACTCTATCTGAACCACCTGCTGATGATCCGTTAGGGAGCCGTGCTTGACGGTGTACTTTGTCCTGGGATTTATTTATCACAGGTAGAGTGACAGATTTGGGAAGCGTAATGCTGGCCTCCACTCTCTGTGAACAAATTTGACGTTCTCCGGATCTCATCCCAAGCGTTGTTTTATCCTTTATGTTTCTATCAGAATGATGATAACTAATTTCACTCGATGTTCGGACAGCGGACGTTACACGTATGTTTGACTTGCTGATTACATTGAGACTATCATCTGGCACCGTTGCATTTAAATCATGCATGGTGGTCTCATACTGGTTCACATGATGTCCAGTGAATCTCTGAATACTAGAAGCAGAAGAGCTTTTGCGCAGTTTACCTTTCCAGCTGTTGTCCAGCTCTGCGTTAGTCCAGATTGTGCTGTCCGTCTTCTGTTGCTGGATCCGGATATCTGGATCACAATCATTTGACATTCTGGTCTTGTATTTATCTCTGGTGTTGACCTGACGCGCGACCCCTCTTGTTATGAAGTCAGCCATCTGCCACACGACTGTAACTGCTTGCTTGTAAAGTAATCACTTACTGCATTTTAGTTTTGCGTGTAGAACTACTGAATAAACAGACCAGAAGAGCAGCGAGCTCTATCTAAAAAAATACTCATTCTAATATTTGATTTGTTTTTTATTACAAATTTTGTCAAAATGCGTTCAGCGTAAATTTCGGTAGATGCCACAGCTTGAAAATCAGCCTGATGTGGCTTCATAATCACCAATAAGGTAAAGCCGTGCCTCTTTGACACCTTTCTCACCTGCAATGATAGGATTTGCCAGTAAGTCGCGCCTAATCTCAACGGTGGCGTGAACTGTTGGCTTGGTTTGACAGCACCCTCTCGTGGCACAGTGGTATAATTAAACAGTCCCCCTCTGTGACGACGTCCTGTCACTACGGATCTTGACTTGGCTGTATGTACAGTCTGCCCTTTGTCACTTGATCAATCCAGGTTTCTTTGCATTTGCGAGAAGGCTTGTCAACTTTCTAGTAGCGCTAACACATTCATCGCAAGATCTCCAAGATTTCTAGCTAACGACACTAATTTATTACAGTTGATTTGATGGTCGCCAGCTAATTTTGTAGTTTATTTTAAGCTATATTGGTTCCCGCCAAGTAGTAACAGAGGCAGCCTAAGTAGGTTATGTAATTAGCAGGTGACGCTTCAGGCGAAAGGAATAAATGAAATTAGTCTGGTGATTTAATTAGTTTCACTCTACAGCTCACTCAAATACAAATTATATATCTTATATATCGTCTCTCTGTTGAATATGAAATGGGTGCATATAATTATTAGCCCGATGATTTTTGCAATACTGGCATTTTTGTAGATGATCTTGTTTGGAAAGGTTATATTTGATACATCGCAAGACTCTGACACAGATACCTGCTTTTTTCAATGGAATT
>OZ024913.1:20730194-20746659 GCA_964017125.1 Flabesymbios commensalis
TGTCTTGACTGCGGTGATTGGCAGATCATGTCACATGCTGAACCACTCTTCGATCAGTCAGGGGTAGAATACAAGACTGGGACCCACATTCCTGACAGAAGATGTGCTCTGCGTTGCGACCAGTTCGACCAATAACACTTACTTTTATTTTGTCGCTATTAACTCTTCCATTAATCATTTAACAGGCACATTATTCTATTGTAATTCCCACCCACTTGAAGTTGTTTCTCGCGAACGCGATCCACTGCTTCGTGTGAGTGAAAATCATTCAGATTTGACAAAATGGAGGTCAGCGATTTCAAAATCTTTTTGATTTATGTAATTGAAATTGATTGTATTTAATGTGCTAATAATTGTATTTAATGTGCTAATAAAAATAAAAAGAGAAAATATAATCGGGACCGCCGGTTAAATGGTTGATTAGTAAGGGAAACCTAAATATCGTCGCCTCGGAGCTAAATGATCCTATCTGACACTCGTCAGAGTGGCAGATAGGATCATTTAGCTCCGAGGCGACGATATGCACTTTTTGTATAAAAGAAATTTGTTCATACAAACATAAAGATATTGCTGTTTCACAGCCTGGGTGTATTTATCAAATTAATACGGGAATAATTATTAAAAGTATATATAATGGTCGTAGACCTACAGCATACTATGTATTCAAATGAAGCGGAAAGAGCTAGCTAAGACATTTATGATGATTTTAAATTGAAAAAATAAATGGTTTGCATCAAGTTATGAATCAGGAACACAACGTAAAGTTTTATTGGCACAATAAATACCAGCTTTTGAACATGTCAAAGATAAAACGTGACATCAATCAATCAAAGATTCCAGGAAGTAATTAGTACATGAGTAATTGTCAGGGGAAACTGACAACCAAGACAAGTTTATCCTATGTAGTTTTAATTCCAGGCCAGCGTCGTAGACGGTGGATAAACATTGCAATAACATCGGGAGATTGTCACATATTTGCAAGGTTAATCCTTGGTTAATTTTACGGCTACGAGGTTCAACGACATTATTTTTTTTTATACAGGCTACCAGGGTCAACGACATTTATTATACAGGCTACCAAGGTCAACGATCTCATATGACATCGATTTGCGGCTACAGATCTAGGTCACTGTGATATATGAAATGTGAGGTCTTGCTGTCCTGGTGAGGTGTGATTTCGGTGTCATCATGACGTCACAGTGAGAGGTCACAATATGACCTCATTTGACCTCAATTTGCGGCTACAGATTTAGGTCACTGTGATACATGAAATGTGAGGTATTTGTTGTCTCATCGTGATCTCAATATGTCCTGGTGATGTGTGATTTTGGTGTCATCATGACGTCACTGTGAGAGGCCACAATTTTACCTCATTTGACCTCAATTTGCAGCTACAGATTTATGGCACTGTGATACATGAAATGTGAGGTCTTTGTTGTCTCATTGTGATCTCAATATAGACACTTTGTGACGTTAATATGATGTCCCGATGAGGTGTGATTTTGGTGTCATCATGACGTTACTGTGAGAGGTCACAATATGACCTCATTTGACCTCAATTTGCGGCTACAGATTTAGGTCACTGTGATATGTCAGATGTGAGGTCTTTGTTATCTCATCGTGATCTAAAATTGTTGCCTGGGAACCCTTAAAGCGCTGAATTGTTTTAAAAAACATGGAGACCAAAGAGTTTTTATTCAATTTGAAATTATCAATGTCTTAGTCAGCTCTTTCTGATTCATTTGCACATGTATGTTATGGGTGTACGACCATTAGAAATATTTTTACCCTTACAGTGCGGGGATTGACTTTAGTCGACAGAATCTGGCGTCTACAGACGTCAGATTCTGACGACTAAAGTCGATCCCCGCTCTGTAAGGGTTAAATCTAAGTTTTTATCCACTTGAAGTTGTGCTTCACCAACGCCATCCACAACTTCAAGTTGGTAAAAAATTGTCGTATTTCTCTAATTTGAGACCGAACATTCACAATTCTATATACTGATTGAACATACACAAAAAGTGATATTTGCTATGATAAATACGGACTCAAAACGAGTATATCCCAGCAAACACGAAACATCGATCCAATGTTGGACCGATATTGGCCCACCGTCTACGACGTTGGCCCAACATTGGATAGACGTGTCGTGTTTGCTGGATAGTACTTAACCAACTCTTTCCAAGCTCAAACTCTGTATATGAGATGAGGTAACGAAATGACTTCAGCCGGTTTTGGTATACATTTTATGGCTTCACATTTACCTGGTTTAGAGACATAGGGCAGACGCAATTATTTCTTTCTGTGGAAGAATAATAATCATACGCGATGACATTCAAATAAATGTAGCAAAATAATTTTAAAGAATATTGGACTTGACACAATCTTGGTACAAGACCATTGACATTGGGCTTCGACCTTTGCTCAAAATTTTGTCGATATAATACATTAATATCCGTTTCAATAGAAATAAATTGATCTATAATACCGTAATATGCCATCGTCTATATCATGATATTTAAAGATAACCATTCAACATTTTAATAAGACAAGCGATATCTCATGTACAGATAAATCAACTGCCAGCAGTCAGCTCTGTCATAAAATCGAATTCTATCGACGTGTGGCTCGCTGAAATCTCAGTGACCTTTCAAATACTGCCAGCAGCGACAATAAATGGGTTGACCTGACAAATTAGTACCGCAGGAAACTTATTGAATTGATGTGTTGAGAACCAAACGCTATTGACCCTTATGGTGCGGGGATCGACTTTAGTTGTCTGAATCTGACTCTGTAGACGTCAGATTTTTACGTCAAAAGTCGATCCCGGCATAGTAGAAAGAGTAGAAATATTTCTAATGGTCGTAGACCCATCACATATAGGTATTCAAATGAATCGGATAACTAAGACATTTATGAGCATTTTTATGGAAATTTTCGTTTTAAAACCCTTGGTTGTAGGATTTTTTTTAGGGATGTAAAATGATGCTTTATCATGTTTATTGCATCCTGGGGGCTTAATAGGAAAGAGAAATAAACATCTTGCAAATTAAATAATTTATTGATATACTGAGCCACCCGGCATGACCGGGCTGCCTAACTTCGCCGTAGGTCCGGTAGCACTGACCGCCATTTTATATTCACAGCCAGCTGTGGATATGCGTCACGCGCTCCGCCTACCAAAAAATTCAAATACCATGAAATTAAAACTAAGCCATTATCAGAAGGCGTAAACGTGTGATCTTTTTGAACTATTACATTAAAAAATGTATTATTTCCGCTTATTTCCGCTTCATTTGAATACCTTTTTATTGGTCTACGGTCATTGTAAATATTTGGATTATTTCAGTGCGACGTCTAATGTCGGTCCCCGCACTGGAAGTGGTAAAATCTAGGATGATTGCAATAACGATTACAATAGTGTTCTGGTTATCTCAAGAAAATGCACTGTGACAACAAAATCAGTTGAAATTTGTTTTGTATTAATTGCTAAATACATGCTTTTTGTGACAGCATGGGACGACACTGGCCAATAGGGGGCACATGTGCAATGGTACTCAATGTTCCGTAGGGTCTCTTTGACAGCTGTGCCACATTTGATGTTCTTATCACCATTTCAACAATCCCTTCTAAATTCTAACAATGTATTATTTACTGGCCCTGTAATCTTTGGTGCTTTTACATCTAAATGCTCACCTGGAATCCTTGTCTGATGTTGGACACTGCACCTTCATCGCTGGGCTGTGATTGCTTCCTGGTGGAACCACTGGCGGCACTGTGACGTGTTGACCGTCTCCTGCCCCATCTGTCAGAGGCACGGACGAGTAGGGAAGGTCTCTTCCCAATCTTCTTCATGTTCCGCAATCCAGGCATGATGGCGGCGAGTCTCAATCCGGGAGAACTGGTTTTCGTCGTTCCACCAGGTACAAAGAGTCTCCCCGACCTGCCTTGACTGTGTGTATGACTGCTGTGGTGGGAACCAGCATTCGAGGACATTGATACACCTCTGGTACGTCGCTTAGGTGGTGCTGGTACCTGGTTGCGTACAGGGCTAGGCCAACCCACCCTCCTACCACCACCACCACCACCACCATCTCCACCACCGTCACGCAAAACGAGTCCTAACCCGCTGTGTATAACCGCTTTACGTTCCTTAGATTCTGACAAAACACTGCTTTCTTTTGAAAGACGAGGGGGCTCATCGGCAGGTTGTATTCCATCCTGCTTTTCTGGGCGTGCAGAAATCTTCCATATTCCTTTTTTGAACATTTTCTCTCAACGTATTTCAGTGTCAAATAAAACGAAAATGATGTGAGCTATTGCCCGTTGGTATCCCACCCATCTCGAGATACTTGTATACTATGTTGGCTCATCTGCCGCAAGTTTCTTTGTTGCTTCTTGTAGTTATAGCGACCCCGCTGTACAGTTCGCATCACTTGCCAGATTCCAACAATAACGATGCATTGACCCAATGTTGCTTGAATGTTGGCTCACCGAGTGTCCAGCATTTAACCAACATTTGGTCAATGTATCGTGTTTGCCAGATGCGTGTATACTTACATCACTGCTTGTCCAAGAAACATACCCCAGTGAACATTGATACGTTAATCCAATATTGTTTTAATGCTGGGCCAGCGTCACAGACGTTGCACCAGCGGTAAAACAACATTGGTTAATTGCACAGTGTATACTGGGACATGTAATGGCGTTACAATGTTGCATTGTACAGAATTGAGTCAGTCTCAGGTAAACGTTTCATGGTTACTGTGTGTCTACTATGTTAAATCTATTGTGGGATTACATTGAACAAATCTTCGGATATTAATTCTGATCCACTAAAATACAAATTTATATTTTACAAGATGTGGCGGACACTGAGTGGGGGTAGAAGACTGCATCCCAAAGGTATATAACTGTAACTGCTAACTGAATAAGTAAGCTGTTGCTGCTATTTGCCTTGGCACGGCGGGGTACAGCTTTAGAAGAAATTATCGATTTTACGCATCAAAGATCATGCATAAATAATTCAATGCCTCCCGTGATGGGTTTACTTTACATGTGAAAAACACGATACCACAACACGGCTCAGCAAAGCCAGAAAGCAGCATCCAGAAAAACTATCACCCGTACCGGCGTACATGTCTATCAAAAGTGTTTTTAATGTGCTATTTCAGTATATAATTATGTGTCTATTTCCACTATTTTGAATTGCGGTTATCTGACTGATCACTCCTGGAATAGATCTGAAATATGTTGGTATAATGTTGGCACACCTTCATAGACGGTGGGCCAACGTTAAACCAACATTGTTTCAATGGAGTCCTATCAAGTTTACTAGGAAAGGCTCAATCATGCCACCTTCAGGACTATTTAGTTCTAACCAACTGATTACGAATCTCTGCGATTTAGGCTATGGGCTTCGACCAACCTACGTGCACCCCCCCCCCCGACATTTCACCCACACTAATTTTTTTAAACCTTGATATGTGAACATGTAATGAGATGTTAACAGCCAATATAAACATGTATATAATTATATTAGACGTAACGAAAAAAATAAGAACCCACTTTGACCTTATAGGGGGGTACCCCCAGACTTGTAAAAAATTAGGGGGTAGGTTTACGCAAACGTCTGTCGTTGCTATGCTTGTTTATCAATCTACACATGCATTATACCATATAAAAGGTAATTAATTATCCGTTCTAATTCTGTATTGCATGATGCAGTGGATTATTTCCACAAATATGTTGAAACATGTTTTTTTATTACAAAATAATCAAAATCGACAACAAAACAAGCTAGTTGACCTGGTAAATTATTAGCCATATCGACATTTGACTTATGTTTTCTGAACCCTGATGTGTATTTGCTTAAAACTGTGTAGTATTTATATTTGTAAATGGCATATATTTTTAAATGCGAGAATATTGCAGAGATTTTTTGCAAATGTGTGTATTTAGCCTGGGCTGAAATAAACATTGAACTTTTCCCGATTTTTTATTGCAAATTATATTTTCGCTTTTTTTTTTACAAAACTTGGGTGTGCTTAATTCGAATATGCCGTTTAACATTCCATCTTTGGTGTCACGCACCTTCAAATAGGAAAAAAAGAAAATGGCCGCCAAGACCACATATGTTCTATATTTGTGTTACATATCATTGCACGATTTCTGGTTTCTGTATGATTTATGGTTGATAAATTTATGTCTCATGTTTTTCGATCAAAATGACCTATTTTTGTTCAGAATGGCTACCACCAACACACAAATTAAAGCTGTTTTTTATGCACGTGAACTATAATATCATAAACAAAATTTGTTTAATGGAATACTAAAATTAGACTACGTGATACGACAGTTGCAACCAATTCGAAACTGTGTTTAATCACAGTACATGTATATTCTAACATGCATTGATGTGCTTAGTATTTAAAACGACGTCATTATTTTATCAGTAAATAATTATGGTATCACCACACAAATTCATTCGCGCATATCATTATAAAGTGTACGAATGATAAAGTTAGTCTAAGTTTAAAATTGTGGCTCTTTGCAGCTGCTCCTGTGGTTATTATTACGGATATATCATTTTGATACCAATTTAAATCGATTCTGTGATGTTTTGTTGTAGCATGAGCATCGAAATTATGAAAGATAGATCTAACAGGAAGTCCTTGCGCTGGTTGTAACAAGGCTCTTCTAAAAAACGAGGTCATTTTTTTCAAGGTCGCCCGGGGAGAGTGGGGTAAGAGCTTATTCTACGCTAAAATAACAGAAAAGCAAGCAGATTCACATACCTTTTTTATTTCGTCTATTGAAAAAAAAGAGAAGGATGGTTAAAATGATATATAGGATTATTTAAATTTTCCCATTTTAGGAGTGCTGGGAGGCCTGAGCGTATGGGTCATAATACATGTAAGTCTATGGGACTGGTATTATGTGTAATGAGACGTTAACAGGTTAAGGCCAGAGTTCCAGCAACACATTTTCCCTCCCGTGGGACGTTTTATTGCTACTCCACCATTAATTTTGCTCATTTATTATCACCAGGCGGCCAATTCAGCGAAAAAATATAATATAGACGTGTTTGCTAGCGAATTTAACGAATCTAATTTGACATTGTTCAATTATGGCACATATACCAAGCATTCGTCCATATAGCACTGAAACAGTTGGCTGAGCGATTTTCTCGCATTGATTTTCTTGTCCATTGGTATTTATACCTCTTTTGTTTATATGTATAATGTCCGTACATCACTATTCTGAAGAAATAAAATCATTCATTGCCTAATTTCAAGACGAGTCTCTGAAAGAATGGACAATTCCATACAGATGTTTCATGAAAATGAAAAATTATGTTGTACTATAGAAAACAGGTAATTTCTCGAGATCTAGTAAAAAAACAAGGGAAATTCTTTTTTTTGTGTGTGCCTTCTGCTCATTGTGATTGGACAAGGTTTTCTTTTTTGATTTCAGAATAGAATGTATTGTCTGGATCACTCGAAAAAAAATATTCCATAAACTCGTTTCTTTTCTTTAAGTCCATAGTGCCAAAAAACATATTTTTGCGTCCGTGGGATGCTTTATTGCTACTCGACCATTCATTATGCTTATTTATTATCACCACGCAGCCAATTCAGCGAAAACAAATAACATAGACATGTTTTCCAGCCAATTTAACGAAACTGTTTTGATAACGATCAATTATGGCCCATACACCAAGCATTCGTCCATATGTCACTGAAACAGTTGTAAGTTCAACATTGATTTTTTCGTCATTAAACGTTTAAGGGTGAATGACCTGTTCCTGTGTTATACTTGATTAATTGAGAGCACAGTAAATACATAATCATTTGCTGGTTTGACCTAGTGACCCATGAGTTATCGAAGTAGCCATCTCAATCAATCACGGGCCGAAGACCTTGGTCAATCGCTTCGAAGATATCGAGCTATGTATTTCAGGCTAAGTGCACGTGTACTTGACGCAGCTCTCTGATGTGGGTGTCAGATAGTAATCTCGGATGTTACCCCTACCACCACCCACATCATATGATTAATTAGAAGAAGGAGGAGTATGAAAAGAACGAGAAGTAGAAGAAAGAGGAGGAGATGAAAGGGTATATAAGGAAAAATAGGACGAAGAAGAGGACGAGAAGGAAGATGAGAGAAGAAGGAGGGGCAGTAGAGGAGAAGGCGGGAGAGAAGAAGAATGATAAGAAGGATGAGCAGTAAGAGACACAGGATGGGCTGACGATAGGAGAAGGAGGAGGACGTTACAAGGAAGAGAAGGTTTCCCCTCCTCTCATTCCGCCCCTCCTTTTTATTCTCCTCTTATTATTTTTTTGGATTTATCTTTGTCTCCTTCTTCTTAACTTTACAATCTCCTTCTCCTCATACATCTCTTCGTTCTCGTCCTTATCATTTTTTTAATCAATCTTCTCCTCATCTACCATATCCGCCTCCTCCTCCTCCTCCTCCTCCTCCTCCTCCTCCTCCTCCTCCTCCTCCTCCTCCTCCTCCTCCTCCTCCTCCTCCTCTTCCTCCTCCTCCTCCTCCTCCTTCGCTCCCTTCTCCTCCTCTTACTCCTCCTACTTATCTTTCTCCTTCTGATCCAAGTACTCCCTGTTCTCCTTTTCCCCTTCTCTCTCTTTTTTTTCTCATCACCCTCCTCCTTCTCATCCTGCTTCTGCTCATCCTATTTGTTCTACTGCTCCTTTGTCTCCTCTTCTCCTTCTCATCCTCGTCTACCTCCTCTTTCTGTTTCAAGAAAACACCACCTCTTCACTCTTCTTCCAATTATCGTGGATAGTCGGTTGTTGGTGGTCGTGGGGGGTAATGTCGTCCGTGATTTTATTGTGCCTGTGACGACCTACGTGTAAGACCTGCGTCTGAGATTTGCGTCTGCATTAAGTACACAGAGCCTGCTTTCAAACTTATATATATCATAAGTTGATGGTAGGTGTTTTTATAATACGCATACCAAATGACCAATTAAACAATTAAGTTCAGTTATATCCACTTAATTGATTTTTTTCCTACAAAACGTCTCTACTGGGTATGATTGAGGAAAGTCGGAGCTGACTTGACCATGTTAAGCTTATCGGACCGATTTTTGATGTCTTGGCACTCATTTCACTCACAATAACTGTGATTTAATCTGCTCATAAACATGACAAAACATATTAAACACCTATATTGTCATCATTGGCGCTTAAAGGGTTAATACTTGTTTATCGCGATAGTTTATGTACATTTTATCCTAATGTCAAATACATGATGTTCAGTTCAGTTCAGTTTAGTTCAGTTTGGGAAGGAAAAACTGTAAAAAATAGTACTGATAGGGTAAGGTAGGTCAAACGCCTCACGTGAGGAAAAATACTTATAATTATTTTCACTTGCCATTTAAAAAAAATGATAATTGATAAATGTTTGAACAATATATCATTAAAAGTTCAGTGAAAAGTTTCTATTTTTAAACATAATAATTAAAAAATACTAAAAAACACAATGTAGCCCCTTACCTGGGGAAAAACGCCCACCCCCATAAAGCAAACCGCCCCTCCCCAAAATTTTGCCTACAATACGTTATCTAAAGTGCTTTATTATTTGTAGTGCGTACCTGAAAACCCAAGATAGACAAAAAGATCATGTATCTGTTTTAATTCTATCGAAAATGATTTCAATTTGATGTTTGCCCTTGACTTGGTCAAATGGCGAACATCTTGGGAAATGATGAATTTGAAAAAAAACCTTGTTGGTGCTAGGGGTATTGTAAAACAAAATAAATGACAAAATACAAATATGTGGGTGTAAATATGGCATGCCCAATTCTGAAAAGTTTAATTAGTGTTATTTTTTGTGTAAAACATGTCTTTACAACACTTCACCTGCCTTTACAACACTTCACCTTTTTATTAACCAATTTTAATATTCAGTATTGAAAACAAATATAACTATACCCATATCGATACGTCTAGAGTTTTTCCTTGGTGATATTGACTCTGGCACAGATTGGTTAATTTGGCACTGTGAAAAATACGTAAAAATGGAATGGGAGTTGCTATGGCGAGAAGGGGACGAGGCACAATGGCTAGAACGTCTGACTGCCTCGCCAGTCATGCATGCGTCCCCAGTTTCGAACCCTGCTGTTTCCGTGTGTGGTTTTCAGAGAAACAACATTGTTTCTCCGTCCTCAATGTGACTAGGCGGCCTCATCGAATTAAGGTTGAGACCAGTGTATCGACGTTAATTATAGCGGAGGGCCCCGGGCTGGGCGCTCAGCACACCTATGGCATCTTGCCCCTCTCTACCCTATGTGTATGTAATCTTAACACTGATATTTAGGACTACAAATTACAAAGTAATAAGCAAATATAGTTAGCAGTTTATTTACATTTACTGCCATTTTTACGCAATGTCATACAAGATATACGTGTTTTGTCTATACATTTACTTAGTTTAATAATACATCTGTCTATATTACTTGAATTATATATTTTGCTTATTACGTCAATAAATAATTATTTATCTATTATGAGTAATTTCAACTTCAAATTTTTAAAATCACATTCATTTATTCATGTTTTAATCAATCACAATTGATACATCTATTGTTGAAAAGTGTTTTTGTTTAATAATTGATACAAGGGAGACCCGCAAAAGGCTTTGTTATAAGCCGGTTTACTTTTGTGAAAAATCCCAATGCATTTAACGATGAATCATGATAATATAGCTTGAATATTTGGTGTTTGTAGATTGGACCCTTTTCATGTTGCTCTAATACCACACTTTGACGTGCCCATAGCTATAAAACATAATTAGTTCAATATATACATGACATAACATGGCTGAACTATACGTGGTCATCCAGTATGTAGGAAACTAGGTGTGTTTAGCATAATAATGAAATACGTATTTTTGCAGCTATATGGTTGGTTATGCGGATGACAAGTCTTCTAGCGATCATTAATAATTGATGAGATTAAAAGTTAAAGCATGATGTATGATTATCCCCTATAGGAAATGCTTGGAGATATGAACAACAAAAATTTCACATGGGTTCATCTTGCAATGAGATTACAAACTGACAATAGGGGTGGAATAATTATCCCATATTAAATTCGACATTGGCGGAGACTTTAAGACAGAAGTGTCGCCCTTGACAGAAACATTTCTAACTCATCACCTCCGCTGATCACCTGCACATTGCATCGTATTTTCAGCTCACTTTACAAAATCATAAAAACGCGATGGTAGGTGTATTTTAGTCAAACTTATTAGTCAATGGTATTATTTTATTACACGTATAGACCACCTGATCAAGTTCAGTTATAGCAATTTAATTGGATTTTCTTATGTTTAGGCTAGATACATTGCATTTGTAACAAGTGAGGATTTTAAGGAGCACAATCATAGCAATGTAAGAGAAGATATAGCCGCAAATGCACTGGAAGAGATGGGATTCACTGTTTCATTTTGTATCTGGGATGATCCGGATGTCATATGGCAAAACTACGATGTTGTTATAATTAGAAATACTTGGGATTATCACCTGAAGATAGACGCGTTTACTCAATGGGTGAAGCGTATTGCTGGTCAGGGTGTTAGAATACTCAACCCACCTGATGTAATCCTAACCAATAGCCACAAAAGTTACCTGAAGACATTAGTCAATCAAGGTGTGCCAGTCCCTCCTACAGTGCTCATCACCCAACGTCAATCATCCTTCCCTACTTTGGTGGATATTCTAGAAGAGAATAGATGGACCGAGGCCGTGGTTAAGCCGGCTGTCAGTGCCAGCAGCTACAAAACCACACATATTACTAGTTTACAACAAGCAAGACAGCACCAGAATGAGCTGGAAACACTCTTGAAAGAGCGAGATGTCATGGTACAGTGGTTTGTACCATCAATTCAACGTTGTGGTGAGTGGTCTTTGATTTTCTTCAACAGGAAGTTCTCACATGCCGTGTTGAAAATGCCAAATACCAATGACTTTCGTTGTCTGGATGTTCAAGTGGGGTATTATCAGGAGGGTATCATAAAGAAACATCCCTCGGCACAAGTGATGCGTGTTGCAAAACTAGCCTTGTCTCTGATACAGGGACAGCTACTATTCTCTAGAGTGGATCTAATACAGGAAGAGAATGGACAGGTGTGGCTAATGGAAGTTGAACTTATTGAGCCTCAGTTGTTCTTTGATTGTTATTCTGACACTGTTGTAAATTTTGCAAAGGCATTTAAAGAAATTATCTGATTTTTGAACCCGTTATTCTGTTTAACCTTCAACTGGATAGAATAGTTTTTTTTTTACCCAGACAGGTATAATAACTATTGTAAAACTGTGAATTTTTAAGCTGCGCTTAAAGTGTTCCTGATTAGTCTCAAACTATATGGCAAATCCCGCCACTTTCCCACAAGCAACATATAAAAATAACCGACTTCTCTCTAGACCTTTTCTTGCAACTTTATTGTTAAATTGAGATATTCGTTTTTGTTTGTTTTAACCCTTTTCAGCCCGAGTTTTTTAAGGAAATTTAAATAAAAATAATAATTCAATACCAATATTACGATATCTTTTAAACGGTTATTCCAATGCACATGAAATTTTCTATGCATATGGAGAACACTTGGGGGATCAACACAAGCTTCTTATCATACCCCTCGATGACGTACCCTTACTCCTTAGAAACGGTTTCCATGGAAACAGTACCCAATTTTATGCATTGTGTATTTTCAAGACTCACAAGATCAAATTAATATAGAATAGTTATATATTTATCTATTAATAGAATTGTAAGATGTCCGTGGAACATGTTACACAACGAATCCTCAATATAAGATTAGTAGCTGTTGTTGCTATGGGCATATACGTCAACAACCATTAACCCTTTCCATGCGAAATATTTCCTTTATTTCGAAATAAAATGTAAAAAAAACGTAATTTCAGTAGCTACCGCTAGGCTTGCAAGACATTTTAGTGATATCACAATGGGTATCATTATTAGTATGGGATGGGGTTAGACTCTTTATGCACTCAGGGCCCGTTCAAGGTCTTTTCACTTCACATGATTCTGGGGAACTGCTATACATTGAGCCTCGATCCAGAAGTGGACAATATGGCTTGGCTTGTATACAAAAAAAATATTTGAATTTATGAAACTTTGACCTTGCAATGACCTTGAGGTGACCTTTGACTGACCCAAATGCTCACAAATGCCCGTCCCTGCCGAATCCCACACGTGTGTACATAGGGTTAATACACCTTGTAGATTAACAGTTACAGCCATTATACCAAAACACGTGTATTTCCATTAAATGACAACCATTATCCCTGGGTCCTGGCATGAACTTGAGAATCAAAGGGTTAGCACGATTAAAGTTGAGTTATGAATAGGATAGAGGGTAAAGACATTTTTTAAAATTATTACCTAACTAACTAAACATTGCACAATGTATTCTGGCCGAAATTATACAATTTTAAATGTAATGTGGCAATTTAAAAGCTATGTGAATGCAAAATACGAGCATGTGAAAAATGACGTCATATTTCACCGGCCCTCAGGGGCTGTACGGGTGTGAAAGGGGTAAAAAATGAGTTACTGATCCTATAACATCAATTTTAACAATTTTAAGTATTTTTTTCAAATAAACAGGTATAAGCGCCATAAACACATACGTAATACGTTACTGTTTTCATAGTTTGAAAGTACTGATTATGTTGTCAATTTTGATTTTAAAAGTCTATATGAAGTAGTGTATCTCGCAGATAATTATTCCATGTTTTCAGATTTTTTAATTTTTCAAAAACATTTCTTATCAATATTTATAAGAATCCAGAGAAATCCCAAGCATGCAGTTTATTTACCTAAATGATGGTTGAATGCTAGCACAGCATTGGCCCACCTGTTGATGACGTCCGCCCAGCGTTGAAAAATCGGTGTTGTGGGGGGAACCCACTCAATCATCACGTTCCTAGACCATTTAAGTGCGGCAGCTATTGATGTAACCAGGTGGTTACTTTGAGCATGCCCTCTGAGATCGTTTGTGGCAGTCTTGTTTACATGACAATATACCTCTTGGAAATTAAAACTGGTTTAGTCGTTTTCAATGCTTTAAAATGGCTTTTTTAATGTTTTTTTATCCTAGTTAAGATCAGTAAGCTATATAGCTTCATTTTAATTATTTTTCAAAATTCACCAAATTAAAAAAAATATCAACGAAAGCAGTCACATTAAAAAAATTCCAAAATATGTGATTTCAATGTTGTGCAGTGTCAATGATACTCGGCAATGATACATTGCCGAGTATAAAAAAATAAAAAAAATAGAAAAACTATAAATACTTATGCCATGATGGATTCGACAGCTACAACATATACGCTGCGTTATCCAAAAGAGGGAAGAGGTATAATAATCTATTTACACGACCACGTGGTACCCAATTCGGTTTCAAACTGCCAATATATTTGTCTTTACCCCTTTTCCGTGTATTTATGTATTTTCTTTATGATAATGCTACAGTGTATAATATATTTAAAACTCCTATTATAGAAACTCACCAAAGCCATCTGTCTGAGTGGTCATGATACTGAAGTGGCCGTGTTGTTTGTCTTATGACCTCCATCATGATCTTAAACATCTTCTTCTCTCTAAAGCTGTTTTACATAACATCGACATGTCAGGCTACCTATGTGAAACCCCATGGTAGACGGCTAGGCGCTACCCACAATGCAATGCTTAAGCTACACTCTCTGGCAACACAACTAAATCGGGCATACTTGGAAAACCAAAAACAAACACCTACATCGTGAATCTGCTTCCATGTTGTCGAAAAAATTGGGTGATGTTATCCGCACTGTAACGAGAATCGTAAAAGTTGATGTTAATTAGGTAACTGACTATTCAATCTTCCTGCTCGATCATCCCTCGTTCTTTTATTCAAGTTTCAAAGAAACAAAATGTGTCTTCCGCTCCCGATTGTAAAGATTCAGTATTGTGGGGAGGCTCAGTGACCGAGAGGTAGCCTGCTCAACCTCAAAAAGCCCAGGTTCAAATTTCGAATCCAGGGCATTAATTATTGTCACCTTGAAAAATCTTTGGACTGCGAGTCCAATTAAAAGCCCTCGGATTTAACAGTCTAACGCTTTCCAGACACACCAGAATCGCTGGATATAATAACGGGCTTGTAGTGACAACGAACTCTTGTGCTGGATCTCATGGTCAGGATCATATTCTCACCTCTTTATTAATGCAATTACATCATGGTCATAATATGCTCACAGACAATAGTCAGTCCTTACTCTATGGTGGTACGCGCATCTCTCTCAGAGCTCTCTGGCTCTGCGTCTCTGGCTGTCTCTATGTTATGGTTCTACGCATGCCCTCTGCAGACTTCTCTGAGTATAAAAAAACATAGTTAACACAAGTTACTCATATAACTAGGAGGAACTTTGAGCAATGCTAGCCTAATGTTGGTCCGATGTCGACAGCATTGCTTGCCATAGCAGCTCAAATCATTCCTGTCCCCTGTTTACGGCTGAAGGTAGCGTATCAGAGATACGTTTGCATGGCAGCTGTCGAAGTACTACTCACACTATAGCTACTCAATAAAATAATTAATATTACATAGTTCTATCTGTGTTGCTAGTGAGCAGACCTGTAGCTTCCAACGACACATTGTAGACCTTGATCATGGCCTTCCAACCGCCCCCTGGACCCACAAATGTAGAACATTCTCGCTATCAATGCTATAACGAGGTATGTTCGCACCTGTCATGGTGGTAACGCTGGCACAAGGCGGCCCAATGCGCCCAACGCTGGCATTGCTTGCCCAACGTTGGCCCAACTTAATACATAAATACAATGGTTTAATAATAACTGTTATCCGTTATACATTCAGCTAGCATAACACAGTGCTCAACTCAATTAATTTAACTGCATCCTGAAACTATTATTACTGTTACCTGGTTACTATCGGTCAAAAAATTACAACCTGATTCAACCTGCCATCCCCATGAGATTCTCCTGGCCCAGTTTTACCTGCATGTGCTAAGAGGTGGCCTGAGCCATATTTAGTCATTTACCATCCCGTACAGCACAGTGTTCTCACTTCTGATAGTAATTGTAGCCGGGTGTGTGTATGGCGGACTGAAGTGATTACCACTCTGGCCAACGAGTCGACTCTTTGGCTAGTTTAAACGGTAATGTGTAATCAAGGTATGAATGAAATGATTCAATTAAATAGGCAGGTGCACAAATATAAGACAAGGGCCGCCAGTAACCATAACATTCATGTCTCACATAGCCACAGTAAAAGCTTTCTGAATCTTGGTACACAAATATGGAATAAAATACCACCTCATATTCGAACCTCTAAAAGTCTAACCAATTTTAAACAGTTATATGTACAACAACATTTTTCCTAAACCTAATTGTAATGGTAATCACTAAAACATAAGGTGTGG